>JAJVSH010000039.1:1333219-1504498 GCA_021460005.1 Tetramorium alpestre | reverse complement strand
TTCTCTCTCTCTCTCTCTCTCTCTTTCTCTCTGTCCCTTTCAATTCCCTTCGTTTCCTTCATCCCTCACGATCTCTCTCATCCCGTGTTTCCT
This sequence comes from Tetramorium alpestre, assembly GCA_021460005.1. NCBI lineage: Eukaryota > Metazoa > Arthropoda > Insecta > Hymenoptera > Formicidae > Tetramorium > Tetramorium alpestre. Next base: position 1,504,405 of record JAJVSH010000039.1, on the reverse strand, counting down.
TCCAAACCCCATCGAATGCAAACAACGGACGCGAACCCACCCGCTAACCTCCACTTGATAACAACGATTACAACCGGTGACTCTCTCGCGAAACAACTCGGGTCCATCTCGACTTACTCGTACACTTCGATGATCGTTCCCAAAGCGGACACACGGTATTGCTTTCCGTACGATTGGATCCTGCTCCTCTCTGTGGCAATGATATCCCGCGCGTTTCTCGTTAACAAAATACTTCGTTTTCCATTGTGCAACGGAAAGTCACGTGGCGTCTATTTCCGGCCGGATTTTAACGATGAAAAATTTGAGTTACGTGTTTTGTTATCTGCATTTCTTTCTATTGCAACTGATTACTTCGAAAAAAAAAAAAAAACGGATGATATAAATCCAGATCGTAAATATTGCATTGTGTGATTACACAATTTTTATATCTCGCTTCTTTTTTTTCATACTAACAGTGATGGCTATTCACTACGTACTATCTTCCTACACATCTCTGCTCATCAATTTATCCCGCAATCATACAACTCGATCTCGCTCTGTTAGCTCCTCGATGTAACTAGCTAGAGCTTTACGTTGTTGCTTCGTCCATTAATTTCGCATCGTGACATTTGATTGCAGGAAAACGCAACGCGACGGTTATGATACACGGCGCAATATGTGCGGCATTGCATTTGCGAATTTCATTCGACGCGATTACTTGTTTCGAACCCTGTCCCGCGCACCCCGCGTTTTCCCCCAATCCCTTCGAGAGAGTCAGCTAATCATTATTCCAAACGGATAATGCAAACGCGCTATTTAATTAAAAACATATTTGTGTTCACCTGATCGTCATTATTACGTGCCGACGTATATCGCGCGATATCGAACCCCGTTGTTACGCAAAATCCGCAGCTGATTGCACTAATCAGACGTGATTGCGCGCGGGGGATGAGTTTACACGCGTACTGTGCGAATGAGTTTTCAATCTCGCGTACGTCTCCACGTCCCGTAACTTGCGTAATCGAGCGCTCGTTAATTACACGGACGCCCGCGCAGTTATTTGTGACATGTATCCACACGCTCTCAGAGCGAATAACGAATAAAACAACGAAAGATTAATAATTGTTATAATCTCCTTTATACACGTAATACTCGTTTTGGCTAATATATCAATTCACTCGACGAAATTTATTCGATAAAGCAGACATTTTGCAATACATCGTGATTCATTAATCCGGAAATATCAGAGAATGCATACGAGAACTTTGTAGCGTATTATATATTTTTTCAAACAGAGAGAGATGGAGACACATACATGTGCAAACGAGTTTTTAAAAATCGTATTTCTGAACTATCGATCTACACGTCGACGAAATGCAAGGAAGTGTTTTGCTACATGACATGCACGTCACTGCGCATTTGCGTGCCTATCGCCACTTTCCGCGGATATTCCATCGGCTAATAGCACGTGTGCGGAGGTGATGTTTAACGACAAATTTAAGTTCATTATCCCCGCGGTCAGCATTGTCGGCGGACACGTACTACACGACACGGACGACACGAATTCTCGCGTAATTAGGGATACGTGCCGCGGTGCATTCCCATAATTAGCGCGTCGGCTGGGAACCAACGTGATGGGAAGTCGCGCGATTTTATTACGCTCTGCAGTGCGCTAGCAGTACGTATCGTTTCCGCACAGCGCAAATCGATAACGCGCGCTGCAGATTGAAAATCGCTTCCCTAGCCTGTCGTAAAAATTCATAACCCCGCTGCCATTTCCCAGCTTCCGTTGAATTTTCGATCGCGCATTGTAAGATCCCCGATCCGAGAGTACAAATAGCAAAATAGATGATTTTTATCCGGGCAGACATAATCCGAGCCAATTTTAATTTTCCGTTCCATTGTGGAAGCACGGTATAATATATCATATATGTCAGGTCTGTTTTGAACGTAATGTTTTACGGTCAAAAATAGTTTTCAATGAAACTACTACCGATATGTGATCGAGCATAATTTAATATTATTAAACTATATCATTATAATATATGAATATATTAATGAACATATTATAATCTATTCGTTTGACTGACTATTTTATCTTAAATAAATGTAGATTGTCATTAGCTAGAAGCGTCAGTATTTGTATAAAAGCATTGGTCATATTAGTTAATTCGTAATATTAAATAATATCGCTTACCTCTTGTCGAACACAATATTCATACAATATTTGTACCTTTATAGCGGACATTAATTATTTGATTGTACTTCCGGACAGATAGTAATTATTTGCTCTTCAATTTTCGCGGATGGTCTCTTCACTGATTATAACAGGCGGTATCGGCGCTGCACGGTAACGATATTTGATATTGATACTTGTGACGTTATCAGATTCAAGCATGTTCGGCAGCCGCGATATCGAAGAGGCAAGCGCGCCGCTCCTAGGGGCAAACATTGTCCGCAAACCTCACGAGCTACGGTAAATATGCGCGCAAACCGGCCGGGTCAACGATGTATGACCCCGCAGTCGCCGCCGCAGTCGAAACGGTAATGGAGTCCAGCGGCGGTATTGAGTTAAGTTACATATGCATACAATTCCGAGTAAATAGCTAGTAACGTTCGCGCATACATCATTTCGAGCAGCTACCGGGTGGTTTATACGTACGCTACACGGCGGATGGTTAACACGCGGCCGAGAATTATTGACCGCGAGCGCATGTTATCGTCGTACTTTTGTATACGTATGCTTCCCTTCGCCGCGGGGAATTAACGATGGCGGATACTGACCTTACGAGATGCGTTACATTAATATCTCATCCGCGGTATGTGCATACGTTATTTCGAACGTGCGGCAAACTGCCGCTTCCGCGAAATAACGAGGCAAGTTCGCACATTGTTAAAACGCTTAAATTTATTTCTCGATATTGTTGATTTACTATAGCCCAACCGTTAATGAATAGTTGTAGCTGCCATTTTAATCTCTGCTTGCTTTCTCGTATACATATATTTCAACCGATTAAAAGACTCAAGTATTATTTGAAAATTTTTCAACGGCTGTCGAATATTATGCATGTATTAAAAAATTGAGGCTTTTAAAAAATGATTTAATCTAATGGAATAAATAATAATTGAAATAATATTAATATCTCTAAGTAACGTAAACCATTAGATTAATAGATATGATTAATATGTGAATACTTACATATCTGCTTATAATTTATTTTTAAAAAATATAAAATATACTACATAAAAGAAAAGCTAGAAAGTAAATGCGCATATTGTGTCGATAAAAAGAAACAAGATCTTAATTATCACTTTCTATTATGTCAAAGTGAAAAAGTCTAAGTAATTACTTCAAATTTACACCGAGCGATTAAATTGTCCATGTAATAGCTCGAGTATACATATATACAGATAAAATATCTTGTATGCCCGTTTATAGTTTACGGCGTATTAAAAGCGAATTAGTGATAAACGGTATAGCGAGCAATCGTTATAATAGTATAATAATGGTAGACGAATGAAAACGGAGGGTGAATCGGATTTTAAATTAAAGACTTATTCATTGTCTCACTCCCGTATATCGACTTGCTCTGTTAACTCTTTTGATGGCCTCACATCCGGTTATTGTATTATATTACTTTCTCTGTAGCTTTATAATCTTTTTTTGAATTATATCTATTAGAGAATTTTTCGTAATTTTTAGGAGTTAGTACAAAAATGTGTGAAATAACTAAAGAATAAAAATAAATTTATCTCCTATTATTCGATTCAATAAATAATCGTTAAATGATTTAACGTAACACATAATATTTAATAGAATTATACAATTCTAAAAGAATAAGAGAATTGTACAGTTTTCGTGTTTATATATATATATATATATATATATATATATTGCAATTGAAAAAAACCGTGATTGCGAAAAAGTGAATCCGATTCAATTCCGTAAAATGTAATTCATTCTGTATTATTATATCTGACGTCATATCCAGATTAGGAAGATACACTCCCCGCTTCTGCTGAAACTTGGTTGTTTTACGTAATTTTAGTCCTGACAGGGCGTTATATGGTAGTCCAACGAAAGCAGCAATCTTACGGACTGTAGCAGCAGGGGGTAGCGTTCCAGTGGCTGGCGTTTGCATACGGTGCACCTAAATATAGTAGCGTACCGGCGAACAATATATTACACCAACTTGCCTATACACTAGACAACGACGACGACGACGACGACGACGACGACCGCTAGATAAAATAAATAGCCCCGACTTTCCTCGCAACGTGATACATTGCTCGTTAATTGCACGTTACTGCGGATACCGGTGGCGGCGTGTTTTCAATTTATATCGATAGATGATCTCTCGCGCGAGTGCGAGCGAGCGAGCGAGCGAACCGTCGCGAATGCGGATTATGACGTCTATATCGGATCACATCGAAAAGAATCGGAGGCGCGATTAAATTACGACACGCTCGAGCGAGCAGCGTCGATAATGTTGAAGATATACATAGTAATGCAAGCACAGATACTTGCAAAAGAAAATATCCAGTTATGAACGAGGATATCTTAGTACGTTCTGTGTCCAGATACTCTTATGAGTATCTTACACACACACACACACACACCAATGCAGACAAGTTGACGTTTAGATAAAAAATAGGTATGTCGATTATAGAGTAGATATGCCGGAACATACGTACAAAGTATACAAATATATTATTAACACTCGGCTACCGATTAGAATCGGAAATGACACGGAAAATATGAACGTAGTTAACAACAGTCGGCCGTGGCTCGAGAGATATATGGATGTGACCGAGGTATATCTGGATACAGTATTAGCAATATTATCCTCGTCGACAACGAGAGAGAATACATAGAAAGCGTCCGACACAGTAATAACACGGCTGACCGCCGATGAAGCGTATCCGTGCGGCGGAATAATCCATACATACGAAAGCTCGGATATCTAACGATTTAACGAGCATTATCTAACGGCCGGCAGAGTCGGCCTATTAAAATGATTTATGTACAACGACTGCATTACGCCACGCTTAAGTCTTCATCAGATAAAAAGTGTCGGACCAGACGCAACGCGTTGTATCATTCACAGTAGACACGCTCCGACTGCGAACGAGCCTGCATTATATCGAGTAAGCGGTATCGACGCGCGGATGTAAATTATAAACACAACGCGTACACAACACACACACACACACACACACGCGCGCGCGCGCGAAGCATGATCGAGGCGTACTCGCGTACTCGAGAATACACGGCTGTGTGTTTATGAAACTACGTGCGCGTGTGTGCGCCGTGTACGTGTGAGGGGATTTAAACGATAGCTCCGATAAAACGCGGATCACGAGAAGCTGCGCTTCGCGAGGAAGCAATCGCTACCAATCTGCTAACTTCTTCCTTTCCTTGTTCCTTCGCCGGCTTCTTCTTCCTCTTCTTCTTCTTTTTCTTCTCCTTCTTCCGCTTCTTCGCTCGAGCGTGCAGCGAGAAGTTTCATTCTTTTGATTTCCGATTCTTTCCCTCTCGCCTTTTCCCTCGCGCAAGCAGGGACGTTAGCGATACTTAAGTAAATTGAAGTGTGCATACTTTGCCTCTGAGATCGAGTATTTGTAGAACCGCTAGTTTATCTCCGGCGCTATTCACGGAAAATGTGACTGCGCCGCAAAGTGCTTTTAATACCATAAAGATTATTTTGAAACACTGTGAAAGACTTGTCATATATCTGACGCTTTCAGCAATATTTCTTTGAAATAAATGCCGAGGTAGTTTTGCAAGAGATGTTTCATCCTTTCAGCCTTTCAGTGTGCATCAGGATACGTATAAGAAAGTGCGTGTTTCTTATTTTAAGCTACTTTGTAAGATATCCGAAGCTCATCAAAATCGGACGGGGACGTCGGTTTTTTTGTCAGTTGAACGAGCTACATTCATTCTTCCCGTCTTTCTCGCTCGCGCGGATAGATACGTCCACCATTTTTCACTCACTCTGCCCTTTTTGCCTCGTACTACGCGAGTAGATGTTCCAGTCTTCCTTCTACCCTTGGCTCCGTCTTTTTGCTCATCGTCTCTCCTTCCCACCGATTATGCGCCAGTAGTAGATGTGCACCGGCATCGTCTTCCTCGCTTCGCTTCTTCCCATCTTCTTCCCTTTTCTGTCTCTTTCCCTTTCTTGCAGCGGAGTGGAAGTAAATACATACTGTCGTTGCTCCAACAATCCTCCATCTCCGTCTCTCGCCTTACGCAGAAGTCAGCCTGTTTCTCCAATCTTCCCTCTTTTTCCATGCGATTCACCTCGATCGGACTCGCGCTCTCTCTTTCTCATTCGTGTTTCCTCTTTTCCTATTCCGTACAAACCGTGTGTTCTTCGTCTCTTTCTATTCTTTCAGAATCCTTCTTCTTTTCTTCTATACGGTGACCTAAAATTTTCGTTTTAATATTCTTGAATAAATTCTTGGCATCGATATTTTTATTATTTATTGCATTTTTTAATATTCCTTGCTAAACAGTGTGATAATAAGACGATATATTAAGATTTTTATTTTATTAAAAATTTAAATGAGAATAGGCAAATTTCTTTTATTTTGAACATTCGGCAATTAATTAGTCAAAAATTCTTTATTCCATTTTTCATAATTTCATCTAAACATTTAGTTAAAGAAAAGTTGAATGTAAATTAGTGCAAAAATCCGTCTGAAATTAATATTATATATTAGAACACCCTATAGATCGTTTTGATGCTATATATACGTGTTAGTACATTTTCTCTCTGTCTACGTCCAACCAATTCTCTTTCAGATTCTCTCCCTTTCGAGACGGGACGATATACATATATTCACGGTTTATCCTTCTTCAACTCACATTCCCTCTTTCTCTTCCTTTCCTTCTCTCTCTCTCTCTCTCTCTCTCTCTCTCTCTCTCTCTCTCTCTGTCTGTCTGTCTGTCTGTCTCTTTTTCTCTCCCTTTTTTCTCTCTTTCTCTTTTTCCTTCCATCTCGGTTCTTCCAGAGCTCTGTAGGAGAGAAATATATTTTCGTCCATCGCAAACCACTATCGCCGACTCTGTCCGGCTCTCCTCTTCTACGCGTAATACTCTCTTCTCCTCTTACTTACTCGTACATTTTCCCTGTCACTCTTATTCACCACGTCCGATCTGAGGTCCACCACGAAGCCCGATTTTCGTGAGAGAGCGTTAGAGAACACATATGGATTAGGGTAGAGCGCGATGCAGCAGAGAAGTGACGTTGGTGAAACAAAGACGGCACGATCAAGAGGGAAAGGTAACGCACGGCTCGAAACAGAGTCCGAAGTATCGATACGATAGAAGGAGGAAAGGAGACGGCGTGATCCGCACACATGTCGCATCGCAGAGAGCGTCTGCACGAACGGCTACAGCGTAGTAAAGTTAATGGAAAGGTTCATTCTTTCTTCGTACCAGGCGTTTCAGATATTAAGAGGCAATACGGAAGAAATTATATTCTCAATTTTGACAGACTTACAAGGTGCACTTGATCCATAATGATATAATTATGTCCATCGTTTTTAATAAATGCCATTTATTTTGTTCTGCGGGAATTCATGTTTATCGATGTCATAATTTGTCTTTAGCGTCATGGCCATTCGTGTATTTGAGTTACATAGATTTTTATACGCAATGATTAAATATTTTTGCGTTCTCGATGCAATATTATTTAACTTGTTAGATCACACAATATTGCAATTTTGCTATGTTTTTATAGAGATATAAAACGTCGAAGATTTTAAACGGTCCTGTGGAATAATCATATTTAATTTGAACATAGCTCTAATTGAATAAAGACGTTCAAAGATATTTTGAGATCGTGTCAGCTCATTTGAAAATGTTTGTCAAAGTTTCTTATCGAAATAGATAATCTATTAATAGTCAATATTTTATTTTGATATTAACCTTTACTATCGTTTCTAACATTTTTTAATAGTCAGTAAATAGATATCGATTACATATCTCTGGTAAAACTTTTAGTGCGATGGACGTATTAGCTGAGACTTTAATATGCCCCATCGTGCAACGTACGAGATGCACCTGCATACTCATTCTCGATGCAGCCCGAACGGGTTTACATAGAGGTAAAGTTACCACGGCGTGCCGTCTACCTCTACCGCGTACGGGCGGTACAGAAGCAAATCGAGAATTTCACGCTTATTTGCCGAAATGATCATGCCTCAACCGCTGGCGGCCATCTCCCGCAGGAAAACACTGCCACTTTCAGTGATTACTCCATCGATCTGACCCCGCGGCGCTCGCCTTATTGGCCGATACGTTGTACGTGCGCGCTTATTAAATGAGAGAGCGCGCGCTTTCATGAGGTCGGCATCGCCGTGGGGCTGATATGGGGAAGCTGCCCTACCCTGTATTCTTCCTTTCTCTCTCTCTTTCTCTCCCCCTCGAGCCTTCCGACCCCACGAAAACGCAGTTACACCGTACTCGGGGTGGTGCGAAATCCCGCGGCGACACTGATTCGCATGGGTCGAACGTTCCATTGTGTACGCACCCATTAAGCATTCTATTTGACTTCACCCGCTTACACATCGTGAACCCACTTCTACCCGCATTCGTCTTTCTCTTCATTTCTCTTTCTCCCTTTCGACTGTTCTACATAAATAAGATTAAGTTTCCGTGTGTCCGTTCTCTCTCTCTCTCCCCCTCTCCCTCTCTCCTTCTTCCGTTCTTGTTAACCACATCACGCGAGAATGATTCGACGGATTTTCAACAAGCTTAGAGGATGTTTGATTTTAAATGCATGCTCCGTACTGCATAAAATTTCTTTAACAAGATGCAAATGTGTGATTAACACGATACGTTACTTAATAAAAGAAAATGTGGAAGTGAATATATATATATATATACACACATATATATGTAAAGAGATATTTTCCGAGATAGTTTCAGATTCAGGAATACACAAAAATGTCATAAAAAAATTTAATTTTATTCAATTTATTTAAAAGTTTCATTTTTAGTAATTTTTCTAACAAAAAACTGTTATAATAAAGTATATTGTTTATAATGAAGAATTAAAAAATTTTTTTTGCTTGCGAAAAGAAATAAGAGATAATTTTCTTTTTTTATATATTCTGTCCAATATAGAAATACAATCTAAATCTAGTATCTAGTATCTAAATGCTCGGCACCGGTCGACGAACAGGCTTCTCCTTCTCCCTATATTTTCACAGTGTGCACCCTCGTAACGCCCCTCATACATTTGCTCCTGTCGTATCTGCCGGCACTCTCTTTGTCTTGCTCTTCGTCGCGCATATGCTCACTGGCTTGTTCTTTTTTCCTCCTTGACGGCTCGCAGCCTCCGAAATGAACTGCACGAGAAGGAGGCTCGTATTAAGGGTAAACGCGCGTAGAGGCCTCTCTCACCCCTCTTCCTTGTCCATTAATAATAGCTTTAGAAATCTGTGCCTTTCTAATAGTCTCACGTCAAAACTAACACGGGGACCTGCCCCAACTTCATAAGCCACGCTATACTCGCCTCTCAATTTATTTTCTACATCGCATTTTAGACTGCTCCTCCCTCATTTACTTAACGAAATCAGGACTGATTCTTCCAGAATCGGATTGGTTATTTGTTATTACAGTCGCTAGGTCGCCCATAATAAAGTTTACAATTTACAAATGGATTACGGATAGCTGCATAATAAAGAAATGCTGATGCATTTTTCTTCTGTATATATATATATTTTTTTTTTTCAAATGCATTTTCTAATCATATCGAAATACATTTCTGTATATATTTCCAAATGTATTTCTTAATCATATCGAAATTAAAGGTCAATACGTTATAACATATTTTAAAATAATTTTCATTGCAACATTTTTTACAAATGAAGCACATAGAATATCATTTATCATATACATAGAAATATATTATTGTTAGACGTTAAAAGAATATAGTGAGCGTGACATTTTTCGTCTTACGGCAATTCTGACAAACTGAGAAAATGCTGAGGTCTGTCAGACGTGCACTTGCAGAATCAAATATACGAAGTCGGATTCCACCGTCTCGCGTAAAAAGGAATTTGTCGCAAAACAAGTTTTGAAATGAACAGGACGCGCTCAAATTATATACGACGCAGCAGTACTACCGAGAAGGCTGTATCTAATCGGGAAAGATAAAATAACGTTTAAATTAGCACGTAAGGCTGATCCGATTTCATGCGACAATACCGGGTAGCATTCTTGTTGATATTTTCGTAACTAATGCCATTATCTGTGTATAACATCTCTTTTAACCGGATGCTACACAACCGGACACATTACTAACGATACTACTCAGCGATAAATGCAATTAAGAAGAAAGTAGAAACTAACTTAACCACTTTCTTTAATGCCTAGAAGTTAAGTTTGGTTAAGAAAGGAATTCTTAACGTTAAACTCATACATCTTAATGCAATTTTTAATTATTTAGAATTTTAATTTTATGCTTAGAGTTGAAAAGTAATTTCGAACTTTTCCATAATCGATAAAACTTATATATCTTCCTCATTTATTATTTTATTTGTTTTGCAAGTAGTGTAGAAGCTAAAAAAACTTGAAAATATAGATTACATCTTTCGCAAGATATTTAATTAAGATAAGTGATTTATTCAAATTTTTAAAACTAATTGATTGAAAGATTTACCGAAATATGTTACGATACTCTTGTCGAAGATAATCTCGAAAACTGATGTCATCGGTGGCAATATCGTCCTCTCTGATGCAGACGAGCATCGAGAAGGAGGGAAGGGAGGAGAAGGCTTAACGAGCTTTCGATCGCCACTTCCGGTTACATGGTGATCATCGCGCGCTTGGTGTCCGTCGTTGACAACGACGATGAGAACGAGAAGGGAAAAGTTAAAACGAATTTCTCCTAATTGCCGTCCCCTTGTTCGTTCTCTCGGGTCCCGCGTTGTTTGTCACCGGCGATCCTCTCTCGGCTCTCTCTTTCTCCGATATCGATGTCGAGAGTGAAAGATCGAGTGAACGGGTCCGCGCCGAAACGATAAGGACATTGATAGAGCTTTACAAAGAGAAGAAGCGAGATCGAGGAAAGTTGCGGGATCGGAAGGGAAAGACGGAAAGGCCGAGGGAGAAGGAGAATTAAAGAGGATGAACGAGAATGAACGAGAGAGAGAGAGAGAGAGAGAGAGAGAGAGAGAGAGAGATAAGGAAAAAAAAGAGAAAAAGAGAGAAAGGGATGAGAAGAGAGACGGTCCAACTCGAGGAGCAGAGACCGAAGCGAGATAGACGGAATTAAAGAGCGAAGGAGAAGCGACCTGAACGAGGACAAGGCTGAAGGGGGAAAGAGGGACAGGGCGAGATACCGAACCGAGAAAGAGCGAGCGAGAGGACTTTGCCTTTGTCTTGCCGTGAAGAAAGTCCGCTTCGCGGTGAAGGAGCGCTTCTTCTCTTCGTGCCTTGTCGTGCTGCTTCAAGCTTCCTCGGCTTCTTTTCTCCTCCAGGCCGGGTCTTGGCGAATACGCTCTTGCCGTACGGCCTTCGAAGAGAGAAGATGACGGGGACGGGAGGACGTCTGTGCGCGAAACGCCAGTCCTCCCCTTAGCTGGCCAACGCCGGAAATTGACACCCGAGCTCCCCCGGTTTCTCGTCCGACCGAATTCTTTCTCGTTTGCGCATCTGCCGCCTTTTCCGCCACTCGATTCACAAAAAGGGCCCTTTTCGCGCCAAGCATTTGCGTCAGAGTTACGATATACTTTGCTTTATCTAAAGATAAAAAGGAGACAAGCTTGGCAAAATGATAGTATGCCTCTATATATATCTTTATTTAGCTAAGTGATGAGAATCACTTAGTTATCAATTAGTATTAAAATTACTCTGAACAGAAAATATCTGTCTACATTATTAAATAACAAATTATATAATAAAGACTAATTAATATTATTTTATAATGAGATGGGGCTTTTAGTATAAATGATTAATGCCTTAATTCAAATCGATATGTAGTTCAGTTATCGCTAGGGTATATCCCACTGGTTTATGTCCGTTAAAAATATATTGTCATTATTGACGTCTGTTTCTTTCAATGCAGTAAGTCGCTTATATCTATCGATGATGACGTTAACGATTAGAAACTACGCCGCATTCCTTCTTTAAGACACAATAATTCTTTGGAACAGATTATCATCATGAGCAAATAGCAATATTTAATCATCGACGTTATAAAAGAAATTTATATACTACAGTATATTGAAACAAATTTATATTAAACATTGATTAAACCTTTATAATGTCCAAACAAACATGTCTGGACGAGCCACGGTTCAGCTAACACATTCAGTCAAATAAAGTACTTAAGTTGTATCAAATCGAAGCAACGTACAATTAAAATTCTAAAAATAATAAATAAAATTTTAATTAATATTATTAATATTATTAAAATTGAATTGATAATATTTATTAATGATTAAAATTTTAATAAATAAACACTTTATTATTAATAAATAAACACTTGTGCCTCGTAAGGCTCGATTGGTGATCTCGGAAAGCTTCAAAGCCAGCCAGTGTTGCTCTAAATTATTAAGAACGATCGAAAGCTCTTATCGCCACGGTCAAGACGAGTAGCCGCGTCTCGCGTGCGACGAGACGCGAGGGAGATCGATTCGAAGCGCGGGGAATCTCGCGGGGCGATCGCGCCTGGCGCCAGGGACGCGAGGACGCGAGTACGCGAGTACGCGGCGACGGCCCTGGGCACGGCGCGGCGGGCGCGACCGAGCGGCACCGAGCAGTCCCGATCTCGGCGGTGGCCCCGTCGTAGCCATGTGTTGCGGTCCGCCGTGAGTGCTTTGCGTCAAGAAGGGAGGCGCGCGGTGTGTCCTCTCTGTACGTCTTTTTTTCGCGTCTGTCTCGCGCGCGTCTCGCGAAAATCCGCGGCCACCAAGCGCCGTGTGTGTGTATGTGTGTGTGTGTGTGTGCGCCGAGAGAGGCGTCGCGGCGTTGAAAACTCAACCGTGCCCAGCGGGCGACCCGACCGCGGGCGTCCGCTCTCCGCCGTGCGCGGACGACACCGAGACGAAAACCACCCGGGTGTGTCCCACTCTCGCGCGCGAGAGGAGAACGACCGACCGAGCGAGCGACGAAACGGAGAAAAGTGTGCGTTCGTGCTACGTGTGTGTGAGAGTGTGCGTGTGCGTGCTTCTCTCGACGGCGGGCAAGGAGGAGCGAGCCCGTTGCGTTCGCGCGACTGTTCGGCCGTTCGACGGCATACACTTCGGTATCGTTTTTCGCGTGTGAGTGTGAGTCGACGAAGGGAACGAGAAGGAGGCGAAGGCGGGTTGGTAGCAGTGTCGGTTCTACGAAGAGCAACTGAGCGAGAAGGATGTAGAGGCGCGAGAGGGAGAAAGAGAGATAGTGCAGCCCGGGCGACCTGACCGTGAGACCGACAGAGAAAGAGAGAGAGAACGCGAACGCGACACGTAGAAAGTGCGGTGCGGACAGAGATAGAAAAGTGCGGATAGAAAAGAAAGGAGATAAAAAAAAGTGCGATCGCGCTTGGCGTAGGTGTGCTCCGCCGCGCCGGGCCTAGGAACGCGGGGGTTTTGTTTGTGTTACGTGCGTGTGTGCGCGCGCGGAGCGACCGTCGCAGCGGTCGGCCGAGACGGGCGAACTTCAGGTCGCGGGAAAACCGCGGCGCCGCGCGCGCGACCCTCTTGCTCGCGCTTCGCATCGCGCGTCGAGTGCCCGTTGCCCGCCCGTCCGTCTCTCCCTGCGTGTTTCGTGTTTACCGGGCGTAACGGCGGCGGAGAGGCGGTGTGCGCCGCGCGCGCGACATATACATACACGGGCGCGAGGAGCGGAAGGAGTGGGACCGAGCGAGAGAAGGAGAACGCCGGCTCGGGGGCGAAGAGGCGCCCAGCGGGAGCGGTCGGCGCGCGGGGGAGAGGGAGCGAGATAGCGACAGGCGAAGGAAGCGGCCGGGAGGAAAAAAAAAAATCGGAGTTATGGTGTAAATAACTCGGGGGTTGCGGGTCGCGCGACTTCGCGGTCGCGGCGTGTTCGATCGGGGTGTATCCGCCGCGGTGCGAGAACAACGAGTCCGGGGACGAGTTCCTTGGCGGCGACGGTGGCTGGCAGAGTGCTTCGTCTGTGTGTATGTGTGTACGTGCGTGAGAACAGGGTCGCGAGGTGAAGCTCGCGGCGAGCGCAGAGCCGGCAGCGGCGGCGACGAACGCTTGGATTATAACGCGACGAGAGGAGGTATCCCCGGGATCTAATACGCCTATCGGGAGCGAGGAGGAGAGCCGGACGGGACGTAGACCCCGCGGGGGAGAGGAGCGCCCCGCCGGTCATCGCTCGGCTGTGTGGGTGCATGCCTGCCCTCGCCGACACGCGGCGATGGTAAGTGATTCCTTCCCCCTCTTCTCTCTCTCTCTTTCGTATCTTTGGGCAGCTGAGAAGCTCCAAGCCTTTCCTTTGCGTATTCCGAGTCGACCTCCCTCCTCCTCCCCTTCCCTCCCTTCCTCCTTCGGTGGTTATTTGATTGTGTACGCCATCTTTGTTTACGCCATCTTAATTTTGAACTGTAAATACCTTGATTACGCATTAAAATTTTACTCGAGACCGCTCGTGGAATTATATAAACGAGGAATAATGTCCTTCCTTTGTATTTGCCAGTATGATGATTAATTAAGGGGCGCCATGCGTTTTCGATCTTCCTCATCGTTGAATCCTTAACGCGACGTTACGTACGTAGCCGCTCAGCAGTCTATTTAACCGTGTATGCGTGTGTGTGTACGTGGGAACAGGCGGCCCCTGCTTTACACATGACTGTGTGTGTAAGTGACTTCTGGTGTTCCGGTACTGTGTATCGATACGTTGCTCTCTCATCACTTCAATAGCCTCGGCATTGATATATCGATTGTTAGCTAGGCTTAAAAAACAGGTAGAAAGAACTCGGGGCATTTTTTTGCCCAACAGATAAGTTTCAGATTTATCCGTACGTGTAAGCTGGATGTGATAATGATATTTATTAAATCGTTAATGCAATAATCCTGCTCTAGAGAATACGTTAGCGCACTTAGCGCATTTAACAGTTGGTTAACTGTCGTTACCACCTTCAATATATACATGAATAAATTCGTAGGGATTATCTAATGAACAAACTTCCCCGTTTGCGCGAATTCACGTGTGCAAAGATACACGTGTTTTTTTTTTCTTTTTTTTAATAAGAGGCGCAATTGTTGCGTGTTATCGCTTTATGATTTCGAAAAATATAATATTATTTACGCATGCATATAAATACATCACACATTTATAATCAGCCTCGTGAATGAGTCTAACTGCGAGTCAGATATATGTACAGAGATACGGTTATCTCGAGTGGGATTTAATCGCATCGATTTGCCGATAAATCGGACGGGAAGCAGGCGAGCGTCCGTCCGTGATAGATGAGAACCCGCGTTCGCGTGTATTGCTTAAAAACTGTGCTGTTAACCATCGCGGGCTTTCGGATTCCTGTCGGATAACAGTTTGCGTTGCGCGAACGCGCGGGGCTCTCGCGAAAAGGTTATTTCAACAAACTCGATTCTCCGCCAAGTCCCTGGTATCGCGTGAGAGTGCTGGTCTACCGTGACCGCGCGCGTGTATGCGTGCGTGCGGACGACCACCGGCCGCATGTGTCTCTCGCGGGCAAACGCGAACACGATAGTCACGCCTGCCGCAGGCACGCACACGCGCGTCGGCCACACACGCGCATACACTCGCGCGCGCACGTATAATTCGTGTTCAAAATGCAGAGAGCCCGAGACGTCGTAAGAGAATTCCTGCTCTCGCGGTATTCGAATCGTAGTAGAGCCGTAGAGGTGTATAAGAACGCGATATAAGGAACGGGAGAGAATAAACGTGGGAATACGGTGATCGATACCGACGAGAGAGGTATCGATACGTCTCGCTTGCATCTAACCTGGGAAATATACTGTTATTCGCGATGTCTATCCGAGACGCGCGAATAAATTTCCGGCATACTCTTCGTGTCGTTTGATTTTCCGTCGCGAGATTCGGGGTGTATTCTTGGCGCCGGCACTTCACCTTTGATACCGACGCGCCGGCGATAACTCGGGCGGAAATGTCGAATGGAAAATACGCGCCGGAGATAATGGAGTGGAGGACTCCTCCAATAAAACGTGATTCGCGCAATAACGAAATAACGGCGGATGGTCGGCCGTTCGGGCGTTAACAGTCCTCCATCAACCGATACGTTGGTGCGCGCGACGCGAGCGTCCGCGTCGAGAACGCACGCAGACACGCGTGCCCGCACGTGTGTAGACGACGCGACGCACGCGTCTCGCTCGAGGCGACGACGAGAATTCATTCAAGGCGGAGGCTCGCGTTGGCTCTCTCGCACGCGCTCGCGCTAGCATCGCGAGCAGAAATACGGTGCGTAGGTAGGTTACTCACGCGTGTCGCCGTCCGGCTGCGTGGGAGCGGTACTTCGCGTGTGCACGCGCTGCGAGATACCTTCTTGAATAAACTTCTGCAGCGCGTAAACTTTGAAAGAGAAGCAAAACTCGCACTTTGCCATTCTTTCTTATTGCAAAATACGATCTCTTTTATCGCATGTTATTGTACACGAGAGATAAAAGTCTATAGCAAACTTAATAATTTGCATTTCTAATATACTTGTCAGTTTAAAAGATCCAGGCAACTTTTTATTAGATAAAAAGTGAAAATGTTTGCACAAGTGACAGATTAATTATATTATGTCTTAGCTAATTACTGGCACATTCACCAGTCTGACTCTTGCATTCTAACTTTGTACAGCAGCAAAGTTTATGTAAAATTGCAGAAATAGGAAATGTTTATATTCTCTGACGACAAATTGAAATCAACGAGGAGAGAAATATTGCTCTAGTATTATGAAATAATTATTGCGTAAACGAGATATATATTTTCCAAAAAAATTTCTGAAACGCGGTTGTCTCGGGTATTAAAATGACAATCTGCTTGTATCAGTTTCCATCAATTTGTGAAAATTCGAAATAACACGCGATTAATTCGCGCGATATCGTCAAATATATGATTGATCGCCGTTATATTCATACTTTATCGCATTTTAAATGATATGTGCGATACGCAGAACAGATATCGAGATCTTCACATATATGCCCGTTGTCTCGGAGTAATGCCGTCGGATATATCGGCACGGGCCTTTCTTCCTTTCCTTTTAACATACAGAAACGGCATTCACTCGCGCGCCACGATACGATGCGCCGCGGCGGCCATCCGCGCCAATCTGATACGCGTGCAACGAGATACGCGCCGGGGATATTGTGCGCGGCGCGTAATGTTCCGCCTCGGCTTCTCTTTACGAGCCGGCCGACCTGCCGGCCGGTTATAAACGCGAGCCGACGCGACGCGTTCTCGAGCGCGCGGGATTGCCGAGGAATAAAACATTCCTGCCGCGACTAACAGCAGTATTAACTCCGGAACGGTAACGTTGCCTTGCGCTTCGCGCAACTGAAATGCCTTTCTTCGTTGCTTTTTCGTTGCTCGCAATCCGCGTATTTTTGCACCGTAGAGTGCGTTTACTAAATTCGACATCGATCCGACAAAAAATTGTTACGCCATCTTCATAAATCATTTTGTGTAGGTACAGAGCTGTGGAGCATATATCTCATAGCACACAAACACATTTACACTCTCACATTATTAACAGTGATTTGAGAATATTTCCAGATAATCGATTTCGGGTTTTGTCGAAATATTCGATTGTTTCTAAAACCCAAGTTGACGCTATTGTCCCTAAATATCTGTAAAATTGCATCCATATATCTCAACTACAAAGGCTACCTGCTGACGGTATAGTAAATTACTTTCCAACCTTTCAACAAGACAAGAAGAAATCATTCTCAAGTTTTTAGAAAGCTAGCGTGCTGAGTGTCGATGTTTAACAGCGTGCGCACACGAGAAATTCCTACTACTGGAGGAATTACGAGATATCCTGCTGTTCGAGAGAAAAGTGCGACGACCGCACGAGGGTTTAAAACACTATTTAAAACTTTCCGACTGCCGACGCTATCGATTAATGTAGCCGCTAATGTTACTACACGTAGTAACCATTAATGCACGACGACTGATCGTTCGACACGGCGTTATTACGGACGCGTACTTTATAGACTATTTATCGCGTAATTGCGGACAAAATGTACTTGAAGGCGTGAGTACCGACGGAAACATAGATGACGATCGAATTGACTCCGTAAAAATATCCGTCGGATAGATAACACATAGCGAAAGGTCGTGATATTATATTTTATTATTGTTGGCTGTCTCTTTGTGGTATTTCGGCATGCAATAAAACACGCGCGGGCACAATTGGCTTGAATAAACTAACACTTGCCGCGCGCGAGAGAAAATTACGTAAATCCATTTTTTGATGGAATCTTTTCATACCGCTTTTATAAATATAATAGTGAGATTTGTAAGATGATTGATGTGTTAGGTTATGTGAAGATTGAAGAAATAGGATTTAAATATTTTTCAGAGTCTCGAAATGTTCTCAACTTAAAATAGACCGACGTTTCGTTTCTTTAATATAAGATTAGTCGAATTTTATTATATTTTAGTACATTTTAATAATTTAATCTATTAAAAAAATTATCACATAACGATCGCTTTCATAATTTAAACGCAGCGCAAAGTTTAATTTAAAATTTTTCGAATGATTGCTTTCTGATCGCGAGTCGATCCGTCTTCTCGAGTTAGCATCACAAACAGAGAGAAAGAGAAAGGCGCATTGATTATCTTATTTACAAGATATTGATATTAACCACTAATCGTTTTACGTAATCAGCAAATGCGCGCTCGCTGTGAAGTCGAGAATAAGCTTGGCCATGCCACGCTAATCTTCTAGATTATCGGACATACTCACGGTAATTAAGTATGTATTACGGTTGCACACGTACATACATAGCTGAATATATTAATTCATTGCACACATATGTCCGCGAGAGCTTATACGACCGCTACTAATGCTGGCATAATGAAACGCATCGTTGCACCGTTGGTTGCGCCGCGTTCCTTCGCGTTATGTCTCGTTGATTTACGACCTGTCCATTGAGAATCTGAGAATTTCCAGGCACGAAGCGCGATTTCGTGTGTTTAGTCACCTCGCGTAGAGATGCGCGATGTACAGCCCACGTACAGCGCACGTAGGAGTGTACGATAATACGGGGTGCCCATAAATTCACACAAACGCCCCGCGCATCGAGATTCTTCGTGCGGCAGTTTACTTCCTCCTCCCTCAAGCACGCAGTATTATGCTAAATATAATACCGCATCGCAAAAGGAAGAGATTTGTAACGTAATTATTGTATATCCGCGGTTTCTCAATTATCTCAATTTAATATTATCAGTTAAAATAATAACACGACTTTTGAAATTCATCAGCGAACGGCCAAGTTTGCAAGTCAAGCTCGTGTCTATTCGTAATTATTATACACGATGGTGACATTATCATAAAATAACCACTCGATGTTGCGGCCAAGCTAATTTCAATGTAAACGATATGCGGCCCGAATTAATATTTGAGTTGTGCACCTCTGATTTAACGTAACAACGTTATGCGCTCAACTGTATTCATCAAAATTGCCGGGAATGTTTCGCTAGAATGCTTATAATTATGCTATAATTAATGGAAACTGATATGTAGTTTATTATAGATATTACATGACGTAACACTGCGCTACGTGACATGTCGTGCGGTATCATACGATGCGGCTAATTGTTTAGATTAATTAGAACGCTGATGCATAGTTCGGTCCGCGGAGTTATGAGGGCATATATCCGGCGACGTGTATGTGTATGTGTATGTGTATCGCTGCTCTATGACGTTAGCGCTTAGGTACGATGCTAAATACATCTTCTCGATTGTATCATAGTCCTGTGACAATGACATACTAAACAGTATTACCGTATCTTGAACTATCATCGATGAAATGAGCTTTCAATAAATTAATGGACATTATAAAATTACATTTACATAAAACTGTATTGCGAAATTAAAACACATTACAAAACACAGGCGCGCTGTAATAACATACGTCATTTTTTCTGCTTATAACTTAATTTCTAAATTAAATTATTACGTGCATATAATACCTACATGCGCGAGTTCTGCGAAATGACATATCATATATGTGTTGCTTATCTAGCGCGGATATAGATTAATAAATTTTTTTAATATATAATAAATATAATAAAAATTATTAAGCAGAATTAAATAAAATTAAGCTGAAATTTCCTTTTTATTCGCAATTTAATAATTTTGGTACAAGAAATTTATCTTTTGACGATTAATAACTCTGTTTCACAAATCTCTTGCACATAGTTTATTCAGTAACATAAAACTATCTTCTATCAGTTCTCGTACTTTCTCCGCAGATCGAAATCCGCGGGATCGCCTGGTCGCCGCTCGTAAAGTGCGCATCGCGATTACGTAAGTTTTCTCTCAACGGCGTTTCGCTCCCGTGAACACGATGCTCCTTCTAGTAATTATCGACCACCGTACTCCACGAGGACCGATTTAATAAAAGTTTTCCTCCGTTTCGCATCGACGCCTATGCTGAGACGGGAAGAGTCCCTTAAGGAGCCCGTCGAGTCTTAAGTCGAATTTACACGGTTTATCTTCGACAATCGCCCACTTGAAAGAATACTTTATGTAAATATTGTTTCAAAGCAAAAAAGATGAAAGAAGAGAAAATAGTAATCGGCTTAAAATTAGTAAGAAGAATAAACAGGTAGAAGGAATATAAAAGACTGGAGTGATATGATTTTTAAGAAAAGTATAATTTTTAAGAAAAGTATAACAAATTTTTACAAGAATAAAATTGAGGAGAGTTTTAGATATTTTATACAGTACAAAAAAAAATTTTAATTGCACGAGTGTTTTATAGTTTTTTATTAAAAATGATTTTTTATTAAGATAGACATTTGTTATTTTTATCCACTTTAAGTGATTATGTGATATGGTTGTTAAAGGTGCACCGTGCAGATTCCGATAGAATGAAACCTCGTTAATCCGATGCATTTACTTTGGCCGATTTGGACGGGTAATCATCGAGAGCGAACCGTGTAAATTCGCCTTTAGCTTGGTTTCATTTTTTCATTAAACTAAGTGATTCCCCCCTTTCTCTCTCTCTCTCTCTCTCTCTCTCTCTCTCTCTCTTCTGACGTGCGATATACTTGCGGCAATCCCTTTAAGTGCTCGATTCGATCCATCGCGATGGCCCTTACGTCGCCCCGGCATCAAGAATGGCGTGCGATGAAAAAACAATTGAGCCGGGAGCCTAATAAATCGAGAGCCGACTTTGCGTCGATAATTTTCTGATTTCACATCGTTTTTTTTAACTGATCATGATTGTGCTCTTTCTTTCCATTTCTGGCCTCTCTTGCTCTCTCACGGCTCTTATGTAAATTTATTCAAGAGTTCGGTATAACATATTGGTAATATATTCACAGCAGTATCATGACGTTAAAGCGCGCGTTATACGTGTAACGATGTTTATTTCAACGATTTTTAATGGAGACACTCGAAAATGGCATATAGCAGTGAAGTAATATAACGATGCAAATCTTCTCGATATATTATGAATTCCTTCTTTTACGTAAGGTATCACTTTTATTTCAGACTTGTCATAAATTAATGACTTATCATTTTACGTAATTTGTTTTCTTTAATTTATTCGATTTATTTATTTTACTTACTAATATAAAAACCAAAAAATAATTTTAAATTTCGATTAGCGGGACTTGCGTTCTCACTTTTTTACGGAACTTAAAACAATACTTTGCCCTTCGCAGCTCGCAATTGCTCGCGATAGTATACCACGGACATGCTCGGAAGGCCAGAGAGATAGGCGTGAGTTATGCGTGCACGCATACCTTCGCGCTGATACGTGCGCATATAACGCGTACATATATCACGCAGATGGTATTATATCGGAATTGATCTAGGCTGGTTTTTTGTCCAAAGAATCTGTATACACAAAATTGCGTTTTTTTTTAATCATATATATTTATTAGATATAATATCTGTATGTTTATTTCGATTTATATTCTCCATGCATTAATGTCCATTTATTTATTTGTTTTTTAAATGAATCCGATATTATTACTTTGAATTTTGTAAAAAATATTGACATTAAAAAAATTTTAGATATTTATAATCTACAATCTATAAATTTTTACATATGTTACGTGCGCGATGAACGAAACGTTCTAACCCGTTATCATCAATATTTATAGCTTTACGGCTTTCCGCAAATTTCACGTAGGTATTTATAATTCCGTGCCTCTAACCGCACGCTGCATATTTATAGTTACGTGTTCCAGACCATATATTGATTTGGATAATTAAAGTCATTGCCGAATTTCGCCAATGTGATATAAATGTCATTTGTTTAATCATTTTGCGAACTGAAAACAAGTTTTTCATCGCAAGCTGATATAAATAATTTGGATAAAAATCAGTGATAAAAAGCTCATCGTTTATCGATACAATGGCTAACAAGGTTTGATTTATTACGAAAAGATAATAAATACCAAATTCGTTTATTCATATATTACATCGCGCAATATGTGTATGTGAATTTCGGGATTTCAATATTATTTATATTTTCGTGGATTACGCGTATTTATATCTCACATCTCGAACTACGTTCAATTACATTGGTCAGCAGATTTTTCGCCCAATAAGTTAATTTTACTTACCTTATACAATAAGTATACTTTTCTTTATCCGCAAAAATAAAAAGGAAACGAATCTTCCAATGCAAAATCCTGCAAGTAATTAAATTAAAAGATCGTCGATAAAGATCCTTCTGCTTTATCGATGCCGCGTTGGACAGAAGGGACTCTGATAAAGAACAAAAAGATTTTCTCTTTGACGGGACGATATTATCGCTCCCATTAGCGCGCGCGCATTAATGCAGGCGCAAAAGCGCGCGCCAAGAGCAATGCGATTCCGATTAATTAAGTTGATTAACGATAAACGGAGATGGGACGAGCAGACCGGAAGTGACAAGTGCGTATGTACGCCCGCCGCGATACAATCGGCCATTGTCGGCGACGTAACATTGTCGAGTGAACCGAAACGGTTCTCGCGCCGCGTAATTAGCGTTTCTCATTGTCATTGTCGCCGTGCTCATCATCGTCGATGACAAGTCCTTACATCGTCGTCGACGACATCGGGAATTATCGTTTTTAACGAGACATTAAAGCTCAAAGCATTTCAGAGCGGCGCTAACGTTCTGGAAAACGATATTCTGAATGCGACGTTATATTCCGACATATAAGTTGACGCGTCGCCAACTTTCGCGTATATTTCCGGTTAGAACATAAACGTGAAAAATTATTAGTACCGTCGTTAATAACGAACCATTAAATTCTTGAAAGAATCCATCTTGAAGATACTACGAGGATTTATAGATGTAAAATAAAAATTTATTTACTTATTATTATGTATCTTATTCGTCTTGAATGTGAACAATCGTGTTTTTAAAATATTCTACTTGTTAAATTATTTGATTTTATTTGTGAGACGTTTTTACATACTTTTCGGAGATTATGGATTATGGAGAAAACAGATTATCAGAGAACGGTATTCTTTTTCTGAAGCACTTATTAGGGATTATAAATTTAAAGTAATCAATCAGATATTAAAAGGTACATGCTGTGTACTTGAAAGTATTTCTTCATGGTCTATTTCATGCTCGACTATAGTGGCATTATTCTCTATACCTTTATGTTACGGATAGATTGAAATTTATTCGCGACATGGATGAGTAAACGTAGTTTTAAGATCGATATTGCTTGCGGTATTTTGAATGAACCGACGATGTTATGATGGGAATCGCGTTGGACTGCAAAGTGTGCGGTAGACTATAAAGTCACGTCTACGTAACTTGTCTGTATAATGTTTACTATGTAAAAGACACACGATAGATAATTTATCGTACCTATTTTATCGTACATGTTACATTAGACTTATTTAGAGCACAGTTAAATAATTCGTACAAGAGAGACAAAATATAAGCATAGTCAGCTTAAATTTGCACAAAGTATCAAGATATAATAGATTTTATCGAACTGTCAGTAATCGACTTGTTCCGTTATATTATTGATATTAAGATATCAAAATACTCTTAATTCGGAATTGATATGTAAGTTGCGAAACATGTTCCTCGAAAGAAACAATCTCGTATTCGATAAAGATATCACTGTCGTGTCTTTCGACTTTTTGCGCCGAACACCCTGTACATTGTCGATCTTTGCGCCGGCGCTGACACATTTAGCGATGATGGAGCGATTGCATTGTACTCGCGATCGTGATGAAATCACGTTCTTTTCCTGCCTTTTTTTCACGTAATTGGGTATCATTCGTTACGGGCAACATATCCCCACCTCTATTGTCAAGCAATGCGGCGAACGTTTTGGAGCATGTAAGCGGTTACGACAGCTCTGAGATGGATACGTGAGTTATTGCGTTCTGCCTCTTTGATCTCATGCGTGTGTGATTGAAGAAACTTTCTAATGAACAATGATAGGCCTTTTAAATAGTTTGGTATAGTATATTCAGTTAATAGTAAAGTTCAAATGGTGAAATCTAGTGTCATATATCATTACATCATTATATTTTTATTGTATAAAGGATTCGACAGTTAAACAATTAGTGATGTAAACAAAATTATGTATAGTTTCAATTTTCATATGTTTCTATAGAAAATGTTCGCATTATAATTATAATTATAACGAAATATGTCTAATGATATATAAAATATAATAGAGTTATTAAAATCAGAATATAATTAACAATAATTATTGCAATTCATAAATCATGCAATGTTAAATTCTAATAAATTCGTAGATTTTGGTATATGTTAATTAAGAAAATATTCGATCAATAGACCTTAATAAATTTTTAAGATCCACAAACATCAGAGAGAAATATATTAAAACCAGTTTTTCATTGCCTCATCAATTTGTTTGAAATATGAGGGCAAGTTTTTATTGAAGAACTATAATCATCAATTCTTATTATGAAATGAGAATCGGTAAATAGTTCCAAGGCAGCTTCTCTAACGATACTTCTTTCTGCGCACATAACCGCGTGTCCACGATTATGCTGTTTATCATATGCAGCAGACTTTGCTCCCGGCACTAATTGTCGGCAAATTATGCGATGGTAATAATCATGAACTGCCCCGATAACAGTACCAAAGTTTGATAATTATGAGTGTGTTTCGTGCCCCCGAGGATCTGCTCGCTCAGTCTGATCAATTATCCCAGAATTCAATTATGTCGAAAAAGCAAGCCGGCTATCCGCTTTCGCGTTCGTATGTACGTACGTAATTACGCGGTTGCATCCGCGCGGTTTTTGCACGATCTTGCGATATCTCGCATCGTCTGTGCCGCACAAAGTACGCTTTATGTATCTATCCGCTACGATTGCCTTAAATTTGAGACGTATCGTTAATTTACGTCTAAGAATACTTATAGTCTGTGAATTGTTACGAAATATTTTTACAAAATATTGATATAGCATTCGATTGTCCATATTTGTCCATAAATAATCGTTTTTTGTTTACAAAAAATGAAAGATAAAACAAATTTTATCATTAACACCTTTATAAGTGGCTTTTAAATTATATATTACACATACATATAATAAATTATATTAAATTATATGTGGATTCCAATAGATTTTTATTTTTTTGTGAATGGACAAAAAATAAATAAGCAATTTATGGAATAATAATGTGGACAAATTGTAGGCAATCAAATGCCATATATATTAATTTTGTAAAAATTCACATTTTGGTATGCCAACTTTACAGACTTGAATATTTATTATACTTGAGATATACAGTTATATCCATAATATATCGGAACGTCTTGTTAAAATTTAACTTTAATCTAAATCTTTTTCCATTGTTAAAAAAATGTACAAGTATTGAGAAAATTATTTTTATAATTAACAGAAACAACTAATATACCATTTTTTTCTCTCTTACATCATTGATACAATGACAACGATGCTAGAGTATCGATATTTGATCTTCACATACAGCAATCATGCAAATGCCAGTCGGACGAGTGTTTGCTGCTGCGTACAATGGCAATGCCAATAATTACGACGTGACGCGTATGATACCGTGTATAATTGAACGAAGCGATAGCCACCGGTAAATACTGACACTGTTGCGAAACGACTACACAGTCGTAATTCGTGCTGTGACGTGATATATGCCAATGTAAATTGCAAATATCTTACAAGTCGCGTGTGTGGACGTTCAATGCGTTCGTATATGCGGTGTCCTAGAAATCGCGCACTATTTTATCACAGATATACTTTCTTTATAACGAACTTAATTTTTTCTTAAAATATTCTTATTTTATGTGAAACTTATGAAATCACATTTTTACGTGTTTCTATTTTAACCGATTAACTTAAGTGGGTTTCCGCAAAGGAACTAAAGCGAATCGAATAGTTTAAAATAAAAATTGTACGGCGGCTAAAAATGCGAGAGAAGAAAATCGCAGCCGTGTTTTTCACGCGGGAGTCGTATCACGATGCATCAGGAAAGGGGCTTAATGCTGGCGTTACTGGCCACTGCACCGAGAGCACGAAGAGCATTCACGGAACAGCGTTATACCGGCAATGCAATTTGCCGGAGACGCGACGTACCACTTTTTTTTCTTTCCTTTTTTTTTGCCTTCTTCACCGCCTCTATTTATTCTTCACGAAGGCATCTCACGCCGTCGTGAGATCGACCGCATCTTGTGCATGCTTCTATCTATAAAAATTTCATTTGCCTGGCAAACACCATTATATCGATGCTTGTTTATTACATTTTTCCACTATAAACGTATGCTTTGTTTTTTTTTACCAACAATTATGCAAATGTTTGCATTAATGGATAATACGGTATATCGTAAGTAATACGGTTTATCGCAATTCTGATGAATATGTTTTTACCAATAGCATTTTGAGTACTTTATTAACATCTTATATCCATAGCTGTTATCGATAAATTTAATTAACTCATGTTTGTGCGCATAATTTTATATGCCTTCCTAGATCGTAACCGTAGCTATAAATACATAAAAACTTAATTATCGCTAAGCGAGCTTGATTCAATTGGTTCAAGGATGAGCGTGATTTGTTAAGCAATAACGATCGATAAGGTTATCATACAATCACATAGTTCCTATTACAGGATGTATAGACAATATTTTCGTTCGACATTTAGATAATTCAAATCTTTACGTTATGCATAGATTTTTTTAGATAACTACATGTTTTGTAATGGAATAATTAAAGCTTGGAAATTAAAGAGGTTAAAATATTTATATAGATATTTTACAAGTTTACAAAGTAATTTATCACGAGCGATTTATCACACGGTTTCGGAAGAGGAATATGAATTTCGCACGCGATAAACATGACTATCAAGCCGGATACTCGTTCCGGGAAGTTTCCTCTCGTTACACGCTCGCCGATAGTGAGAAGAAACAATTACCGGAGCCGTTCAGTCTTAATTAACGCTTTCGATACATACATTATTGTAATCAGCCATTGATTAAATACGCGACTTTAAACGCTCGGTCACGAAGCAGTCCAACGACGATAACCTCGTGGCCGATAAAAGAAACCGCTCTCCCCTCTGTTTTCGATAAATTATTATTGTTTTTCTATTAGCGGTGCTATTGACAGTCGTTCTCTGAGAATGAAAGCCTGTAAATATAAAAATAATGTTTAATAATAATCTGAAATGAAAAATATAAAGAATAAAGTTTTATTATCTGTTTTTTAATTTTTATGTAAAAAACATTTATATTTTAATTTTGGAAAGAATATGTTATCTCTAAAATTACGATTTGCATCGATAGTATTTTTCTCGTCTTACATAAGCTCTATGCATCACTATTGCGAAAAGAAAGCAGATAGAAAAATTGGTTCGCGCGAACGAATTAATATTCGATATTATATTCGCTTGAGTGTGTGAGAGAATACGCCGTTTGGAATTAAACGCGAAAAATTTGCGAGCATTTCTTTTTTTCGTTGCTCTTGAAATGGAAATGCGACCCAATATAGGGAGAGGTCCGATCTATACTTAGCGATCTCCTGACTCGGGCAAATCTACAAGTGGGGTCGAGACCCGTTATATATTTCGATCTCTGCCGAGGTTACACCAGGTATCGTCCTTCTTGAATGCTCATCTCATCGCCCTTCTATTCTAATGGTGGATTTGTTTGCATGTTTGCATAAAATTAAAATCTATCACGAAATTTTTTTTTTCCGGAAATTGTGTTTATTTATTTTATACACAGTTTTACATATTGTCGAACAAAATATAAAGATTCTGAAAAAAAACAGTTTTTTTGGCAATATGCAAAAACTATCAGATATATATTTTTATAAAATATATTTGACATTTTATTAAGTAATCTTAATATATTATTTGGTAAAAAGAAAAGACAAAAAAAGAAATGAAAAATATATAAAAATATCAATGGGATGTATACTTACATGGAAAATGAGAGAGAGAGAGAGAGAGAGAGAGAGAGAGAGAGAGAGAGAGAGAGAGAGAGAGAGAGAAGAAATTATGTAATAAATCTTTTTGTTTCCTCCATCTCTCGTTTATAATTAAATGAAAGTGGCCTGAATCACGAAGAAGCTGAATATAACATAAGTAAAAAACTTGTTACTTTCCTGGAATTCTCGTGGGTATTCTTAGTCACTTGCATGCAATCTTTATTCTTTAATTATCGCCAGAACGGAAAGAGATAAATACACAACTAACATACACATACATAGATTTCTTTGTTAAATTTCCACCGCCCTATATTTACTCGATATAATTCTTGCATCTCCAAAAGGAAATTTTGACAACCCTAAACCGCTGCGTTGTTCGCCCGAGGCGTAGGGTTCTTCCCCAAACTTTTGGTCGAAACGTCAGCCAAGGGTCGTCGGTGATGGTGGCCACAGCTTCGTAAGGCGCACGAAGCATTGGAGCGAACGTTTTCTCTAATTCAATTTGAAAAGCCTTCCTGGAGCGCGTCCAAAAGACATCCCGTATTCATGCCGGCAGAATGGCACTCGTAACTCATAACGGTACAGTCGCGATTTCCGTACGAACCGCCGCGCGCCGCGCCGCTCGTCATGTTCCACACTCGTAAAAGGTTCGGCACCACGCTCGATGCGATACGTTTTTATGAACGGCACGAAGACCGTGTATTATTCTGCGCTCGCGGATGGGCGGAGAGAGGGCGGATCGAGCATTAATATTAATCTGGCGATGGGAGAGCGGCTTCGCGTGTTATAATACGTTGATGTCGAACGAGAATGGGAACAGAGTTGTAGTAAAGCAGGTTATGTCTTGTGTTTATTATTCTTATTTTTGCTCTTATTATCCGCTGACGCTTAATTCGACACGACCATTGCATTTTAGAAATTATAACGGAAATGTTTTCTCTCCCCCCCCCCCTCTCTCTCTCTCTCTCTCTCTCTCTCTCTCTGTTATTGCTCATACCTGCATTATCACGATGGTATGAAATAATTCTGGAAATTTTTCTTGGCGCATTCTTGCAAAATTCAAGCGCTTTGATATTCCTGTTTAAAAGAATCGATTCTGAAAAGATAAAAGTTTTCTGTGAATATGAATCTAGTGACATTTATGAATCTTTTTCAAATTTATGATCGTTCACTGAATCGCATATTAATGGATATTTTTATACTTTTATTTTTTCTTCGCGCACGTTCTACATATTGTATTTTTATGTCATGTCGATCGAGAACGCGATCAGAGAGAATTATATTTCGAGAACTTTGATGTGAATTTTATCTTCTCATGCAATTTAAAATTAACTGTGCATTCATTCTGCATACGACAGAAATGGCACTCCGTTCTCAATAACACCGAATATTTAAAATCTTTGAATTTTTTATGGAAAACATCGATGAAATATATATCGTCAATGAAACAATTAAAATTTAATGATTCATGTTGATTGAATTTATGATCCATTTTAATTAATTAAAGAGTTAACACATTTACTGCCGTGATCGATAGTGAGTTTTCTTTGTCGGTCATTGGTGATTACTATAGTCAAATAAGTAAATTACTTTATATATTTTTATGCAGTTCAATAAATTTACTACTATAAATTAAATATTTCATTGTTCTTTTTAATATATAATAATTCAATTGGCTGAATGAAAAGTCATATAAAATTTGTTGTGTGGCAGTGAATGTATTAAGGTTGTATGATGCACTTTTTTAAGCAATTAATCTAATAATATATTATATATTATATAATAATGTGCTTTGTTCTTTTTTTTAACAATAACAGATTAAGCTGGCACAAATAAGCGAGCGCAAACACACACAAATGAACAATTCGCAATGATTGCAGTAGCACAGTTTATTCGTATTTGCTCACTCGCTCAATCCTTGTGCATCTGGTTTTTATAGAATTCTATAAATATATTTATTACACAACACGTACATGAAGAGATTGCACACAACAAAAGAAATATTAAAACCACAAGATATTTATCGAGTCATACATTTGAAAAAAAAAACAATTTAATTTTATACATATAGGTACATAGTGTACATAAAATATATACATATTATATACATAAATATTTCAACGTAGATACACTAAGTTCTCGAAAGGATTAGCAAGCGACGGGTTAACTCTACGTCGATGTTCGCGAACCAGGACTCGCTGCGCATTCTCGTACTTTCGTGCCCGGCTGTACCGCGGACGAGAGGGGAACCACGGAAGGGAATCCGACATGAAACGAATTGTCCCACGTCGCGGAACGTCGGCGCGTTCCAACCGGCCGGCACGACGCGGTGAACGCGTGTCGCGACGCGCTCGTCCGCGTTCCCCGGCGTCGGGCCGATCGCTCAGCCGGCCGCGACGTGTCCCCGTCGTGCGGCCAACATCCAACGGGTACGCTATCGCGGAGGATCGTCGGCCAATATTTTCCCCGGGTCGTCGGGAACGCCGGGTCTACGGGCGAGCACAAAATGGCCGCCGGCAGGAACGATCGACCGTGCGTGAGTGCGAGCGAGCGGGAAAATCTCGCGTCTCCCTTTCTCCGTTTCTCTCACGCTGATGCATATATAGGTACATATACACGTACACGCGGACGCGCGCGCACGAAATTCTCTCTCTCTCGTTCTCGTTCTCGTTCTCTCTCTGCATTATAGCTCATCGATTATGCACATTGATAATGAGATTGTATTTCATTGTTAATTAGCTTGACCGTATCATTTAGATTTATAGTGTCAGTTTTCATTATATGTTTACTTTGACACTTGATGGATAAGCAAGCGACGTGTCGCTTGTTTACCTTCTCTCTTCCCTTACAACCCACACTGAGTCACTCGCATTAACACACATACATCTCTCGTGCTCCTTTTATCTTTCTCAGATGTTCCCCTTCCGTAGCGGTTCCTCTATCTTCCTGCCGTCTTTTTCTCTCACGCGCACCAGCGATCTTTCGCCGATCCTTCTCATCAAAGTCCCTCCTTCTTCGACGACGTATATTCCTCTTCTTCGTTCCGCAATGTGTTCCTCTTCGTCCCTCTCTCTGCTGTAATGTCCTTCCTCGCCGCCCTTACAACGTCGCTCTCTATTCTCCATTCGTCCATAGGGATGTCGTTCTCCGTTTCTCCCTCTAC
This sequence comes from Tetramorium alpestre, assembly GCA_021460005.1. Classification (NCBI taxonomy): domain Eukaryota; kingdom Metazoa; phylum Arthropoda; class Insecta; order Hymenoptera; family Formicidae; genus Tetramorium; species Tetramorium alpestre. The sequence goes on along the minus strand of JAJVSH010000039.1, from coordinate 1,472,680 downwards.
AATATCGCTCTACACTTCTCACCCTCGCGGCGAGGATGCAATCGCGTGTCCTTATCGCGCGCACGAGAGCGACTGATATCTGCTCGCGCTGTCCTTTCCTCGGCGAGGTATCGCACCGTCCTCGCTGCACTCGCGAGTCCTAGCTCCGTCGGGTGCGACGAAGAAAAATATGTGTGCTGCATCCTCGTTGCATTCACCGGTCACGGTATCACGCTCTTTGTCGTTCTTACAACGCAGCCTGCAGTCTTTTTCGGCTTCTTCCTCGCTCCAACTGTCCTTCTCCGTCGGTTATCAAGCGTATCAGACACCCGTCTCTCTCCTCCCAACGAAGAACATCCCGTGCCATCGCAGTCCCTCCTATTACAAACACGTAATGCTGTCGACTCACTCGCACCGCTGCGATGCAATACGGCTCTCTCCGTCCATCCTCACGCATTCTCCTCTCTCTTTCTTGTAATTGTCGCTTCTTTTTCTTCCCCGTGAGAAATATACGCTATCATCCTCTCTCCTCTCACAAGCGTATACATATGTATCGGTTCTCTTGCTCGTTCTCTTCCTTTCTTCTCTTTTTCTCTCTCTGTAACTGTCTCTGTCTTTATTACTGTCTCTGCCCCTGCCTCTTTCTCTCTCTCTGTGAAACACAGAGGAGATGGAAATGCGGATGGAAAAGCACAATTACAGACGCGACAGCGACGACGACTGCTTGGCGACCGCGGGCGATAGTTTGCCTCACGTATTCACGCACGTATGTACGTTCGCACGCACGCACGCACGCACGCATCGCGCCGACGCGATTCAAATATAGGCGTCGGCAATGCCGGCGACACACGCGCGTCGTCGTTGCGGCTTGCGATACGGCCCGCGACGACCGCGCGCACACTAATTGTGCGGCGTACCCGGGCTTGAGTTACATTGTCTCGTATTATGCATACGCGATATTGCCGGGATCCGCACGAGCAGCCGGAGGCGTACGAGCCGTTGCCGTATGTACGTATGTGCCGTGCGCCAAATACTCCGATTCGATATCCGCGCTGTGTGGTCCGTATCGATCGAATCTGCCAAAGAAAAGCGCAGCCAGCCGACTGGCAGCCTGTTTGAAGACTTATTTAAACAATTTAGCATATGCCGCAAGCCGTCGTTACTGTATCAAAGCCGAGAAGTTCTCTTGGATCACGCAATCGTTATCTCATTTTCATTTTAGCCATGGATGTAATATGTACTTATTTCTCACAAAGAGAATGCCTTGATGAATCGTCATTTTTTTTTTCCATTTACGCGGTCTCTTCGTTATCGCAACCGACGTTTTTTTTTTTTTTTTACATTTTCTTTCTAATCGGCGTAGATAAGACTGCCGCTTATGCAACCGCGTCGCGTCGGTATATATTATCCGCAGCTCATAAAGCTGATTAACGGCTCGTTCGCGACGGATGCGTCTTAATTCTTCTTCGAGCGTCGCACATGTACAGCACGCCGTCAAGTATCCCACGTGTGACGGGAGCAGCGAGATTATCACCTAGCCCCGCGACCCAGGTATGCAATGCGCCTATATCGGATAACACGCGCACATATATTACGCATACAAAGTGTATTCGTTGCTGTCACTTAAACAACAAAGTTTGCACGGCGATACGCCCACTCGTCGGCCACGCGGAAACGTTTTCTCATCGAGCTGATAATTGATTTCGTAAATCACGAGGAATTTACATCTCATTTTAGCCTTATCGGATTGATAAAATTACATGGTGCGCGAGAGATATTTTATTCACTCGTGTCTCTTCCGTATGTAGAGTCATTAAATCTACGATTATATTGTCTGTATAACTTCTAATCATAAAATTAAACGTACGTATGCGCATTTTTACGTAAATTGTGAAAAGTCCCGGTAATAGCAAGGGGATTATACAATTTGCTATTGCTAAAAGAAAAAAAAAACAAAAAATATTAGGTGTGTATCTGAAATAATCAACTGTATTGTAAAAATTTGTATATTTATATAGAAGCTGAAATATAATATGGAAATTGCGTAATATTATTACGGAGCGAAAATTGGACGTTGACATTTAAATGTGGGACACAGCCGTGGACTTTTGTAACTAAATATACGGTTTTACCGGCTGTAACCTATTATCGTGCATTCAATGTCCATTCTTCCGTTCGTACATCGCGCGTATCCATGCGTGACAAAGAGATTAATTGACTTTCGTTTGTAAAAGGGTAAAAAACCCGCTGACCTGAACAGGATTGCGTAAAAGATGTTAGATGAATTTTATCATATTTAGAAAGTTTTATCAAAAATTAGGTTTACATATTTAAAAAATTCGTTTTATTGCACCGTTAATTTAGCGATTTTCAAGACAAAAGAATAAGTTTAATACCTTTATCATTGTATCAATGTATCTACTCCACTTTTATCTCTCGTTAAACTTGATTTTCATAAAGATTATGAAATGCAAAATTCAGAAATGGTTGCATTAGTGCTGCACCGGTAAATAAAGATTAGAATACCGGCTGTAGAAATAAGAATAGACTTTCGTGATCAATATCAAGGTTTTAGTCGCGGTAACCTAGTATCGCGTATGCATTTATGGCGCTTATCGATGCGTCACAAAGGGGTTAATTGATTCCCTCTGTAAAAAGTTAAAAGCCCGATGCGTAGTTGAACCGGTCGAAATAATTGGTCAAAAAATTCCAACGTTGAATAAAGGCTTGACTGTATTTACAGATCGGGTTTCATTTTCGTTTTGTCATTTTTCGGAGCACCCAAACGGTCATGATTGGGAACGAGCATTTGCACTTTTTTAAATAGGAGAGAATTTAGGAGAAAAATCAATATCTCTGATTCTCAGTATTTGGATTTTATATTTTCTCTCCCTCTCACTTTTACTTTACAAACAAAATAATATATTACATATAAAATTGTTTTTTGAATCAATATTCATCAATATATTGTTGCGAAAACTACTTCCCTCTATTACTAGCGATAATCGATACTGAGAAGATATCACTGCTTCAGTGCCATTAAATAGTGCATCGATGCTTAAAGTGTTCGACATCTGAATAGATAAAAGTGTCAATATTTTGAATTTAAGCATCTTCACGTAAAATCTTTCATTTGTGAACGCTAGAGAGCAAACGCTCCCGGTGCAAAGAAGTATGCTCCCGGTGCCGAGTATGCACGCTGGGACGAGAGAGAGAGAGAAAGAGAGAGAGAGAGAGGGAGAGACAGAGAAAGAGAGAGCACAGGAAGCAAGCAGGCAGGCAGCTCGCGTCGTATTATTGTTCACCCGCAGGCCGATAGACCGCCGGCACTCGGCAGTCAAGTCAGGCAGTCAAGTCAGGCAGTCACCTGCCTATTAGGGAACCGGAGAGATTCCTGAGTGCCTTGTAGTACGCGCTCCTTACTACGTTGCTTGCTCGTTCTCTCTCTCTCTCTCTCTCTCTCTCTCTCTCTCTCTCTCTCTCTCTTCTGGTACCTCTCTCCGCTTCGCTATCACTCCAGCCAGCGTCCACCGGGAGTACCACACCATCGACATGGTCGTGTCGCGTCGCACAACGCCGGTGTTTCACACGCCATACGGGCTTTGTAGCTGGCGAGCTGTCGCGTGTACTTTACGCCCAACTTGTACGTGTGCACGTCGAGTGCGTGCACGTATATACCGGTACCGCACGCATGCACGCACGCCCACGAATGCGAGTTCACGAGTCGAGCTCGTAAAGCGCCGACGATGCGCGGGAGGCATCGCTGTCAAAGGCGCTCGCTTTATTTACGAGGCAGGAACTCGTTACGTCCGCGGCGTAACACACTTCACCAGCACGCCGGACTCTGAATCGGTGTTGGAGTAAAACTGCAGGGTCTCCGTTGCTTTCAGATCGCATTTCCGCACACTTTCCGTGTTGAGAGCGAGACGGGGAATCGCTTTAATTATAATGAGTTTTTTTTTTTATTTGAAGTTTCCCCTTTCCGGAGATATTTTGTGTATATGCGTTTTTAAGAAAAGAGAGAAAGAGAATTTAGTACAGCTGCTTTACCATCCACATGATGATCCGCTCGATTAACAAAACGCATGCAATAACCCGTAGGTTAAAATTTTATGAATGCAAATTAGATTCATGGATTTTAATGCGAATAAGATTATTAAATATTCACAGTCATTATTGCACAGAATGCTGCGATGTCATTGTTTCTGTTTTTTTCTATCATTGTCGCACATTGCGAGAATGCAGTATAGGACATTGAGTAGCATAAATCTGCTCGGGGTCTAAAATTGGCACGTTGCCAGTGAAGCAAGACGCGTTTACTGCAAAAAATATATGCGTACCTGGCTTTCTCTCGCGCACTTCCGCAGTTGTTTACCGTTTCAAATCGTGTGAAAAAAAATTATTATTTGAAATAATGAAGAAAATGCGGATTTGCAATATTTCAACTAATTATATCCGGTTATTCTTCGAGAATGACGAAAGACTTTTTTGAGGAAATACATTTCCCTTACATACATATTTTCTCGCAAAATGATAAATTACGAGATCGAATATATATCGTTTGATTTAAATCTATCATTTCGAGATTAATTCCAAGTTTGCAAGTGGTCCAGACTCGACACTCTCTTGATCTTTAGTCTATTTAAACAGGAGAGTTTCAAGAGTCTCTCGAAATTGTCCCTGGATGGGAAACCGAAGTCGCCGCTCGTCCTTGCGGTTAATCGCGCGCACCGATTATGGTTATACGGCCATGTGCATGCACAACGAACTGTTCAGTCAGCACGAAATCAGGTACGCGACCGCAAAACGCAATCAGCGTCGTTTACGATGTCGTACGATACAACGATTACGAGCGCGGCGCATTCGTTACAATTATAAATAATACTGTGTCGATTCTTGCATTCGTTTTGCATGTAAAACGGGCCGCAATTAACATAACGCGATCCGGCACGCGGTCCATAATGCATTTGTCGATTGTTGCGCATTTGCTTTATTAATGTGTGCCATTAATATGCGCACGGCGAATCGACTTGCGCATCGCCACACATTGATTTAATTAATAATACCGCTCAATAAATTCGCATTATTTTTCACAAGTGGCACAAGTCGGTGCGATATTAAAATACGTGAGCTTTAACATGATAATTGCGAATACGGCATCGGTTATTGGCAATTTCGTTTTGCGATTTTAAACTTTTTGTGATACGTTTTATATCGCGGTACTATACTATTGGTATTTACACAGCATTCTTGATCGTGGATAACTGAAAATATCGATATATTTGGGGAAGCTTTAGCGTTTCGCTTTTTCTCTCTCAGCGCGCGAGTTCAAAGGGGACGAAAGGGAGATGAGAGCATTCTCGTAAAAGAATTTACATTCCGCGGAGACGAATAATTGCGGAGACGTCAGATGCGGGAATGGAAGCGCGGAGCGAAATTGAAATAATAAAAATTGCGGCGTTTACGCGGCGCAATACCATAGGATTTATTGCGACGTTAAAGCGGTGGCATCGATTTTTCCGTATAACATGCCGCGCGAGAGTTTTTCGATGGCGCGCGCTTTAACGAGCATGTTTTCGCCCATATACCCGTCGTGAAACGTTACAGCCCGGGTTTTATGGCAAAGCAACACGGTGGTTTTCAAAATGGCCGGGTTCACTCGTGTCACCGGCTGTATGGTGGATGTGGCCCCCTCCTCTCCCCCGTTTCCCCTCCTACTCCCCGTTTTCTTCTCCGGTTGCTGATCGATAACGCGTGTGACAGCGTCGCGACGCCGCTCTCTCTTTCTCTTTCCGGGCTCTCCGCGGGGATTAGGGTAAATGGATTCGAAATTAGAGCGCGTGCGATATCACGTTTTACCACGCGATTAATTCGATCGCGGTCGTCCAAGCGGACGAATCGATTTCTCGATCTTTTCCGGCTCGGATTGATTTGAGTGCCTTTTGAAGCAAATCACACTTTAAAAATTTTCAGATTATTAACGCTCGACTAACCGCGCAGCGTTGTAAAACGCAAAGAAAATGTTATTAACTATTGAAAGATATTGATAACAGCAGGAGTGGTAGTATAAGTAGGACTATTGTATGATAGATATGAATATTATAATATGAATATTAATTTATAAAGTTATGAAATTCTTTAAAAGCTATAAATTTTTTTATTAAATATATGAAATTCATCGTACACGTATGTGTGCGCATAATTAACATTTGAGTCTTTGCATATTTAACATTTTAAAAATATTAATTTTTTTTCCAACGCTTGGTTAAAGTTGAAGTAAACTATTAACGTTGAAAATATTCAATACCGGCAACGCCGTATCAATACTATCGAAACACGCCTATCTGCAATATGATCTGCGTGACTGATCGGAAATAATATTTGGCGGCTCGAATCAGCCTCGGCAAATATTTGTGCGACAGTTTTGTGAGCTTAAATACGATTCATTAAGAGCGTTTGTATAGCATGAGGTGATCCCAGCTGCTCAAATATCAGAACGATAAGAGGCCTGCAATTATCAATGCATACAGAATCCACGCGCACCGCTGCGTAAGTGTAAAATAAAATCATTCGAGTTGTTACCTTTGTCACAAAGAATAAATTACCGATTGTACAGACGTAGAATATTCGCTATCATGGTATTAGAATTCATGGTATCGCTTATCTCTTCGAGAAATGTATATGTTTCTACATTTTTTGTGTCATCAATAAGACATATTTATCTCTTCGTTATCAGGAGACACCAATAAAGTAGCTTTCTTACTTATCTTTAAATAATGATTAAGATGTTAATTATACATAGTAAATAGTGTTTTATACACTTGTTAAATGCCTTGCATATTCACAAGAGAAAGCTTTCGCGTTGAAAGCAATCTGTAGCTTGTAAGATTTATCTCGGAGAGCGAGATTCCTCCGGGACGAATATAAAAAATTCCAAGTGTTTGTTTTTCATTTTCTTTGTCACTCTAAATGTGTGCCAGCGAAAGATATGACATTTTTTAATTAATTTCTGCTGCTTCGTACATTGTAATTTATAATTGAAAATTGTTAAGAAATTAATTTGATTCATGTTAACGAGGGCATTTGGTGCATCGAAAATCATGTTTAATTGAGATGATTTTGCAATCGAAATATGCGTTCGCTCCTCGAAATCTCATTAACCTTTTTTAAAAGAATATATATATCATTACTTTTTATTTTTCCAAATGTAGTAATAACTTTTTTCTGACGACTGCAGAACGAGGTCTGTAAAATTGATTGCGGACAAATTTGGGCAAATTGCGGTTAGTTAAATGTTATATCAATTTTGTAAAAATTCTCATTTCAGAGTGCTAACTTTACAGATCTCAAAGAACGATCATTGTCTGTGATTTACAATCCTTTAAATTAGAAACCTTAACTCGGCGTAATGAGGCGATGTAAGAAGTGAGGCACTATATACTTAATCTGGCATAAACGATCGGGAATATTTTACCTTTTCTTTCGCCACTATATCGCGCGCGCAAATTGCACTCCTAGCCGAGCGAAGCGACCGCGCCTAATCGATACCGGTTAATGGTAGACAAGCGAGTGGATCGTGATTCCGGGGCGCTCGTTAAGCAATAAGCTGAGAAAACATAATTAAAGGGCGCTTAGAGGAACGAAGCGAGCCTGATTTTTCCCGTGTACCGACACCATCGAACTGATCGATTATCGAAACCGACCAAGTACTTTGGAGTTGCCAACATTGCGCCGGGGCTGACCTGATGAGATATAATCAGTTTGGAGGGAGAGCGGTTGGGGAGCGGTTGGGAGAGCGTAACTTTATATATAAATGAGTTATATCCGAAATGATTCATCTAAAATACATTTTTTAAAAATTCACATAAAATTACATATTAAATATGTTATACATATATTGAAGAGAAGATACTTTTAAATTAAAAGGAAGTTAAATTTAGGATTTTTAATTACATCGTTCTATCATAATTGAATGATAGACATGAATTTTGTTTCTAGCTTCTTTTTAAAAAAATTAAATGCAACATTTTTGACAGAAAGTTTTAGACATATCTTTCGGAGATTTTCTTTGATGTCTTCGAATATAAATATGTGTTGCATTTTGATCTGAAAAATGTTAGAAGAGATTATAATAGAAACGTGCGCGTTATTGTACGCGCCACACAAGATAATCATAGTAATTGACTTGAGTTCTATTACGACACGAAACGCGGTGCGAGTCACTTCAGAATTGATTTAGCTGGCAGACTTTTGCGTGATGCTGTACCTTTCGTCGATCACAAGCATCGGTCTTTATGGCTCCAAGGATCCGAGGATATTATTTCGGGCCCCTGTCACACAAAGGGATTCCCTTGAAATAGAACACCCAAATACGACCCTTAGATCTAAAGATACGGGAAAATATTTGAGTAAAATTTCAATGGTTTCGGAGAACAAGGACATTATAAAAAGAATATTTTTTTCAAAGCTATTAGAATTTCGTCAGTGCTATTCTTACGTAAAATCATATTTCATTCGACAGAAGCTAGCATATTTCATTAGCAAGCTAGTTTCTTAAAACAAAAATTTTTTTTTAGTCGTGAAATTTAAATTTTTTTACACAATTATGTCTTCATTATCGCAGTATAATGTAAAGATTATGAAGTAAGGAAGAGAGAATCTCGGTGACATTATAGAGAAAAAGTCACGTATCATGTGCACGTAGATTATCGTAAAAAATTATCTAAGCGTACATTTAGAGCGAAAACAATGTAATCATCGATCGACTCTGGCGCCTTTTTAACCGTTCTTTTCATTACACTTGACGCAAATGCGACAAATCGTCCGTCAAACGAGATTAAATGTGTCGCGTGGACGATCGCGTAAGCGGTTCCAGCCTTGATCATGAAGGTTAAGAATGTGATTCAATGATGTACTTAAAAGTCGGGTATTGACAGTAAAATTTATCGTTGAAATTTGCCGTTTTATCCTGATTAACATTATATATCGACTGAAATGAGACTGTTAATGGGATTGTTAATTAATGTTAAGATATTAATTTTTTAGTTGAATAGTCCTTAGTATTACTTTAATTTTACGTTACATAACAGATAAAAGTTATGTCTAAGAAAAATGAGATTATGAAAATAATTTTTTATCGTATATATTTCTTCTTATTTTTGACATACGAACTTTCTGTACATTCTTTTTATTCAATTTTTGCTTATGTATCATTTTTTAAATGTTGTAATTATTAGCATTTATTTTACAAAAATTACGAAATATGAAATAAAATGAAGAAAATTGAAACAGAATATTTGGGAATTTTAAGCAATTTTGAGAGCAATTTTATTTGTATAATCTATGTAGCATGATAGTTGAAGTTTTGATTCTGATGTATGTCAGAACTGGTGATGCCGGCGTGTCAAAAGACTTCATGGTAGATTTCATGGTCGGTTATTCGTCGTCGTTGACTGTTGTAAACGAGCTTTCGAATGCCCTCCGAGTGCCCCCTTTCCCTCTTTTCGCCATGCGATTGCGAAGATCCATCGTCCGCTACCGATGGAGCTGCCATCGATTGTTACGACCGTACGATTATTACCCTCGACATATTCTGTCCGTGTATCAGATCCGCCACAACGATCAATTTCATGGGAACCGACGTTTGTCCGCCATCACATCTCGCTCTCGATTTATAACTCTGATCTTTTATTTCAATCTCCAAAATGCATTTGTATTGCCAAGTGTGACTTATGAAAAATTTTTTTTCAAAATATTTAATTGAAGATGATTGTTAGAAGAAAGTCACTTGAAAATTTTTGCTATTTTTAATTTTATATAAGTTACTGGTCAATCTTTTTTACCGAAGAAGAAGAAATAGTAAAACTACAAAAATATTTTATGACTGTCTTCGCTAATCTTGATGTGTTGTCGACATAAATTAATATTGTGTTGATTGAGTATTGTTTTTTTTTTTTTTTTTTTTTTTTTTTTTTTTTCGATGCGAAAGTTGACGTAAATTGAACGGAAAAATATTTTTAAAAATGTCCAAAAATTTAGAGAGATGTTTGTAGTCGACCGACGAGCGCTACATATATTTCCTTTCCCTCAGAGGAAAAATAAAATATTGGGCAGATATGTGCACGTTGGGGGCTTCGGAAATCCGGTCACCGGGGAAATTTCCGGCAATACTTTTCTCCATGTGCAAACTGTCGAGCTTATGGAAAATAATCCAATCGATATTACGAAGGTTAACTTGTGTTGAAACAGTGCAAAGGGAGAGATGGAAGTAGTATGCGAGATGAGTGTAAGGAGGTGATAGAGCGTGTCACGGAGAGCGGTTGTTCGTATCACGCGTGAGTCGAAACGAGAGACGAGCACAAGTTAGGCGAGTTCAGGGATTACTGTGTGCGCGCAAGGGGGAATCGTCGCGGCATGAATAATGTATCGTGAATATTGTAGCCGGTCTCGGGACAGCTGCTGTCAGTGGCCAATTACAGGCGGCTTATAAAACAAATAAATCGATCGGCCGAGTGATTGCGCATAAATTAAGAACGCGGCCTTTGCTCGACCTAGCCGGCTCTCTAGAAGTCGCACGAATCGTCGTCGTCTTCGTTGTCGTTGTCGTCTTGGATGCTCGGATGTATCGAGCGAATTGAATCACGTGGAAAAATCTCATTGAACGTTGGTTAAATCGAAGGACGTCGTTTAGTTCAATTAAGTTCGTCGAGGAGTCGATTAATTATTCAGAGCTGTCAGGTGACGATTTATGACACTCGCATGGAAGTCCACGGTTTACGTACTTTCTTATTAGTCCTGCGAGAATGTTAATTTTTCGCTCTTTCAAATCCAATTATGTTTATCTATGTTGAAACAGTATCACGTATATCATCGATTAAAATATCTATATTAATGTTTTAAACTTTTCTATTTTAAATATTTTAACGGGACGTATTCCGATAAGAGATTTGTATAATGGATAGGAAACTCATAATTTCGATTCTCGTAATGCATATTTGCAAATTCGGTTAAAAAATTGAAATAATTGCGTGACTCGCAAATGGTTAAACAAGCTCGAAATGACGCGATTCGCACGAGCACAAAGGCATTCATTTTCCTGCGTCGGGCTTCAACGACGAGCCCGCATGAAAAAAGGGCGTTTTGCAGGCACAGTTATAACGCGGGCGGGAATAAATGTCGGAGTAACGAGAATCCAATAATGTCGCTCCCATTAAACGTCAACGGTACGTAATTACTCGGAGGCTCGTTGCAACAAAAATCAATCGTTCTCTCGTAGCGAGAGCAAAGTGGCTGTGCACACGAGAGTGTAGATTGAATTTCTGAGGCAAGCTATTAGAGCTTGCGCCTTATTCGTTATCGATATATACCGACGAGTCTCTATTTATGAAATATTCATATATATGGATAACAAATAGTCTATATATATATATGAATACTTTTACATATCGATTAGTCGAACGATATAATTGCCTGCTCTATCATTTTATTACAATGAAATGTTGCGTTTGCATCGATATAATACATTACGCGATAATAAGTAAGCATTGAAACTTAATCTAGTTTCGGTAGATATAAATATCGCTTTGTTAATAACATAATTTAATTTAATAATAAATCAAAATGATATTTCTTTATACGATATTTCTTTTCTAATTTTAGAAAAGAAAGTTAATTTCATAATATGTCAAATTAAGAACTTCTTTTAATATAGTAGAAAATATAAGTTTAAATAAATTGGCATGTGTATCATTGAAAACACGTCTGCAATATGAGAAAAAAATAGGTCTTTGTTTTCTTTCATCGACAAAAAATCATGTGATTAATTTTCAAAATACATATATCATATGCAATACGCGTATCATATTTCTCTTTTCGTAATAAAATGTAAAATATTCGAGAACATGAGCGAACGGTTCAAGCTTAAATTTCTATTTACTGAAGAAATCTAATTGAACCTGGAAAATATTTATTCTGCAAGTAACAGAAGTTATTTTAGAGACCTTTCACAACATTCAGGTATATGTTCATAAATAGCCGTAAAAAGGCAAAGAAATATTCTTCGATGAATTTCCACGGATACAGCTTTGTGCTGCTCGGAATGGCATCTCTGCCTGTCGCACAATTTCTGCATCCTGTGCTAGCAGTACGCGTTGGTGTGCGGCAGGAAACACATGTGTGAGTGCCAGTATCGCATATATTCAGGTATCACGTACGAAAGTAATTTGGCGGCAAATAGTGGCCGATTTCCGAGAAGCTATGACCTCACAAACGACGACTGTATTTCGCTCAGATTCCATCGTAATTAAAGCTCGTACGACGTTCATGACGTGAGTTACCGCGAAAATACCGGTAGGAAAATCGATTCACATGTTCAACAATATACACAGTGAAGTTTAAGATTAGCGAGAAACATCCGACTGCGTTTTTCTGTACACAAATTTCTGATATATTTACATTTGGTGATTATTATTTTGATATATTCAGTAAAATTAAACTTACGTAGAACAATCTTTTATTATTATTTTTGTTATATCTGATTTTTACAAGCTTAAAATAAATCTCTAAATTCTAAATTTTTAAGGTAAAAAATATTTTGATAGGGCTTCGATTACATAAAATGCGATTACATTAACGTGACACGATCGTTAAATTTTTATCTGCGATTCGAGTTGCCACGAATAGAATAAAGGCACATGATTATTATTCATGTGACAAGCGCGATCGCATGTTTCGCGAATAAATTCATACGCCAGGTATAGCCATGGTAGCAAGTTTATATGAACGTTCGCGAACCACCGCCTGATCATGCTGTCTTCCAAATATGGCTACAACTGAAGTTTGCGAACACTTCGCGCACAATACGTGAGACGCAAACTGGTCGCGACCTGTATTCCCAATTTATTCGTGCTAAAGTTCGCAAACAGCTTGTGGACAGCCGACGAGCAGTTACAAAGTTGTTTCCCTGGCTTGTTAATATATAGAGCTCTCAGTTCAAACTTCAAAATCCCGGATTGTGTCGTCAACTTTAATTGTCGGGCTCGAAACGTCTGTTAATTTCATTTTTAGCCTTTAGATAAGTTAAACTTAAGGATTATTTAAAAAGCTGAACTTGCTTAAAATTAAAGAAAGGATATTGAAAGAAATGGAGAGAGTATGATTTAAAAAATTTTTTTTTACTTTCCATAATAGATGGTAAAAAATTCATAAAAAAGATATATGACTATTTTAACATGAATTTCGAATTTTATGTTCTCAGATGAGACATTGGCGAAGATGAAACAATCCCTGGAGAGAAAAGGATGAAGCTTCTTCACTTAAATATCAGATTCAGGATGTCAAAGGATAGCGCACCGTCATTTTCTCAACCAAAGGCAAGGAAATTAAGTCGCGAGTTTAAGGTAAGTAAATATTTTCAGTTGCGTATTTAAAACGTAATCTAAAATGATTGCAATTAAATTTTTAAAATACTGCTTAGGTGATATTTACATAAATTTTTTAGAAATAATTTCGATATTACTTAGAAATATATAATTTCGAACACTATTATATACTTTATATGAACACTACATTATTTTGCTGATTGATCATTCTCAGAAAAATATGACTTATTTTTCGATTAATTGATGCGTAATTCTTGAATTATAATTGGTTTTTTGCTAATTGAGAAACGCAATTGATCTTATAAAAATTTAATAGTTAATTTATTGATTCGTAATTTTTACGAAAAATCATAATTAGTGAATTATTTTCGAAAAAAATTCTAAATCGCTAAAAGAGCGCTTATCTATTGTTTTCGTGTCTGTTAAAATTAGAAATATTAAAAAAATATAAAAATATTCTTTGCGCTAATTTATTATCAAGAAAAATTAATCCTCTTAAAAGAATCTATTTTTGTGTTTGCACGTGTCACGGAGATGAGATCTCTCCAAGCAATTCTTTGCGAGAAATAATTTATGTAACCGATGCTTCGACGTTATTCGTGTCGGCGGTTCCGCTATTAGCTCGCTAGACAATGGAGCGATTTAACAGGACCTCGTCGCGATTCGCGGAAGAAGTCAACGCGTTAAAAGTTCTCAACGGCCGGGAGCTTCTTTCACTCTTTTCTGTGCCACGGCAATTTTCATTCTTCCAACTACGTTGCACGGTAAGATCTTTAATGGCTTCTACGCGGTAGAAACCTTTGCCGGGTGCGACGCGGAGGGAAGGCGCTACGAGATAGGGTTGCCAGATGTTCTGTATATATGGGATTGTCCTGTATTTCAGCTTGACTTTTAGCGTTGTAGTCGAGTTCGCCGGGAAATGCAATTGTCGCGTACTTTGAAAAGTTTTGGCATTTAATTAAAGTTCGTATGAATATTTTTGAGATACGTTGTGTATATTGAGAGATTATTACATTATTATTTGAATAATATAAAATATTATGTGATTTTAATAAATTAATATACAGTTCTTCAAAATATTTCGCAGAAAAACGTAAAAACCGTTGATACTTATGCTATTTTGTCCTCCGTATGCTATTTTGTCCTCGAAATTAAAGCATAACAACGGCTGTTGCATTCGATGAACGGCATCGATCTTTGAAGGAGAATGATCGCTTCCGAACAATTTATTTCCAGTTATACTCGGGCAAGGTTATTACAAGCGAGTCGAGGGCCATTAAGGTGCAAGCAACATCTGGAGTCGCTCCCGTGATTTATATCGGCGCGAGTCGAAGGTCTTCATCGATTTTATCGCATCGTCGAACACGCAGTTTGCGCATCGACCGAAATACGCGCCCGGAAAAATTATAATTGCCGTGGTACAAATCGGGCTACTCTCTTCCATTCTTTGTCGATAATAAACCGCGACACGTGTGCGATAAAATGTGAACGTGCGGTAACTACATCGATATCAAGTATCCGATGCGCGTTTTATAAATCCGTGAAATCCCTTTGCGAAAAAAAAATTAAAAAAAATAAAAGACTCGGCATTTAAATTTATGAACGTTCTCGTTAGCGCGACGCCGTACTTATTTTTTTCCTCTGTTAGTTTGCGACAAGAGAAAAGTCCATGTAAATTCAATAAAATTTGAAACTGCTGAAAAACGTAGAGTAGCTCGACCCAGTAATGCAACTTTTTTGGTCGCTGCTGGAAAACGATATTAAAGGTTGGAACCATTTTTCGTATGTGAAACAAATTTTTTATTTATTTTTAAAGCTTTTAAATCTGTTAAAAATTATAAAATGTGATTGTATTTTATAAGTAAATACGTAAATATTGTAAATATTCTCTGTGACACTTATGCAATTATTTGTGCAGTTACGCTGCAAAATTAGAAATTTTGAAGTTCGTTCTGAGTAGAGACTCATCGTTGAGATGGCGCGGCTAGAAAAGAGCGTTGCGTAATGAAGAGTCAATTATCGATTTGACGAATGCGCGCTATCTACGATTCTTCTTGTATAATTTATACTTAGTATTCGCTTTATCACCTTTATCTCGCAATGCGAACTACACGGAGTAATGCATTTTACTGTCGGACCGTACGAGCTCACTACATATTTATCGACCGCGACGTGATTTGAATATGCGCCGCTGCCTTTAATGCATCTTCATTGCATTACGCTTACGGTACAGCAGCGAAGTCCAGAGATGCTAGAATATGAGAATATGAACCGACTACCGTTATTATGAATTACCATCCATTCCGTAAATTGGTGCAAAATATCATGAATAGAAAGTTATGACTTATGAGAGAAAGAGTCGATGTACTGAATTGTTTGAGAATTGCATACTGAGCTGTTTATTGGATTAAGTAAATATATTAATTTCATAGAACATATCGATAAAATAAAATGATAGACAAAATAGATACACAAAATAATAGATTGATATATTAAAAAATATTAAAATGTTTTTTAAGTCTCTAGAATCTATTTCTATAGATTCATTTCCGTATAAACTAAGACTGTAATAGTAACCATCTAATACACATTTAAACTTGAATTACTATTATTGCCTTTGATATATTATATAAAGGTCTAGAGATAAATTCGTAAAAGCTACATGCGAAATGTGGTTTAACCGTGTTTCCGACGCCATCTAAACATAGTTTTGATTTACGAACATAAAGGCAACGTCTCGTTGCGGAAATAAGCCCATCAATTATGGATTTATGCCGAATCGCAGTAGCCATTGAGCTCATCGAGCGCCAACGGACGCGTCTCTCTGTCTCATTTACGGACAATTAACGCGCAGCGCAACGCGCGGAGATTAATAAACACGCGACGCCCACGCGGAAGGCAGACAGAAGGTACGAGACGGGTATAATTTAACGGCGGTCGCGAGGGGGAGCGTTAATTGAGAATGATCGACTCTCCTCGTCGGCGCGGCGTGGCTCCGCTCGACGCGGTTGGAACAAATAATGGCAGTCGGATCGAGGCGCGTATCGCATCGTCGCATCTCCCTCGTCTTATTTCGCTGCGCTGCTTCGGCATGGTGTAGCGTGGCGTGGCGTGGCGTGGCGTGGAGTGGCGTTTCTCGTGATTCCAATTTTTCCCCCGTGCCGACACGATAAAGAGGCCACTCCACCGCCTCGAAACAAGATTGATCGCGAAGCGTACTCGTGAGCGCCGCGAGGAAGGGTGCAAAAACACTCGCGCCCACCTGGACTTTCGAGGGAACGGAGGGAGATTAAATTAAATCTGCAATTGAGAGGGATTTTACGAAATAATTCGTTATTAACTCCTCGAGAGAGGACTGAATTACCTTTGGCATGTTGAGCTCGCAAGAGTCTTGTCAGTATTTCAAATGTGTTTAACTATATTAATCTTTTATTTAGGATTGTTAAACAATGTTGAACAATGTTTTTATTAATTATATAGGATATTTCAGAATTATTAGAATTTTTCTCGTCATTTATGTTAATTAATTTGGAATTCGCTGAAATCGATAGTCGAATTGATCAAAGAACTCGCAGATGAAAGAAAATCTAAGGAATCCGAGCAATTCGAAATGTTAAAACTACAAGCGTTTGTTTGCGTTTTCTGTAAAAATATACAGCACATGCGATAAAACAACTTTGAGATATTTAGAATTCTCGCGTCTCTAAATTGGTAGAATAATCTTTCGGATCGTTTTATCAATTATCAAAATTTCTGTATATGAAGCACAAGGGAGAGCGCGAGAGAAATAATAGAGAACGCTGAAAATGAGATGACGAAATGGTGATAGGAGGTAATAGAGAAGGACGGCGAAGGGGAGAACGAGGGAGAAAGAGAGAGAGAGAGAGAAGAGACAGAGGTATTATACATGGGAAGGGACGATCGTGAAAGCACAATAGAAGTAATACGGATACATACGAGGATGAAAGAGGCTCTTCGTAGAGTTTGCTTAAAGGAAAGCAGGTAGATCCGGATAAACTTATAAAAGGCCGCTCGCATCTGACGCAGACGGAAACTATCGATACCGCCGCGGCAACCGGTGTCGAATCGTTAAGCTGTCGTTTCGTTATAGAGCATGGCGTTGCAAAACGCCAGTGTTGTCCCAATCGCGGGCAGGTGCTCCCAACGTGTTCTAAATAAACCCCGGAGATAAAGCCGCGGTAAACGTAAGGGAGATTGCGTAAGTCTGTTGTTGGCGGTAAATCGTTCTTCTAGCTCTCGCGTTAGCCCGGCGTCGTTTTAACGATCTTGACGGGCGATCATAATCGAAAGCACTTGAAGAACGCCTTTTGAGCACCTATTACGGGGAACGCCGTTAAGTAAACTACTTTCGGAAAAAAATATAATTTCGTGCCTGGTCTTATCTAAATGTCCATTTAGATGAGATATATATATATCAAACCAGATAAAATATCAGCTTGATATATCTGTGTTTATCTTTGATTATTTTAAAACGACCTGCAATGGCAAGTCATAATAAAGCGCGTGTTAAAATGGCAAAAGGCTTTTTAATTACGCTTGAAACTTAATTAATAATGTCAATAAAATAAATACTGTTTATTTTGAACAGCATTGCAGACTGATAATAAATATATTTGTACTTGTTTTAATTATTTTTATCTTTATCTAAAAATACTTGGGAACGAGTTGAAAAGTACCGATTTAAATAATATATTTATTTGCCACGAGATAAATCAATTTTTTTTAATGCGTGGTATATGTAATTTCTGATAGTGCAATATATATCAAGTTCATCGATACCAGAGCGGAATAACTCTAAATATATCTTTGTTAAACATATCCCACTTTCGCTCCGCCACTGACAGTTCGAATCGACTTTATATTTGTATAGTTCGTTCAGAATAATCCTAATATATTAAATTTTCTTTAAACAATTGAATTAAATCAGATATATATATATATATATAATATATCAGACATAAGATATTTAAGCCACCTTATAATGTATTTCGATGTTGTGCCAATGCCAATAGCTTCAGATATTTCTTTGTACTAGATCTGCAACATCACCAAATTATTGATCTTAAGATTTAAAGAATATTCATCTAATCTAGATTCTCTAACATATTAAGCTTTTTAAGAGATTTATGTAAAATTATCATATTATTATTCCCTCAAATCGGTGAAACAATTGTGAATATTTTTTATAAACGTGAGAAAAGATGTTTTTTGTCCATTACGTCACTATGAATTTTATCGATCTTACGGTTTAGAATGTAATGCAATTAAGTTTTAAAAAATACACATCTCTTTCTCGCTTCAAACTGCATTACAATATATCGAAAACCAATATCGGATTTTGGATAGAGAAAAATTCTCAGGCGTCTTTTTGCTGGCACGACAAAGAGCAACTCTTTCTCGTTCATTACGACTGTCGCTTTGTGTGAAACTTATAATCTAAATAATATGCATTCAGAATCTTTTCATTGATAATTTGAATCGTTTACTCTGATTTGTATCTGCATTAAATTTTTCTTAGTACTCTAAATCATATATCTTTAATTATTTCCTTTGAGAAAGATAAACTAATTCAATATTATTTCTAACTTTATTTACTTTTTATTCATTTTATAAATATTTATTCGACGTTTGTTTCAATATAACAGTACTTTTCGGTATTCGATATGACTCGCATCTCCAAATATCTCCTCATTAGAGGAAGAGCGACTCGTCCCCCGTGCGTTACGCCACTGCAGGTCGTATTGGCCGCCGGCGTGGAGGGGTGCGGCGATGCCTCAGTAAACGCCAAGCGCTCGAACCGTCGATGCTACGGCGAGGCGGTTTACGAGAGACTACTCGCAATAGAAGAACCGGTGTTAGTTTCAACGTCGATGAAACGCTGATCGGCGTAGCCGACGGCTTATCCGTGACTCGAGTCGTCCCGCGATTCCCCGGTGCCGTGAAAATCGTTCAAGGAGCCAATCACTCCTACCGGGAAGTCCTATTCCGCACGAGTGTGCACTGTGCTCGCGCGCGCGCGTGTATGTGTGTACCGTACACTTGTCCGTGTTTCCACGCTGCATGTGAGCATGCGTGTGCCTGTGTGTGCGTGCGCGTCAAAGCCGTCGCGTGAGTGTTGTCAGTGATGCTCCCCGTGCGTGTGTGTTTCGTGTAGCATGTCCGTGTTGCGCAACGACGATACTTTCGCGTATGCTTAACGCTCGTTATCACCGCGCGTACGCGTATTCGTTACACGCCTGCGTGTGTGTATGTGTGTATGTGGGGATTTTTTTGCGTGCACCTCCCCGAAATCAACGACAACGACGACGACGACGACCGGGATCGACGGAGAGAGAGGCACTGCGCTCTGCCGTCTTCCTCGGGACACGGATGCTGCTGGAGCAGCGGCGCCTCTTCGCGCACGGACACACGGCGGATCCACACACGGAGAGAAAGAGAGACGGAGTGAGAGAGAGAGAGCCACGCACACAGCCACCGCATATGAAACTGCACACGCATGCGCGCGATGTGAAAACCGCCGGTCCTCCGTTGCTCCATCGTGCTCTTCTCCTCGCTTCTCCTCCCTGCCCGCGTCTTTCTCACTCGCTCGCTCTCTGTCTCTCTTTCTCTCTATCGCTGCTCTCTCCCTTCCTCCCGATCCTTCCCACCCCTCTCGTCATCTCGCGTTGGATTACCTCACGGACAAAGGATACGTAAACGGGGATATACGTGCTGGATAAACTTCATCGGGGCTCTCTCTCTCCACCGGCCCTCTCGCCCGACTCGACGGCTATATAGGTATTGTTCCTTGCTTTGCTTTGCCCTGTTCTACTCCATTCTGCACCCCGTGCATTGCGCCGAGGTGGCGGCGGGTGCTCGATAAGTGCAGTCGACGCAAAGGCCCACCCCCGCGGGGAAATGCGATTCCGTCGACACGACGAAAATCTTTGTTAATCCCGGAGACGTAGCGAGATATAAAATATACATATATATATACACAGTTCTGGGTGATTCTGCCGGTTTTTTCTTAGTTTTTTTTCAATAAAATTTTAACTGAGCAAACGTGCTACGTTGCGTTCATTTTCTCGCCCATTTTCTCTTCATAAAATGACACACAAGGGGAAAAAGAAAAACGAGGTCTAGGAAGATTGCCTGAAAGGATGAAGCTTTTGTGTACCTGACAAATATTGTCCTTGTAAATCTGCACTTATATAGGACACTCCAGGCCATTTCTCGTAGCTATCGATTATTTAGCTTGCAGAGAGTAAATTTTTTTCTCAACGAATGTTTCATTAAGAAGAAAACTTGGTCCTCTTTAACGTTATTTCTCTTTATTTATCGAGCTGTACATTAAATATAATTTAGCAAAGGTAAAATTACAAAATTAACGTATATATTTCTTGTGCATTAATACTTGGTAATTTCAAAATTGGTTCAATTTTTTAGTGAATTTTGTCATGATATTTTAATCAGTGTTAGGAGTTTTTTTTTCATAAATTATGTCGTAAACATTCGAGAGACGATATTTCGCATAATTCAGCATACGACGTTAACCATAATGGAAGATACTAGCGAGATAATCTTCTTCACACTTTAAGTAATGATATCAAGTGTCATCCGTAATACCCGGTAGATCTTCTCTGTGCCAGAGTTTCTTCCACTTAATGAAGCAGCAGTTTGCCCCACCGGATGTGTACACGGTTCTGCTCTAGGCCGTGTTTAATGGAGATTCCTGGCCGGTATCGATCGCGGACGTGACAGATAGATGCCTAGGACGATAGTAATAGGATCAATCGCGACCGGCACATCTGCGGCCCCTATATAACTTATAATGCTGCCGCAAGTTATGACGAGCGAGCGATGCATTATATGTATTATGTACCGGGCGCGTTGCGCGGAGCGGATTACACATACGACGTTATTACGCGACGGGCTTGCATCGGAAAAGCTTCCCCGGCTGTGGGCCTTTGTGCTTTAACACGACACCGAGCTGTTGAAAGAATCAGCTTCACCGCGCGGAGAATATTTTCCAAATACATGTATTTCGAATACATTTATTTTCAGCTTAAATCCATCACGCAAATCTGTTTACCTCGAATGCAAATGCATTGATTACTTTGAAAGGTTGCACGTACGCTGAAAATCGTGCAGGAAGAGCGAGAAAAAGGATAGAGTATCTCTATAATTTATTTATAACGTTCACATGCAGAAATGCCGGAGATATTATGCGTACGTAGTACGCTATCGCATAAAATTAAGATACATCGCACTGGACGTAAATAATAAAGACACTAATTTTAATTGGAAAATTACTCTCGGCAGCTCAGTTGAATACACGAATCAATGAGGTGGTCGAACTGGTTTCGTCGTCAATTTCCTATTACAGCGATATAATAAATGACTCGCGCACTTAGAAATGTTATCTCATTGGAAAACAAATAAAATGACAAAGTCTGACTGACATATTTAAATTAGCAGAAATGCGATGATTAAAAAAATCTTTTCCTCCTGTTATTTATCATTTTTACGTAAACTATTTGTCTTGTATAAATTTGTGTATTCAATTTGCACATTTACGTCATATGTCGATAATATATATGATAATACATATATAAATTCTATTTTTCTTTCTACACGATATTTCGTTATACAATCAAATAGTTAATAATCTCTCCTTTACAAATATCTTGAACAAGTATATCTTCATGCAAATCTGCGTTTAGTCAACGATTATTTAAGTTTACTTAGATTGAATACCGAACATTTTCGTAATAGCCTAATGGCTGGGTGAAATTTTATGCGAAAAAAAAGTCGGGGGGAATGATGATTATTATCGCCGTATGTACCATCTCGAGTAATATGTTATTTCTCCTGTTACGGGCGATGTAACGACACGCGGATTGATTTCTCTGAAGCAATCATCGACATGATCATATAACATTTGCAAAAATCGCGAACCTTGTCAACGGAGCGGCTGATGTAAAAGCGTGGCATTAAATCCTGGGGGACTGGTTCATTACATAAAACGTTGTAACCAGACATTGCTACTTTCCAGCTGGGCTGCGAGATATCATTGCCGCGCGTAATCACGCGCTTCCATTCGGAACCGAGCGACCGCGATCACTGTAGTTAAGCGTTCCTTTTGCCGATCGATCGATTGAAAGCTTGCCTGTCACGGAACATCCTTACCCCGGTAGGTGTGCTCGCTACATCGTGACTTTGGTATCGACACAAGTATTAAAAGGAATATTGATGACTAAGCTGCCCGAGGAAATTAATCGATATTTCTAAATGTCAGTGTCGTTATCGGTTTTAAAAATAGTATTTATATTAAGTTAAAAATGTTAAGCGTGGAAGAATTAAAATAAAAAGTATCTCAAATAAAAAATAGAAATGTATCTAAAATAGGGAAAAGTTTGAAAAGGATTGAAAAGTTTATTATTTCCAGTAATTAGCGGCATTGATAATTTGCATTTTGTGCGCATGTAACGTGATCGTATCATTAATATTGATTTGGAACGCTCGAAAAACATACGAAATGGCTAAAATATCAAACAAAACATATCTTTGTCGATATTTTGAAATATCGACGTTTTAATGTTATCGCTGATTCCTAGCGGAGCTCAGGTAGAAAATCTCAGCCTGTCGTGACGGTTCGACCGGTGGTCTACTCGATCCTTCTTTTCGAGCTGTCACGGGACGATTTACGAGCGGGACCAAAAGTGATCCTTTGTCGCAAAAATATCATGTACACGACCGGAGATTATCTTTACGAGTATTGCGGTCTCTCGTGAAGATATACTTACAGCTGTTCGACTTGTCGCGGTCCTTTAGAAGTAAGAAGAGTCTGAGAGAGGGGAAGGTGCCGAGGGAATGTTTCTCTTGTTCTGACAGGCGTGGAAATGGAATTCACGGCGAAAGTTTGTCTTATTCCGCGCGGACGATAGTTAAGCGACCAAGTTTCGTCCCGCGCCGGCGTCTCGCGGCGCTTTCAACGCGCTCGGAAACGGAAGCTCTCTCTAACCGAAGGCATTCGCAGATAAAAGAGATGGGGGATATCGGAGAATGCGTTTCGTAGAGGAAGCGTAGGGGGGAAGCGTCTCTTTCGTGATCGCGCATCGGGAGATCTCCCGTAACGGAGTCGGTTTGCTTTCAAAACCATCGAAATACGAAACTATCGCTGATATCGAAGCCGCGCGTGGTGCCGTTGAGGTTTTGTTCAACTGTTTTTCCCTTCGTGCAACTACGTTCTTCTAAGTCCATTTCAGACGATTTGTATTCTACGGCGGAATACGAGATAGAATTCTATCGGCGATACGTGGGAGAAATATTTATGAATACGAGTGGCACAAAAGTGCGCGCTATCATATGTCCATTTTTCGAAAATCAATGTTACATAAATTGATATTGGAAATAATGATAACAAGGTAACGTCCAGTTGGGATTCTCAAGCAACTTCGCACTTCTCGCACTCTTTACAAAAATGACGATACGAAGAATATCTAAGCGTACGCTTGCTTTGCTCATAAACCGCTGACACTGCATACCACCGACGTCGGTGTCTCTATTTGAATACGCACACATATTTCTGCGGTAGGTCGAAAAGTCGCGATCAAATGTACAAAAAGCGGATGGTAAATTATACACGAAAAATTCACAGGATAATTAACATCGGTATTTATACGCTTCGCTTTTTGTATATGTATGTACGCGCGTGCGTTGCTTATAATGACGTTTTTACGATAGTTTATGTACATACGGCGGTAAGTTTATGTACATACGTGAGTAAGTAAGAACTTGAGAATTACAGAGTAGAGAGAGAGAGAGAGAGAGAGAGATTCGCGATGTCCTTCATTATTCATGCAATGTTGATGGCCGCCGGTATTTCGCATAGCGAGAGCCATTTTAGTAGATCGATTCGCGCACGTGTCTTCTCTCTGCGGCACCACACTCGTCCCTTCTTTCTCTCCCCTCCGGCATCCACCTATATGGTATTCCGGGTTCACCGCACTTCCGTTTGTCTACGGGTTCCTCAATCGAAGTCGATTGCTTCTTGAGAAAAATGTATGAAGGCACCTGAATAGCTTCTGAATTGTAAGCGATCGGAGATAAAAGGCTTCTCTCACAAATGAAGCTTCAACAATACAAAAAGAGAATTAAAGCTTTAAAACCAATTTTTTTTTATTTAATTTTAAATAAATTGTGTATTTTACGAACAAGTTTTTTAAATGTGAAGTACATCTTTATTAAATATTATTTTGATAATGGAATTATATATTTTTTTATATAATATATTTTTAAATAAGTACAGAATAGAGTGAGATTTCGATAGTTTCACCGTTGTTCACTTTTGGAGGCTTATTAGAGTTCTTTTTTTTCGTTCAACGACCGATAACCGTTAACAGTCTGATGTAATGTACTTGCGCTCTTACGTCTCGTATTTCTTACATTGTATTCTTTTATGCTAACCGAATCAATTGCCCGTCGTCGGCTCATTCCTCTTTATTAAGTTGATATAGCGCGATAACTACAAGCAAACAGTCCGTAGTCAAGAGTAGATATTACTGGGTTGGCAGATATTATTATCGATACGCGATACGTTATGTCGTGAACTATGTGAATAAGCCGGATTGTCGTTGAATGCGAGTGATATGTCCGTAATGCTTTCTAGATATTGATTTATTGTCGTTACTCTCTTCCGCTGTTTTAGAAAATAATGAATTCTTAATGTAGCAAGCATAAATTTTCCTCTTATCACCTTATTTGCACATTGATAATGTTGATAATATATTACGAAAACATCGTTTTATATCGATTAATTATTTAGCATTGAGAAAGTCAAGAAAAAAAGACGTTTCTTTTATGTAAAATATATATATTTTTTTCATTAATAGAGACTGGAAGTTCCCCAAAGTTGAGTGTGATTTCAGTTTTCTTTTTTCATTCCCGGGAGATATATAGAAGGAAAGTTAATTTACAAATAAACGTGTACTACGCGAGGCAATATCTACTGAGATAAATTTCGGAAGTCAATTTAATTGCCACACGAGATTTCGGAGATTTCGTTGTAAAATCGTTTGCGCGCTCTGAATTTATTCGATGAATATCAAAGGCGAAACGTGGCGAAGAAGGGTCTCTCTAGCCCTCGGCATCGATCCACCAGGTGTTCTATATAGGTCTAATGCGTAATTGTCGAGGGTCGGCAGTGAATTCGTATCAATGCGAAATCCCTTTTGTGCACCTCTTCATTCTAGCCTGAGGACGATTCACTGACGAAACGGCGTACGGATGCGTTATAGCAACCTGCACCTTTTAATGTGTTAATGATCCATAAGGAGGCAGAGTGCGCCTCCTTACTAAGTGCAAAGATAAACTTTGCCGGGTTATCGGCGTGAGAACGCTCTCTGAGATTTAAGGAGCAGCGTATATGCGAATTGTTGCAAAGGCACCGACACGTTTCGCGCGGAATTGCAAGAATGGCAAATATTGAGAAACAGATATACGTAACAATGTCTAACTAAGCCTCTAATTGTAAAGAAATGCATGTGTCTGTAGTAATAGTAAATGCGCAACCACAGCATTCTAGTACATGAATATGTAGATGTATATCTTTACGTTTGGATTATTTTACAATTATGATATTGATCTGGTTAGTTTAATCATTAAAAATCCTTCAACAAAGTTGTAGAGAGAACAGTATCATATTTCTATTTGAAATATTACATACATTGCGATGTTATTTTTGACGTTGCAGACGACAGACTATTAAGTATACAAAAAAATAGAGGTATTTGGCTACGATGTGACGTGTTAAAAATCTCGCGGTAGTTCTGCGTTTGATACATATAAGGCGAAACATAGCGGAATTTCCAGTGAATGGTGATAAATGCCTCGTTAAAAGTGCAACGTGGCGAGAAGTGAAACACTGTTAGAAAAGTGACCGTCGCCCACGATGAGCGTGCTCATTTTCCGCGAACGTTGTCGTGGAGAAGCTTAGCTTTTGCTGGCAGGGCCCGCGAGTCTACATATTTTTCAAGCCTTCGGATACGTGCGCCAACTATGAACTTTCACGTTTCCCCGAGCGGTGTGTTTCCGCGAATATGCATTTCCCTTCTCGTACACGTGCGCGGTGAAGAGGAGGAGAAAGAGCATAAAACTTTTCCGCTCGTTTACGGACGGTCGGAGGTTTTCGCGTGCAATTTCTTCACCGTTGCGCCCCGCTCGCGCATATTTTTCCGCACTTTACTCACGGCGCTTAATGGTCAAATACGCCTTTCGCATTTAAACGCGCGTTATAGGCCGCAAAACCATGCGAGGTGGAGACCGTAAAAGCGAAGAGAGCCTTAAAACGGGTCCGCGTAATTTGATATCCTCGGATGTTATTAAAGCGACCGCGCGCGATTCTCCACTTTCCATCAATTTTCCATCGATTAATATTAATAGAAGATACAGTGATTCTTTAACTGCATGAAAACTCGGATATTTATCTGAAAACTATGATATTTAACTATCGTGTTTTAATGATAATGTTTATTGTATTTTTATGTCATATTCTATTTATATTTTATAATTAAAACAAATTAAAAATGGTTAGTTAAAAATCTAATAAATTTTTAAGAGAGAGAGAGAGAAATGATATGAAATGTAATGAAAAAATCCTACATATTCCCACTTGGTATTGGTAAAAGTTGACTTTTGTATACGGCTTTATTCTCGGATTACAAGCTATTAGCGTTCCTGACAGCTCCCCTTTGTTTTGCAGACTCGACCTCTATTTAGGTTCAGGTATCGGATATACCTGGTTCTAAAAAGGACCAAAAGGTACGGGGGCTTTACCACTATTCAGTCATATTTTCAATAATCTGTATTAGGTTATTAAGATTAAATTGTTAGTCATATCCGGTAAATAATCGATCGTATAATCTAAACACAAATAGCTCGAATGTTTAACTCCAGATTTACTCTAAATTTTATAATTTATAACACAATGTATGTTTACTTTTAGATACGATTGTTACATCGTGTCATGTATTATTATATATCGTGGTACACCGAGAAAAATGTTTTGTATTATGAATCAAAAGTTTTATTGATATATACCCGAGAAAATTGTTTAACAAAATATAAGCAAATAACATTGTTTATTATAGCAACTGAACAATTTTTTTGTGTATATATCAACAAAACTTTTGGTTCATAATACAAAACATTTTTTTTAGTGTAGGAAAAAATAGATTTGGCAAGCTATGTATTTTCTATAGAATATATTTGGAAACTTTATGAGGCGTAAAGGGAAAGAAAAATACTGGAAATTTTGTTCCTTACAGTTGACAATAATTGTACATCTGTGAGTAAAATGAGAATAGAAAAATGATCGTTTTTTTTTTCTTTAGGAATGTCGTATTTTACTGTATATATTGTCAATGCCATATCTATCTGTCTATATACATGACAGAAATAATAGTATGCAATAAAAAAATCATAAATTTTTAGATACTAAAGATGAAAGATGAATTTGGATAATAAATAATAATAATTTAGATTACTCTTATATCATTATTGTTTACTGAAAAATATTTTTGTACATGAATTATACAATTAAAAAGAATATAGCTTTTAGAAATGCTTTTTCTGCTGCGTATCTATTATTTTTGCCATTACTGTATATCGACATGTTGTTTTTTTTTATATTTGTTAATAATTTTCTTGCTAATATTATAACAACAATTTCAGTTTATGATTCAGTTTATGATTCAGTATATTTTTGATCAAATGAGTTTTCAATATTAAACGAGCCATGTGTTCAGCAATACAACTATCGATTGTCTGATTCTTATCTCTTACATTTAATATTTCATATTAGTCAGTTGTACTGAAAATCGATGCATTTAAAGATACTTTATCGTTAATGCTTCCAAGAATTATTCTATACAATGGAAGACTACTGTAGTTTCTTCGAGTTCGTAAAAGGCGAAACTAGGTAGGTACGTTTAGCGGTAAATGAGCGGCGCGAACGCGAGCTATTATCTCTCGAGGCTGCGTGCAATTTGAATTTCAAAAATGTTGACGGACGTAGTGGCTAGTCCATAAGGGGAACACGTCTTTTGGTCGCGAGTCATTTGCGAGTGTGCGCACCGCCGCGTCTCAAAAGATCGTCGCAATTAGTCGCACCGATGAATAGGCACTGGTAGAACGATTCCTTTTGAACCACCCCGTCACGCGTTTTCCTTTCGTTCCTCCCCGAGGCTATTTCTGGCCGGACTCGTGCGAAATTCATCGCCCGAATTCCTGGCACGGAGTCATCGCAAGTTTCACAGTTTTCGGCGAAGACTAATGGATAGACTACGGCGCCGTAAACGCGTGGTTTATCGTCCGGTCATGCCGTATAACATGCGAAATGGACACGCATGTAACGAGCGTGTGTAATGACCGTGCGTGTCCGGTAACATCTTGAAAACATAAACGATCTCTTCACGTTCTGAAACGTTTCAGAAAAATCGCAAAAATATTCGTCTTTATTATTATCATAATGCTACATCGATTAAATGATAAAGACTAGATAAACATCTAGTAATAATAATTTTAAAAATTATGAAAATAATAAATAAACGGTTTAATAAAAAATGAAACTTGCGATTTTTCTACATTTTTATTGTAATAATAAGAATTAATTAACTACGCTATAAATTGAAATTTACTTAATTTATTGGGACGTAATTTTTTGTTGGTTAGGGATTTTTTAAGGGAAGGATAGCTGTAGGC
This sequence comes from Tetramorium alpestre, assembly GCA_021460005.1. NCBI lineage: Eukaryota > Metazoa > Arthropoda > Insecta > Hymenoptera > Formicidae > Tetramorium > Tetramorium alpestre. Next base: position 1,443,560 of record JAJVSH010000039.1, on the reverse strand, counting down.
AATTCAATGAAAAATTACAAAAAAAAATTGAACTTTATTACTACCGTATTGATATAACATTGATTAAATAATAAAAATTGTAAACAGTAATATTTCAAAAGTAATTGAGAATGATAAGCGAATGATGTAATAAAAAATTAAATTTTCCATTTTTCTACCATATTGGGTTTCCGCATAATGGTCGTTGGTTTATAGAGTTTCTTTATTTAAATTTATTTTACACATACATCATATGCATATATACGATAAATTTATCGCATGTGACAATTACATGATTTACAATCGGCATTTTTATCCCGATATGATATTCCATATGCACGTCGGGGTATAATCTTCCATTGCAATTGTACGCTGAATTCAATACTACATGAACCGCAATTGTAACGATATTCCCCTTGAGGAAAGAATCATTTTGACAAATGCGGCTATCATGCCAACCACGCGCTCTGTAGTGTGGTAGTGCGGAGCAGCCAGCGTTGCTGGCGGGCATCGCGATGGTGGTAGTGCCGGGTAGTGCGACGGTGGTGGTGGTAACGGCGATGGCAGAGCATCGGGCGCGATGGAAGGGGCAGGCTGTGGCTCAGTGAACGTCAAACGTTCGAGCCGTTACGACGCGGTGTGTGAGACACAGTTCGAGTGACGCGGCGCCGAAAACGTTCTCGCGACGACGCGAAACGACACGGGCAAACAGCGAGGAGAACACATAGCCCTGCGCGATCTCTCGCGCTCGTTCGCGGCGACGGTTACAAGTGGAGCGTGGATTTGCTTGCGCGTCGTATGTGTATGTGTGTGTCTGTCTGTCTGTCTGTATGTGCGTCGGTTGCCGCGTGCTTCTTGTCCGTGTTCGCCAGGTCCTTCGGCGACCGTTCGGGCATCCTCGGCCGACGCAGCCGAGCGGCGAGTGTTCACATGTGTACATGTATTATAGATATCTGTATGTGTGTATGTGTGTACGTGCGTGACCGCACGTAGCCCGGCGAAGTAATTGGTGAGAGAGTGTGTTATACGTGCCGGAGGAGTGTCGTCGTATCCGTCCGTCCGTCCGTTCGTTCTTCTCTTCCTTACGCGCGAATGAAGTGAGCGAATGTGCCTGTTCCTTCCCTCGCCGGCCAATGTGGATACGTAAATAATAAAGTGCGCTCGGCTTTTGCCGCCTTCGTACGACTCCCCTTCTCTTTCACTACGTGCCTCTTCGTCGCTCCTGCCCCCGGTACGCCGGCCACAGGAGGGACACGTCGGATTACCACACCACCGTGGGACAAAGGATACGGCGCGGTACACACACGTACACGTAGCGCGCCAGCGTGTATGTACGTGCAGGCGGCATCGGGACTCAACGGTGGCGGCGCGGTGCCCCCGCAGGATTATTTATTGACCTGCACAAGGTATTGCGAGTTTGACTTTTGTATGCCGATGACGACTCTTTTGTTGTGTCGCGACACCCGTTAGTGTCGTTAGTAAACCGAAGAGCCTTTAAACAGCTGGCAATAAACGACGCCGACCCGCCCGTAAAAAAAAAACCATCCCTTTCCTCACTTTCAGGATACGCCGTATTCTTTCCGTGTTTCCGGTGCAGGCTTGTCCCTGGAGGAGGGGGGGGAGGGAAAAAACTAGTCGATTCCTTTCTTAATTTGCATCTGCGTCCAAGTACGAATTTATTAAAAGTTTTTCGGCGATTCGAAAGACGAATGACAACCTTACATATTTCAGCACACGCCAGATAAATTGAATTCGAAATTCCGTTGTTGAAATAATGTTAAAAACTCATAAGCTACATTTGGCCTTTGATCAAATATTCAGCGAGCAAATATCAACTCCGCGGCTTGCCGTGGAGTATATTTTTACTGTCTCTTTTCGCATATTTTCTGCTACATATATCTCCACTGTTTGAGAAATTCAATCTTTGCTCCAGTTTATATAAATACCTAAATCTCTTTTATGAAAATATCTAAAAATATATCTAAAAATTCGACTTACTAAAGCTGTCTTATCAATAACATTTTTTTTTTCTATTTTCGAGTTGCATACGGTTTGTATTACACGTCACGCTAACGGACGCGAAATACCGACTTTGCGTCAACAATTTTAGATAATATATGTAGAAACTCACGTGTATTCATTCGGATGAATTTTAATGAGATTACCGGCTATTTTCTCGATAAGGTAATTAATTATGTAAATTTGATTGAATAAAATCCAGGGGGTGCGAGACGACGGGATAATTCAAAGCTCATATTATGTTACAATGTATATTTCAATATAATATTTCTGATTCTACGTTGTGCATGTTGGTGCAGAAATAGTGCATCAATAAATAAACATATACAGTAAATTATGTATATGTTGTATTTTGGTATCAATGATAGGTTCATAAAATATTTCGCAGATTTAATTGAAGGGATTAAAAATATATAATAATAAGAATACGAAACATTGTACAACGAAGTGACTATTTAAATATCTGATTTGATATTTCTATAATCTAATTAAATATGATTTTTCTATAATCTAATTAAATCTGCTTTGTATCTGAAAAACGATTGAATATATAATTATCGCTAAATAATAGAATGGGTGTTAATATTATTATAAAATATTCCGCTGTCATTAGCTCGATCGATCGTATTTGTTATTCCACGCAAAGGCAACTTGCGGCCGAGCGTTCTCGTGATACTCGTTCGTTACGTTGGAGCTGATTATTCTTGGCAAATTTGTAGAGGTAGAATAAAAATTTTGACTTTGTTAATAGACGCAGTTTACACGATGTCGAGCCGTCAAATACAAATTGCTCTTTTCCAGCATCTCGCTGGCCAAGCTAGTTACTTATTAAAGGGTATTACCGGACTTATCGGAGCATATAATGACGCTACAACGAGGGAGGAGCTTTAAAAAGCAGATGCTTGTAACGCGTGCTGCTCGTTCGACGAGCCGCATCAGTGATGCGCGTTCTTCTTTTTTTTTCTCTCTCTCTCTCTGTCTCTTTTTTATTTCGAAAGGCCATGCACTCTGCGATTTTTCCTTTTACACGCTTCAAGGCAACTGCAAATATTCTTAAGTGCATCAGCGTAACGAGTTCCGTATTATATCGTTTTTTATTATCAAATGTCTCACGTTTGTCGCATTTATTGCCGTGCTATTAAATTGTTTATCGAAATGAATCAAAGTAATTTGTAAACCGTGTAATTTCTTTTTACTATTCATTATCTATTTTTTTCCTATCGAGCTATAATTAAGTGTTTCTCTAAAGATCGTAAATCACCGTATAATAGCGATTGCGTATAATGACTTTTGAGTCTCACACATATATATTATTATGCAAGCTATAAGATTTCCTAAAAAAAAATATTTACAATTATTAACGTGCATTATTTATAAATACTTATTTAAATTCGTAGTATGAAATTAGAGGAAGAAACTCTAAAAATACACGTACATAGCGATTATCACGCCATGTGTGCTTGATTCTCTGCTACATTGATCAACAGATGAGGACGTTTGTCGGCATAAAAAATTCATGTGGAATCGCAGCTATCATCGGCAATCGAGCGGTGTAAGTTAACAAACGGAACTAGACCGGCGGAAGTCGAACGCGAAAATTGCCTCTGTTGCCTCGTTTACCTTTCTTTTTTTTACGCGCTGATCGTGGGAACGTGCGGCATCTACGCTAACCAAACAGACAGTGTATTTTAGGCTATTTTTCACCCTTTCAGCTTTCATAACACCTTTCTTTTTTTGAAAGAACGAATTTATGTATATCGTGTTTTCGCTTTATTTAGTTCATTTATGGTTACATTTCTCTCGAGATACAAAATTTCCCTGTTGCTCCGCGGAGAATGAAATCGGAAGCGAGGTAGAATGAGTTTCGATGATTCAAACGAGCGTAAATAAGACATCGACGTTGACAGAATTTCCTTTTGCGGCAGTGTCGACTATTCTTTAGCTTCTTTTTTCCTTGCCTCGTGAAAGCGCTCGTAATATCGGTACTTGCGTTGATGCGCTTGTAAAAGCCCCCACCGTTTTCTGATGCGAAGATAAAGTAGCCGTCTGTAATATTCAGGTTGCTACCACCGAGCTTTCTCCGAGCGGAGGACAAATCGTCATGTCTCCTTTTCGCGGCTTTTGCGTTTTCTTATGTTGAGCCTGAAAGCGTCGGTAGGACTTTGGTAGCTACGAGTTTCCTCAGAGCTACTTCCCGTTCGGTTTATGATGACGTAAAAGCTAACCGAAAACGCATTTCGTCGGCCCTGAGTTATTTATAGGGGAGGAAAGGGGTGCATTAGAAACGTGGCGGCACTTTTGAGGGATTTAAGTACCGCGTACCGTAATAGAAAGCTTTCAACATTTTGTTGCGATATTCTGCACCTTTTCAAAGCTCAAAGAAAGCAGAAATTTTTATGACGTAAGATATTTTAATCGCCAAGTATCGACTTTTAAGATAGGCAAAGGGATAAGTAATGAGAAACAGCAATTCAAATAAGCAACGTCGATCTTATTGATTTCTAATACTACTTAGTCCAATTGCGAATATAAAAAGTGCATATGCACTTAAACGAGAATTACACATATTGCAAACGATTGCAAATACACAACGAATGTCGATAAAATATATTAATCTAATTTCCTCTTTCGATTTTCTCTTCGTGTCAGCTTTCAGTCACATCAACAATTCACGTGTTATAATTCTGCGCGTATAAGTATATAAATTTGTTGAATATCCGGACAAAACACTGCGAAGCCGGTTTAGCGGAATAATGCTGCAAATCACAAATTGACACTTTTCTGCGAGTATCGCCCACGCTCTCGGCAGATTAACTCGGGGCCGGTATGTATTTCCGCGAGCGGTTGAGATTGCAAGTGTCACGCTAACGTGCGTGCGTGCGTGCGTGCGTGCGTGTGCGTGCGCGCACGCCGTCGTTCACGTCTCGATTCGAAAATAAAGCATAGTGGGCGAGAGACATGCATGCGCAGCATGCACCGCAGTTTGTCGTGCATCGAAATCTGCATTTGAGGCACTTTTAAAAATGGCCGTGCATGTGCTCGCAACGGGCAACACACATTTATTTCAGCGGTTTCCGAGTGGCCGCACGTTTATTATTATAGCCCGGGAAACGCGAGGTCCGCTGCACGAGTTTGTTGAAAATTCTTTACATACGTAAATACGTAATAGATTGCATGTAATCGTTATGAGGGGGTATACGTTATGAGGGGGTTAATTATTATTATATCAATTGATAACATTATACCACTTAAGGATATTTCGTTCAGACATTGTTCGACTTTGGCATTTAATCATACGATATTTCATCGAAATAATACGCTGGCATAACGTGTTTAATAATGGCTAGAGCATTTCTGCAGCGCTTTTTACAGCGCTTATTGCTCAAGTACGTTAAATCTCACTCGCTTTAAAACACGAAAAAAAAGAAGTAAACTTTATGTACGAATTATATTCTTTTATCTCTCTTTTTTTTGCGTCGCTACTGATCGGGTTTACTACATTCCGGAGTTAAAAGGTTCTATTCCATCGCGTCGAAGCAAAACGCGATTTTCAGTGGCCGACCAGCTCGGACAAAACCGTAATTCGTGCTTAACGACCTTTTAACGATTTTTCCGCGTGTCCGCAAACGAGCAGCCACTGTCGACGCGAGCGATAAAAGGCAACGTTATTACTTGAAGCGCGATAAGTCCGCTCAGAAAATGCGTGGATCTATTGTCATTCCGTATTCTCGCCGCGCGTGCAGTGCTGTTTGTACGATTCCACTCGCTGAGCTCGGTATTGAATAACTGTAACGAAGTTTAGAAAACGTTAATCGGGATTCAGGAGAAATTGTGTAAATTTCGGTCAAGATCGTTTTAACGCGTATGAAATCCTTCTGTCACTATACATTTATCTTGCCAGAGTGGGACGCCAATTTAATATCCAGTATAGGGCGCGCAATGACGTAAACCGTAATAATAACGGTAAACGAAAAAGCGTCAGACAAATGGCTGACGTGCCGTCGACGAAAAGTAATAAAAGCATTGTCACGCGCGTCGCGCTACCGGCCACATTGTATAACAAATTACCGTTGTCTCTAATGACAGCCCGCATGGAAAGCTCGTTATTAGCTGGTATAGTGATTTGCGTTTCCTCTTGCACCAGGATTCATACGTATTATACTTTGCATTGAAAAAAAAGGGGAGCACTGTAAAAGGAATAGAATTTTTCGAGAGAGAGAGAGAGAGAGAGAGAGAGAGAGAGAGAGAGAGAGAGAGAGAGAGAGAGAGAGAGAGAGAGAGAAATCGCATTTAGCGGAAAATTGTTTTTTTTAGATTGTCTCCGCGAGAGTCTTTAGATAAAAACGTCAATGCGCAAGCGTCTAAATGAGGGTACTGATACTTCTGAAATACCAGTGGCACAGTTAGTGTCTGTAGCGGCGAACCTGTCACGGTCGGTTTATCGCGTTACACACTTTTACGAGCCCATTTCCGGTGACGGGATTGCCAAATCGCATCGGGATCACGGCTTACAGGACCTCGCGCGAAATATCGACCGGATTAAACAAATCGGCCGAGCGTGCATTAACGCCCGGTTTTACTGCGTTGGATATTTATCGCGTTACTGTTGGCTTCCTAGGAAAAGCGCTCACGGTTATATGGCGCTCGTCCGCATTGATTTCGCCTCCGTTTATTTTTCCGTCTCGCTCGGTATCGGAGCGAGGACGTCCGATCGGAAGACTTTGATTTCCGTATCGTTAGAGACGCAATATTGAAATATTTGGATATAAATGCGACTGCCCGCGTAATAAAATTGAATGAACTTCCAATAAGAATGTTATAAGCGTTTTATCTCTCGATCTAAAATAGGATACAAAACGTACGCGTAATTTAACATCTCGGAGAAGACATTCGAGGGCGAAGAAAAGAAAAGAGAGTAAGGTAATTCACGTTGACATTTGTCAAGATGAAAAATTCATTCTTATTGTTTGTGGAAAAATCGGTATACCTGCTTCGTATTTTCACGCGCTCTTACCTGACTTAAAAGCTCGTAAAGATAAGAAAGAAATGTGCCTGTACTGCTCATAATATAGAAACCGTCAAAACATCGAAACGAAACAGATAGAGGAACGATAATCATATCATCATGTTGATATCGCTCATCGAACTTCTTTTTAAACGAATGAGATGTCAGGCTTTTTGTGCAACCAAAAGAAATTTCCCAGCCCGACTGTACCAATTTCTTACGTTCGCTATATAATAGTCGAGAGATATCGTTATATTGCACGCTATTATCTATCGGCGTCTAATACAGGTATTTACGCGAACTCTTGAGTTCTGATAGCCGAGAGTCTACGCCCACCGTGTTCGATAGAGCAGGAAGAGAAAATAACTAAAGCACATATTATTATAACCTTTCCCTCGCGATCGCATTAACCCTTTAAATGTTACGAGCGCTACGAATTTCGCATATAAACGCAATAGACAATTTTGCACAATTACATAAATAACAGCAAAAATTAAATTTTTAGAATAACAGGTTTTAAAAATTAAAATAATCATATTTCGTATTATCATTACGTATTTTTGTATAATGTAATTTTCCTTTCTTTTTTCCGCTTAAGTTAATAAACATCAAATCATAAAAACGGAATACGTGATAAAATTGTTTATTCGTCATAGTAATTGCATCATTACTACTCATTTCAACATGAAGATAATAATCATAGATATATTACTATTCGAATAATATCTCTGTACATACTTACTCAATAAATTATCATATAAAAAGTCGATTTGTTTATTGCACTTTAGAGTTTTATTTTAAATGTTTCTTGTAAGAATTATTTCGATAACGTATTCGTAAACTGGAGAAGAACTCATCACGCAAACATAATTTTCAAAATAAAAGTTCAAGGAATAAAACATATTTTACAGTCATAAACGATAAAGAGAAAAGATAATATTACTGAATAATGACAAAATATAAGCGTGTAAACGTGTCTGCGTGTTAGAATAGCATGAAGTGTATGAAAGTGTGAGATATTTTTGTCGCTTACTCGGCGTATGTTGTCATATCTCGAGCTACAGTCTCCGGACATCTCTGAAACACGTCTGATAGATCGCCGGAAATCATAAGTCACGAGCAAATTGAATCGCGTAGCAAATAAGGATAAATACAGGAAGCGGTCTTCATAAAGGAATCATTTTTCTCTCCCGGACGAAACACGAGTAGGTACGGATTTACTTTCACGAATGTTACCGTGCGGTATGCGCATGACTGCAGAAACGGCTTGTTCCGCCGTGAATAGCAGGCCGTAACATCCTTATAAGCACACATGCTCGTTCATCCGTCGAAATAGCTATTCCGTCGCAGTTTCGGAACTTACTCGCGTATCGCAGGCTGCCATTAAACGCGCGTTTATGTAAATTGCATTTTCATACGTAATCTATACGATTTGTATTATAAATTGGTTTTTTTTTAATAATTGCAATAAGTATACCAATTTCATTTTATCTTGCTTCGCGACAAGCTTTTTCTTTTACACAAATTCTTTTATACAAATTGAATTGACTTTATATCGAGGAAATTATTCTTTATCACCGAAAATTGTCACTTACGAAAATTGGTATACCTACCCACTTTTGTTCTGATTGTTGCATCACTTCTCTTAATCACGATTGTATAGAGATAAGCCAGTCGTTCCAAGTGATACAATTCTGAAACTTTGCTTTTACAAGAGATAAAGCTCTGTTTGAGTTTACGTTAGACAATATAGAGTTATTCACAAAGAGATTAGTTACAAACTTAATTTGAGCAATTTACGTAGACTCCGCCGTTTATACAAGATCTCTTCAGGCTAATATTGAAGTAAACATTTATTCGATAAACCCTGATCCTTTTGCTACGCGTACGCAACCCGTATGGAAATAAGCATTTCTTCCGCACGAGTGGAGAAAGCTAATCTTCAAACAATTCGTGAAACGAGACTTAATATATGCAGCCGCCGCGCGATCGGAAGTGGTTCGGCCGCGGGGAAGAAGTTGAGGAGTCGAGTTCGGGTTCCAGTTCTACCGAGCGAGCTACGAAATTCCTGGGGCAATTTCTGAGGGTGAATCGAACGAGAGTTTGAAAGTGGTGATAGAGCGGTAAGGGGAGCGGAAGGGGGGGATTCTCCCTACGAGTAAAGGAGATAATAGGAGATACCCGACCCTCTCTTCGCCACCCCTTCGAAATAGCTATTCTGTCGAATCCTCCGCGCGTATTACCAGCTAACGGTAAATGTCCACATATATCTATGCCCACCGTAATGGATATAGTCGGATGGCGGTAGGTCGTACCTGCGCCAATTAGTGTCAAACTACCGGAATTGGGACTGAACAAGGGGGTTGTCGGTCGTACCCCGGGCCGTTTCGGCGACGATAAATTTTTCGTCAAATCGATTTAATCCGCGCGAATGGAGGCGGGCCGTCTGATTAAATTATCCGAAGCGGAATGGTCGCGTAATCTCGTCGTATCAATCTTTGTTATTGTATTATCGCGATTTAAGCGAATTAGCGGGCTTGCGGGAATCGATGATCGATATTTCATGAGTTTCGCAGAACGACCGACGATCCGCAGCATGTCCGCATCGGATAACACAATGTTCCGCGAGACATTGCAAATATTTTGATCAAGTGCTAATTTGTTTTTTTTTTTCTGATTAAGCATTATTTTTTTTCACAGTTTGATATTCGATCCTAATAAACTTTTAATAGGCAGACGAAAGCTTTGCTGGTGCTATACGCGGCGGCTGCCAGTAAATCCATTAAAGACGAGATATGCGCATAATTTATTTCCCGGCGCGCATATTACACGCGTAATTGCGGTGCACTGAATGCATAGAGCAGCGGCGACCGCGGCTGTCAATCACGGCGTCACGCGCAAAAACTTGTAGCTTCGCTGAAATGAAAACGCGGCGACACGTTTGGCTGCGAGCGTGCGTACACACGGGGCGTGTCAGTGTTGGGCATCCACATGTAACAGCTTTATACATCCACCGAGATAAACTATGTAAACTATGTTTTTGCGTGCGCTCCGTGCAGACAATCAATCCAGATAACGCTTGCAACGCGTATCATCTTTCCGATCTCTGTCTTGTTTCCAACATGAACTTACATCCAAAGAAACGAAGATTCAATTTGCAATCTTTTTTCTATATATCATAATATTTGCTAATTTATTTAATGAATCGGTCGATCAAAGCCGAGATTGCGAGAATTTTAATGGACAGCATTAATGTCGCTTGCAGAAATAATGTTCCCGATTAAATGAGAGACTAATAAGACGTGTTTCTATTTCCGTTTGAAACCGGTTTACGCGTTGCTTTTTTTTTTCACTCTGCAGGAAAACCGCGCGGATGTAGCTTAACAGCGATTTCGGCTTATTGGGGAGATAACATCGGTTGATCGTGCTCTCTATAATCTAACGCGGTCCATTTTGATTCATTTCGGGTCGACGTTCACGCACGTACGTGCAATAGTTGTGAATGATAACGCGCACTCGACTCGCGATAATGCACGCGGCGATTTATTGGTGAGACTTAAAAAGTCGATGATCGATCATGCTTTGTCGAAAGTGCGAGATCGTATCGCGCCGTTGCCCGTTATTATTTCTGTTGACGTGGACACGTTGCGCGAGAGATATCGGATTGCGCAATACGTTTTAAACTTATGCACAATGTTTATATTTGTAGACCGCGTGATTTATCGACCGGTCTTAATTAAGCCGCCCCTTTCGTTCTTTTATTGATCGTAATTTAACGTTGCACGTAAAGCGATGCACCGGTTCAATCAGCGCGCTGTTAATTGTGGAAATTATATCGGTAATGAAATGACGAACGTATTAAAAGATATTTTCATTCCTAAATTTTCGTTTCGAACGAATTTAATTAGTACCGAATAACCTTTTATTTTTTTCGCTAATATTCTTTAATATTTGTTAATATAAGCGATAATGGACTAATTAAAATGTGATATTTTTCGAGCTGTGGTCTCTTTATGCTCACACTAAAACGAGGATTTCGATGTTAATGATGCGCTTTTTAACGCGAAAATTTAATGAGAACGCGGCAGCGCGCCTTTGAGCCATTGAGTTCTGCCGTAATGAGAACAAATATTTATACGGTATTTTATTATTAATTAAATCGTTAACGCGGGCGCGCGCTAGAGAGGTTCGATCGTTGACCGTCTATATTTAACGGGAGATCTAAATTGCAGTTTATATCGGGGAACCGATGAAGTTACGTCCATGTAACTTCTGCATAACATTTTATAAGTAAATAATACTCGATAATTATAACGTCCTGCCCTTCTCTCGCTTTTAAAGCGAAGTTTTTATTCAAAGAACAACTTTGTGCAACTTTATTTATAATTAGTTCTTTGTTAAACGTGTGAAATACTCTCATATTAAAAGTGGCTATCGTATTAGAGCGAATGTTTATGTACTACGTATATCAGCGGATATATTATCTTCCACCTGCACGCTCACGCTCGATTGTGCACGATATATTCGCGTTACGCGAGACTGTTTACGTCAATCGAGCGTGATATGCGGGGATAAAGGCTAATATTCCCGAAAAAATTTAAATCAGCGGTCAGCTTTATTCGTATATGGCGAATGCGGTGAGAGGAACAGAAGGGGAGCTTATCGAATTTTTCAGTCATCGCATAAAGTGTTTCGCGAGGTTGATCGCAGTTATCAGCCTAGCTTTTGCGAGTCCACGACCGTCCGGTTCAGTTACTGTAAATCGTAATGTCGCTGACGCGTTTATACGTCGCGCAAATTTATCACGCGCCGCTCACGATATCTACGTCGATAACATCGTGAAAAGTTGCTCGTGCTACCGTCACAAGTTTATGTGCTCGAGAAACACGTCAGAAAAGCATCAACACGATCACGGAATCTGATCCGCAGTCGCTCGGGAAAAGGAAAGTCTTTATTGAACTTAATTGAACCACTTCGCATTCGGTCGAAATTATTATTTGTTATAAACGGGTAAATAACGCTTAAATTTATAAAATAAAAACGTGCGAGAAAAAGACAGAAATTCGAAACGTGTTAAAGAGACGATAAGAGATATCTCTTTTTATGTATTCTAGGTACACTTTAGATTGTCCCTTGTAGATATATCTAGATTGTCGTGTTTGGAAATTCAGATATCTTAGTAGACCAAGCTGTATTTACATGCAGATATCTGTGTTGATTTAGATGTTATGTAGAGATAGAGCCTTCAAGTTTAGATCACTGGAATCAATTATCTTATACCATTATCGTTTCGTGCATCCTTTGGATGGTAGTTACGGACAATTAGGCTAGAATAGGCTTTCCTCTATCTCTTAATGGCCAAGATTCCCTCTCTCTCCCTCGTGTCCGACCCCTCGCAGGTATAGAAGAACCGCTTCTACGAGAGCATTTAGATTCCTCGTTAATATCTCCAGCGCGTAGTACGCTCGGCTTATCCATTATAGCACTCGTATCGAACGATTATGGAAGCCTGATCGAGTCGTTCCATCAATCACTTCTCAATCTCCTTTCATATATCTGCCTCTATCAGCCAGCCGGCACGGTAGCGGTAGATTTGTGTCCCAGGCGGAATTGCGAACAGGCTATTAGCGTGTACTTTCGCACGTAGCTGTTGCGGATAATGATGATAATGATTGTTGAATCAATAATACAATCTTCTTTTTATAACACGGCAATGTAACCGCTAATTTCGTTAATGTAATATAATTAGAATATCGCGTGCATGTCAATACTTAAGACTAAACTTTATTTATTATTAGTGCTAAATACGCGAGATCAGAAGGTCTAGAAAAGATCTAAAAAGTCTAAAATCTCAGATATACTGAGATTGTAAATGTTTTCTGTGAGAGAAGATGTGAAATTAGCTCCTTTGACAGACTTTCTTTCGTGGAATTTCGCGCGCTTTTAAACACTTTAAAAAAAATATAAAGGCGTACGTATAAAGGCACGGAGTGCAGTTTTAATGAGATGGAACGTAGTGTCGTTAAACGATCATCGACGTAATTCCGTTAATCTTGACATAAGAACGGCAAAAAGCTAATAGCGACGATTAGGCTTGTAAAACGACCCGCGCTCGCCCGTAATAATCGCGGGCACGCGGGCTCAATTTGTTTATTCGTCCGCGCTAATTGCACGGTGTCGCTTGGTAATTTGTAACGGGTGAAATAATGTACGAGGAGAAAGAGAGAGGGAGGGAGATTGCCGACGACTTTGTCAGTCGTCCGGTTTGTTTCCGCGTTACGATCACAATTAGGTAAATAGCCAGGCATTCTCGGCTATGCGAGAGAATGGGAGAAACGATAAATTACGAGCGACTCGTAAATCGCCGACGAGTCGGGAGACTTTCAACTGTCGTATTAAGAAGTCAAGTGCTCGAAGCGAACAGTTGAATGAGAGTGAGAGAGAAACGGAAAGAAAAGGAAACGGAGAAAGAGAGATGAGAGACAAGAGAAAGGCATAGCCATTGAAGCATCTTTTGCGGTCGTCGCTCTCCCGCATGGACCCGTGAATGATAGAAAAAAATAGACACCATAATCATCACCCGCCCGCATCTTGCATGTCCGCTAATCAACCGGTTATCGTAAAGATCGTTTCAGACGACTCGAGAGATTAATTGTCCACTTCATCACTTTGTTCCATCTGAGATGATAAATCTCTTTTGTTCAGAGATTCTGAAAACTGTAATATATACAAGGACTTTTGTATCGATGTTTTACATAGCGAGATTCTTTGATCATAAAAATGTCGAAGATTTAATAATTTTTTAATTGTAAATAATTCAAGCATTTTTCTCTTTCTAACAGAACTTAATTAAATCTGAATAATTTAGTATTTAATATACTTAATATAAATAAGACTATTATTATAGAAAAATTATATACGTATATAAATTTATATAAATTTAAATGTATTTTTAATATTGAATATTAATTGTATTATATGCATGAATATTTTCAAGATTTTCTAAATTTATTTAAGTATATACATATAGTATACGAATATATTAAAAAGCACTAATGCCCGAGTATATATATTGAAACCTAAACATTCTTGTTATTTCGCTCTTTAAATGAGAATATTTAAATTTAAATGAGAATATTTAATATTTAAATTAAAGAATATTTAAACTTTCAATATAAAACGCATGTACATATTAGATGTATGTATATATATTCACAGTTGAAAACTTAAACATTGATATTTACAGACTAAAATAATAATGTTCAGACTTAAGTAAATTGATGTTCAGACACTGGTACTTTTCTTAAATTTTAATCTTTTTAAACATAAAATTACTTCTTGGAATAGCCCAACTGTACTTTGTTGGGACTTCTATGGCTACTTTCGCTTCGTAATGATCGCTGTCTTGTGGAAAGTCGGAAGACACGACGCATTAGAGTCAATCGCGGGAATATTACTTGAAATATGACTCAGGATATTGCCTATAAATAATAAATGCGTCTTATTCTTTAATATTCTCTCTAAGGATTCCATGTTTAATATTTTCTTGTTTAAAATGTATTTATAGCATCGTTTAAAATCAATGTCAGGTAAATCAGATCAATTAAATAATATGAGCGAGAGAGCAATTAAAATTATTAAAAATTTCCAATTTTCTCAGTAATTATGAAAACTCTTCGCATAGATAAACTTTTCACATTAAATTTTTATAAGATAAAATGCAATGTGAAGTACAAGATCTCGGAAGTTCGATGTAAATTGATAAAAGTAATGAGAAAGTCGATGCAACGATTATTTTGCGCTAAAATTAGCCAAGTGTATTGTACTCACGAGCGACATAATTGCGTCCATCTGCCCGACACAGTGTCATGCAGCACTGTAACGGGTGAGCCCTCGAGTAGCGATTAGTTGGGTAACTATTTGCGCGAGACTTTCGAGAGAAGAGTGATACCGGCGTGCGAACAAACAGGTGCGCACACACGTGTGTGTGAGGAATTGTGTATGTACATGTCCGCTTATCCCCGTAATTGCAAGCGATAATTATGAATTAGTCGAATAAGGCGCTTCTTGTAACACAGGATATCCCGCTTCTTCCCCATAATTCCTTGCAAGCGTACATCTTGTGAAGGTTGTTTCGCACTACTTTCTTCAATGAAATGCAATTGGAAACCATTGTTTTTTGTGATATCTCTTATTTTTCAATTATTCTAGAACGCATAATAACATGTGTGCTTTTTTTGCTCTGACCGTTGCGATTTTTATTTATCTCTCTGCACCGACGACTCTGCGTCATCCTGCACGTGCAGTAGAGTGCACGATGTTCAAGACACCCTGTATACGCGCGATGGATTCTATGCTTGATACGGCTCATGGACAGTAGGCGTTTCCAGCGTCATTATAAATCAGAGTTAAACACGCTAATTATATCGGTCCGCGGTCGCCATCAGTGGGAGAAGGGGACAGAGGGTTCTCAATCGGTGGCGAGCTCGCGCCGCTTTCGGCTTTTCTAATTAACGAGCGTAAAACCGGGTTACGACCTTATAACTGTCGATAATTCCGATGATTGTTCGCGTTTGTATGCGTCCGTCGACTAGATATTTGTAGTTAATAACTCCATTATTGCCGTCCAGTGAAATTATCATGAAAGGAATGTGTAGGAATGTAATTTATCAATTTATATTTAATATCAAATTCTTTTTCAATAACTTAAACGAAAATGAAATCACATATATTTCCAGAATATGATTTTAAGTTAAATTATATAAATTTGCCAAATAATAATTGGAGTGAATTGCTATAACAAAATTACAGCACTGTAGATACTGATCCCAGACACATTTTTAACGCGAGAGAGAAAATATCAAATAGCTTTTTTAAAAAATTTACGTATTTAGTTTTTCGATTAAACATAGAAAAATTCGAAACAAAAAGAGACGAGATTAGAAACCAGGCCAAGTAGATTTACCTTTACTGTGTCTTTTCAATTTATCCTACAAATCCGTGATAAGAAATATTTAGGTTGGAGAGAATTCGTTGCGCACGAGCGCTCGTGAGAACCTCGTTCGTTTCTCGAGCGAATGAGAACCTCTTCGCGGCTCAGTCTGCGCCGAGTAAGAATGAGTCTCGAAGGAATAGGAGGCGAGAGGGGTCTGAAAGACAGAGCGACGAGGCGATCTAACGTGAGATAATGAGTTAAGACGAGATAGCATGTTACTGATGAAATATACGTACGTGAGCACGTGCACATATGTATACTCGCGTGTGCACGCGTGCGTGTATCTACGCGCGACTGAGCGCGCCAAAAGCCGGGAATGAGAGCCTCTGGCCATTATCCGGCAGCGAGGCTACTCTTCACTTAAGTCCCATTCGTCTTTCTATCGGATCGCCTCTCCCGCGTACACGTTCATAGATTTATCTTCCCCAAAAAAACCGACCACTGTATCCGCTCTGCAAAACTTTTGTATCGCAAGAGCAATGTGTTCCATCAAATAGACAACGGCGTGCCACGAAATTCCCAACAATCTTTTAACACGAGAAATCAGATTGTCTGTTATTCTCGAATCATCTTAACAAAAACGAACGATTGAATTTTTTTTTTCAAAGTATCGTTACATATTAATTACTTCTATCTCTAAAAAAAATTACATTCAGCAGATGATAAACACGGTAGTCTTTCGAAAACATTGCGTCAGCGAGTAATGGCATTTACGTTCTGTATAATGTTAAGTTTCGGCTGCAAATATTTGGAAAGCATATTATTCCTCGTCGATTCTAGTGTGCCTCTCTATTTCGGTCCGTTCGCGGTGTGAGCAACGCTTAAAGTTCGCCTCGCTTGGAGGGGTGCACGGGGCGCTTCTTGAAAAGCTTGCCTTCGCATTTTTCGCGATCAAACGCCGCTGGAATTCCTGGCTCGGCCGCCTGTCGAGCTTCGATCCGCTTTTTCGCTGCACCTTGCGCGCAGTGCCAAGAAGTTAGTCGGCCGGAATTCACACTGACTCATTCGATTAGGTCGTTCGTTCAGTCGGGGAAGAGGTTCGTTCGCTCAGCCGAAGGCAGAGCTGGTTTTGCCGCGATTTTCATGCTGCCGCTGCGCGTCGTTCGTTCGCCGTTCTACATCTTGTTTTTATAGTCGCTGCACTTCGGCGCTACCAGCTATTCACGCCGGAATTTTGGCATAATATTATCATATCTTGTTAAAAAGACTTGGCGAAATATCATAGAGTTTTGCAAAACATTGAAACAAAATTGACTAAAGCGTAGCTTACGCGATGTATTTTTACTGGTGACACACACCCATGTCCTATAGCTACTAACAAAACTTATATATTTTAAAATGCTGATAAAGTAACTCGTGCTTCTTTTGTTATCGCTATCATGGTAATGAAGTTAATGTATTTCAATTTTACAAGTCGTATAACTTTTCTAAACGTTTTTATGTAGAAACCGTGCTGCTCGCTTGCAAAAAACATCGTATAAATTATGTTGAATTAATAGGAAAAAATTTATTAAAAAGATAAAGAGTAAGAATAAATTATTAATTATAGCTTTATTTAATACAATCCATCCGTACAAATAGCAAAAGTTTTTTTTTATTATAATTCATTGAAAGAATTACTCCTCGAGTTTATTCTATTCTTCATAATTGATTTCATAACAGTATTTCAAGATAAAAATGTCGTGCAATTATTATAATTATAGTATCGTTGGCATATGTTTACTAATAACGGCAGGTTATGTTTACTGGTTTAAACAGTAATTGTGCTAATTAAAATATTAAAAAATCATTTATCAAAACTCTTAGAAACATTAAGAATGCTCGAAGAAGTATTTTACATCACAAGAGCAAGTTTTTTTGCTTATTCAGCAAAGATATCGTGCTATGATAATTTTATCGACAAAAAATTGCTTGCGAGAAATAATTTTTCATTTATTTTCTTGCTTGCAATTCAAGATGGCAGCTTACACAGTTTTAGAAACTTGCGTTCGAGAAAAACTTGCATCGTCGCGCAATTTCCGTAAAAAGTGCCCTTCCGCGAGCAAGTCATAAAACAACGTAATTACAACGTCACGTATTTATTTTGGTTTAATATGATAAAAACGACGTTTTTATTTGATGCGGCAAAAATGTCGTCGGTTTTGCTACATTACGAAGAAAAATCATGGTTACGAGGCGATTAGAGCATGTCTGACTGGATACGTAGAGCAGGGCTATTTGAGTTAGTTAAAGAAAAAAAATCGGATAAAAAATTTTCAAGAAAGATTTAAAAGTCTTTTGAGTCAGGTGTTTAAACAAACATATAGGAAGTATGTGAAAATTGCCAAGAATTATACATCTTTCTTGAAAATTTTTTATCCGATTTTTTTCTTTAACTCCAGCTTGCTTTACTTTATCTCTATCTCTATCTCTATCTATATCTATATTGACTCTAAACTTGCCAATGCACGCCGTCGGATATACGTCTCTGCTGTTTATCGTTTGGGCTTGTAATTTCTCATTTAAGATACGTTTTTAAGTATAAGATTTATACAAACATATTTGCGTTCGTCTCTTTTCCAGCTTATTATCACAATCCTCTATTTTGTAAATAACGCATTCCAGGAAAAATTAAACCATCGAAGCGCGAGTGTTTTGAATGAGATATGAAGTAGGATCAGAAAACAAATTAAATGTTAAAACATAATTTATCTTCAATAAAAGTCACGATATACGATTGTATTATCATTCGATAAAGTAGGGTTATCATTAGTAGGTTAGCGCGAATATTGAAAGATCATTCTTGTATCACTATTGCACTGCTATGATCTGTCAAAGGTTGAGCGTAACAGTGTCTTTCTATTTTTGGAATCTTCGATCACGTGAAATCATTGATCGTTGCTCCTTGAGCTCATTTAAACATCGACTTCATTCCGCTTGCGTAACTTCGATTTATTGAACGACAGCTCTCTTTATCGATAGGCTTTAAGAAAAGTTAATTCCAACTATATACTTATAACTATATATATACTTGCAATATAATTTAAACAAATTCAAAAGTAATCATTTTTAATTTATCGGAGCAGATCTTTTGCAAACATTTAAATTTATTATCACAGGAATATTGATTATCGTTTACAATACCAACATATATTGTTACATAAGATACTAATGATAAAACCAATAACAAAGCAAAAATAGATTTCGATATTATGCGAATTTCTCTCAGCAATGTTATTTTACTTATATCTTTGATATTACTCTTACCATTGAGACTTTACGATATCTGTATCTGTAACGAAAAAATGTTTAACGATAAGAGAAAGTAATGGTAATATCGTAATAGCAATGGTAATATCATAATGGTTATTCGAGAGGAAGATAAGGGGATTGGTGCAAGAAATATTGATACCCTATTAGACTAAATCGTCTCTGATACATTTCGCGGTGGCATAAATCTGTCGCGTTGGTTGAGAGCGCGTGTATATCTCTGCATGGCAGCTGTATACGCGAACATGAATACATTGTTGCGGACAGGCTGCCAAGTTTGGTGGCAGTTAAACGAACGCAATTTCGTGACGCAGAGAGAGGATGCAGGCGGGACGGGACAGAAAGCCTTGTCATTATCGTCGATCCACGCTGTCGTGTCATCCGAATTATGTTCTCGCACCTTTCTCCGTACGATCGTAAAAAAAAAGCGGACCCATGGTCAGACCATGCGAATCATCCGTATTCTGTGCGCGATAGAACGCGCGGCCAACCGCAAAATTTCCGCGGAATCTCGTATCGCGATCCGAAACATCTCGTCGGTGCTTCTCGCTCGAACGCGGATTCGTTTCTGCGTCGCGCGAATCACGCGTATAAATATTTATGCACTTGCCGGGAATGCACATGTTTGCGCATGCAAGCGGACACACGCAGAATCCGATTTTTATAGGCAATCACAGATATATTCGGCCAGAGCTGTCGTTGCAGAAAAAAATTACGGTATACGTTAACATTTATGAAGTCATATGTAACGAAATAAAATTCATACGTGACGCGTTGGATGATTGATTTTAATGTCTGCAATTCATTGACGGTTTGAATAATTATTTGTACGAACGTGCGAGAGTGTTTTTCGATTATCCATAAAGCCGATTGAAATGAGAGTGCCTGATTTTTTACGTAACGGCGAAATCGCATTTAACGAGCGGCTACTTGTACTGAGTAACGGTAACGAAAATCGCTCGGGAATTTAAAGACTAAATAGGGCGAAAGAAGCGCACGTTTTCATTCGTTGTACGGATAGTGGGCGATCAAGGATAATGCCTGTTCATCTATATGCGCTCGCTTGGTTCCATCTAGCCACCGCGATCGAGCTCGCTTCGATCCTATCGATCGTGACTAGCATCGAAAGAACGGTTTCCTGTATTCGAGCAATCTGATCGAAATCTCGTCGATCGAGAACCGGTAGGTTTTGACCTTTACTGCTGTGCACCGTCCCAATTTTTATAGCTATAACCATTAGAAACTTTATTTTATAATAAAATGCTAATGCAATTTAATTTCCAATATGTATAATCTCAAAAATGTATACATGTATATATAAGACATATATGTATATTTGCAAAAACATTTTTGTCAAAGTATTTTTTTTTAAATTTGATGCTTTCTTAAATATAAAGCGAGAAAAAATGGTTTTCTTCAAAAAGTATAAAATTTTATATTTATATTAAAATACTGTATTGATCGCGAACGAAAATTGTGAAAATAGTACGAGAGAAGGTTTTCGCAATCGAAAAACAAGTTTGATCGGCTTTCATAAATTGCTGATACGAGAAGTGGCCTTCGTTGGGAACGCATTCACAGAATTGGCGCCGCCGAGAATTGACCGCGAATATTGTTGCCTGTGGTTACAATCTGCAAGCGATCGACACTGTTACGTTCGCGCCGGTTGGCTTCGATTCCCGAGATAAATTTAAGCGATTGTAATACATATCTTTACAGAGCGAATGATTTCGCGCGCGCGGCACTTTCGATATACGGGTCGTTTACCAGATTTATTGCGCAGGAAAAGATATTAAATTGTCGCATCTGAATTCGAAATCCGTAGTAAAGTAACTAGCTGTTATACACATAAATTTTTTGGAGTGTAATTTTATTATTAAATGCGACAATCTCGACGTGCAGTAATATTGGAACTCTATCTTATAAAATTTTGTAAAATTTAGAATAGCAGGTAACACTTTCGCCAAATAAATTAGAAATAAAGTTTCATGTACATAACAATCGAATTTAATGGAGCCGGCGAATCGTCGATATTCAATGACCGAGAATTCGCATGATAGTTCCCACGGTTAACGACAGTACTGGTCAAGCATATATTTTAGAACGCTCGTAAGATGCTCGAACAGCTGCTGTCAAACGAGAACGGGACGACTTGGCACAGTCACCGACTCGCAGAGACATATGCTTGAAGACAAAATCTTCCGCTCCTGAACACACACTGTCGGGAGCCAATCGTATATTCAACGCTGTATAATGACTGCGACATAAATTGGAAAATATGTGTTACGACGTTCTCGATCAACGTTAACGTTTCGCGCCGTGAAAATGATATAATGCGCGCTGAATCACGATATACTGTCGTAAAGTATACATATATGGAAAGCAATGGCGCAAAATTGTATATTTAAATTTAGCACTCAAATAAAATTTGTACATTTTGCTTTAGCTGCTAAAACCTTTATGCTTTCAACGCGCAAATTTTTCTTTCTATTAATTTATTAGGCAAACATTTTAATGATAGAAATAATAATACTCTACATATATCAGGTTCGCTGATTCTTAATTATAACTTATGGTAAAGAGTTCAAAAAATTAAGACCTATAATTGAATTAGAAAACAGTGGATATTAATAATACAGTTTTGCAGTGCACTGCAAAAAAATAATCGCGCATTACATAAGCATACGTGCGTGCCGAAAATAATAACTTTCAAACTATGTCGAGTTTACCGCGTAGTTTCATAGTATAACAAACGATTCTATAAACCTAGCTGCTGTAACTAAATTGGAGAAATCAAATAACACTATTATATATATATATATATATATATATATATATATATCGTAAAAGAATAATTGCGTTTTACGTAAGCATGTTTGAGAGTAATAAATTCTTAACTGCATCGAACACGCTTTTTTATTTGCGGGACGCATAATAAGTGGCAACACGAATTTTTAACGGCTATAATTGAATTACATAAGTAAAAAAAATGCTTACTATGTATTTTTGTAGCGTAAGAAGGTGTGTGTTACATAACTAAAGGAATAATTTTTTAACTGCGAGTTTTTTTTTTAATCGCAATAAATTGTTCGAAATGCTTGGGAGCTGTCGTCAGATTGAAAGATCAGAGATATTGCTATATATTACAGCATGGTAGCGAACAAGGATGATCGCGTATTACGTAAGCTGCGTCAAGTAGTTTTTAGTTGAGGAATATAATGGTCCATTCAGCAAACTTACGGATTATAACTGAATCGCGGAGAGATCAAAGAATGTCATTATGCGCGCCGCGTGGAAAAATGTTGGTGTGTTACGCAAGTGTGCGCAACCGTTCGGAACGCGTTGAAAACGCGTAAGCGATTTCCAATAATATTTTCACTTCAGCCGTGACGCGTATTGGCAGCGGATGCGTTTGGCCTCGCATCAGATTCTTGTCGCCTGTTCTGCAGCGCAATCGGATCTGTACCCGATGCTTTTACGTTGTTAACATATCGAGTAGTCCGTTTGATACAGTGGTCCTCAATTACCTTTTTGTATCCGTATATTTGAAGGAGAGAACTAATTGATATACAAGAACGGTATAATAAAATTGCGTCACGATGATTTTTGAATTGAAAAATTTAGTATAATAATACCAATCCACTTTTTTTAAAACGTGAAANAAAAAACATGTTTTACGACAACAATAATTCAGTTTAATCTGATAACGATTTAAATTATTCAAGAAGTTGTAGCACTATATCATTAAATCTTTATTATTATTATGAGGAAATTATACAGTTCCATTTTACGTAAGATATGTATTTCAGTTATTTCATGCAATTTTCCAGTTAGGTCTAATTTTCTCGCGCTACACTAGAAAGCTTTGATCAGCTCAGTCAAGTGGTAATCCCCAGTGTAGCACTTGGCACGAGCCAATCCGCTATCGAGGTATTGAGCTAGTCGACCGACCTACCGCTCGACGGAAAGCTTCTACTCGCTCGTCCCACGAGCCGAGAGAAACGAGTTTACCTGCTTATAGTGCCCACCGAAGTAGGTAATGGCCACCTTCTTGGAAGGATGGTCTCTCCATCTCTATATTTTGTCTTTATTCTTCGGCTTCCTCGAGGCTTTTCTAGCCATGCAGCTTTCGAGGATTAAGAAATATGATCGAACGCGATTCTCCATAAAGACGAGCGAATAATATTTCTGCGGTATGTTGAAATGCCGGATTTGTAACAGCGCATTCTAGCGAACAGGCTCCTTCGACCGACCGGAGATATGCTTTGTTAAGCAAATTTCATTACAAACCTTCTCTCGCACTCAAGTCTGAAACGCTCAAGGAAGGGTCGAGAATAGAGCCATATTTTTAAATCTTAGACATTTATTATTTTATTTATTTATTAGAAGAAAAATGATTTTTTTTTAAATATTTTTAATATACTTGAATACTAAATTAAAAAATTTTTTTTTTATATACTTGAATCAAATCGATCATATAGATATATCTAATCACATTTTTTCATTTGTTATAAAAATTAGTTTATGATTTATTTTGCTATACATGATGACGTCATTATTTTTATATTATTGTCACGGTTTATATATAATTATTATATATATGTATACATATATACAATGTTGCAATTAATAATAAAACTGGAAATAATGAACAAAAGCGAACGAAGCTGAAACATTACACGCGTAGTTGAGCAATTTTCTCTTTCTTCTGCGATCGACCGATAACAGCGACGACTAATCACCCAACTTTGTTTCGCCGGTAGTCACTTCGTGGTTCCGACGCCCGCGCCACACAACTATAGGCAAGCCAAAAACTTTTAACGATCCCGTACATCTCTCTTCAATACGGCGTAGAGGAAACGTCAGCTACACAGGATACACTCGGAAAAATCCGTATTACTTTAAAATTACGTTGTGCTATACAGCAGTAACGAGATCATCCTCACGATGCCGGGTAACCTATCTCTTTTTCCTTCGTTTTTTTTTCCTCGAAACGGCACAGAATCGGGTCGAGATCCTAAGAAAGGTCTACGCGTGGTAGACGAGGGAGTGAACGAACGAGTGCCGCGCGCATTGTGGCAGCCGCGAACGCGGAACCGGCTAATCTGTTTGTTTGGCGAACTACTTCCCGACTCCGGTGCGGCCTTTCATCTCGTTGCTCGCAATGAGCTCCTCCAGCTCGCGCTCTCTCGACGATCTCTAATGAGTTTGCGATTGGAGTTCCTCGAGTACTCCGGGAACTTTCTCTCTCCCTTCTTCTCTTTCTCTCTTCTCATTCGTCACCGCCATCGTGATAATGAGAAACTCTTTACCCTCGCGTCGACGTTAACGCGATGTCAATTTCCGGCGAATTCTTCCGCGAAAGAGTATCATAATGTCCGTCGCTCTCGTTTCTTTGTCTGCATACGATTGCAATCGCCATTCGAATGCTTTAGGTAATTTTCAAATTTTCCTCTTCGATGAACAATATCAACTATTGAGGTTGACTTGACAGTAGAATTTTTGTTCACTTATAATGAGCGCAGTTTTCTTATGTATTTTTGAAGATAAGATTTTAAATTGCAGATTTATCTGAATGAATTTTTCTGAAAAATTTCTTTTCGGATGTATATTCAAAATGAATTATTCTCATTAAGGTAAAGAATCGACTTTAATGAAAAAGTAACGTTTATAATCTCTTTATTTTCTTGGTCTTGGACATCTTGATAATTAACTTTCCGAATAGAATTTTAGAACGTTAACGTAAATTTTTGAAGCTATTAAAAATACTTTATCAGCCGCTATTAATCCTTTATTTTTAATTCGGAGCGAGACATTTTCTTACATAAAGAAGATTATAAAGTCATTGAAATTAAAAATATTGTAATGACATTGTAAAGATATAATGTTATGATTATTTGTCGAAATAACGATTGTTATGAATGTCGACTTTCTGCACAGTAAATTGGAAGTTGGCCGCGAAGTAACATTCAGGCCGGGGCGAAGTGTGCGTGTGGAAAAGCAGCTTTTGCAGAGTTGTGCTCTGCAGTCGGTCGCAGTCACGACCACATTAACGTGTATACGTTGCATGTACGTCGCGTACTTGCGGGGGTTGCAATATTGCAATGCATCGAGCGAGCGAGCGAGCGAACGAACGAAAGAAAGAGAGAGCAAACGGTGATTCTCTGTGTTGGTGAATGCTTTTGCGTCGCTCGTGTCGGCTCCTTGTTTCGAGGCGCTTTTATGAAAGCATGAAAGCCCCGACGGTGGTTTATGCATCGGTGTCGCGTCTATTGCGTCCTCCCGCGACCACGGAAACGCGAAAAATAGAGAGGAGAAAGGAAAATTGAAGCCAGGTGGTGCAATAAGATGTCGACGCTTCCTCGGCTCACGGTTCGGAATTCTCAACGATCAATGAAAGTCCGTGATATCTTTTGAAAATCGCAACGATTGTAATAAAAATAATATATATAATTCTAGCTGTTATATACCTACTCTTATACATGTTTCAATAGTGATATTATTTATGCCGCGTTAACCATAATCGATTCTAAGTATCTAAAAGCATCGCGGCGAAAAGATAAATATAAATGGGTATAATTCTCCGCAGTGAGTGATTTGTAAAGTTAATCGAAATCCGCGTGACATTCAGCGAAGTGTTAAAATTGTCCGTGTACTCTCAGCCTTGAATAACCGTGCACTCGCGCGAGACAGACAGAGAGGGGAGGCAGAAAGAGAGAGAGAAATGCAAGCCGGTTTCGAGGATTAGCTTGCAATTTCCACGGAGTTGTCATTAACTCGTTACGAAGCCGTAGAACGTGTTGACAGTTATATTCCGACGGAAATATCCGAACGCCAATAGAGCGGTGTACAACGCTCGTTAATATGCTGCGTATGGTTCGTTATGTAGAAAAGCATTTATATCCACGATGCTCGCGGCTTCTTATTCGAGTCTTCTGCAGTCGCGCGAATTGACGCGATTGCATTCGCGTTTTCCAGAAAGGTTCGCGTGAATATACAGATACCAATCGCGCGCGTAAAAAAAAATTGCTTCTGACGGTTTTACACTCCGCTGAGAAACGATTAACTCTATCTATATATCGCGTACAAGTCTGGTATTCTTTTCTATAAATATATGATGGGCATGTAATGTGTTTCTGGTTCGCGGTAAAGCGTAGCAATGCAGAACCAAACGTCTTACGAAACGCGCGATGTTTTCTCGAGAAGTAACAAATTGTAACGGACTTTAATTGCCTCTCGGCTCTTCCACGGCTATAAATCCGTCTCTATGCAGCTCCGTTGTCAGCGCGCGTTTGTACTCGCCGCGAACAACAGCCGTGGCACGTGAAAAATAAAATAAGACGGAAAAGGAGGAAAATAAGACGCGCGCGCGGGCGATGGCGGGCGAATACATCTCACCATTACGGCTCAGGAGCAAGTATGAGCGACGTGGAAATAGCGAGCCTCGGAGCTATAATAAAGAAGATTGAGCACGCGTGTAAGTAGCAGCCGCGCGATTTAAGTATCGTTCACATCGAATTCACAAGAAGAACCTTTCTACATCTCATTTTACAGAATATCAAATATGTGGAGACACTGAGAATTAAAGAGATATATTTATCGTATGAATTTTATTAAACATTTATGTAATTTCACGAATTTAGCTCAACGTAATATCAAATTAATCGAATAATGTGCTTTTTAATGATTTTGATAAATGTTTAATACATATAAAATATGAAGATATGGATCAGAATAAAATACAATATCTTGTTAAATTTTCTGAATTTTTCAGAAAATTCAACGTCAAACATGTTTAAAATTTACTTTGCTTTTTTGTGCTGCTTTTATTTTTTAATCACATATTTGAAGAACTCTGACTCGCATGATAAAGCGATTAGTCATTCTAGTGCGCCATAGTTTGAGAAATGCAACTACGCTTAGTCTCGTGTGAACGATACTTCATTGCTGAAGAATAATGCTCCGGCAATGGCGGCGAAGACAACGTTGCTCCCAGAGACGGTGGAACGGTCGCAACAATCGCGCGGCGCACTCGTCTAGAAAGGAAACAGGCTTTCGCCATTCCGCTTTCCATGATCGTTCAATTATTCAACGCTGCCCTCCGCGCCGCACGTCTCACCATTCGCACGCGGACAAGTGTAATGGAATATTAACACGGCGTAATTAGAATTCAATTCGACATTGCTCGATGCAACCCGGATTTATGCGTGCTGGACTCGGAGAGCATAGAGTACCGTACGATCCGTAGAGAGCCATTACTCGGGAACGTCATTAATCATCTATGTAAAGCTTAATGTGTAAAATTAATTTCCTGACTATATCACGCAAAATTATGAAGGAAAGAGATGCGAAAAAAGGCAATCACTTTGGGGGAACGAATTAATGAGCCATTCGTTTATGAACTTTTACGACAAGATTGAATTCAACTTGTCGAAATCTGACTTACTTTGTGCGAAGAAAATGAACTGAAATGTAAACATTGAGTTTCTAAATCTGTCATTATCAGACTTTATCAGAAGATAAGGTGTAAACTCTTTTAAAGATCTTACATAATCGAAATTTGCTAGAGACTCGACGTATATTCCGTAAATGACACGGAATCATAAATTCTCATTATCGTAATAAATTTTGTACTTTGAACAGCCTTTTTTATTTTATGACGATATCAATTTTCGTCTTTTTTTGTGATTTATTGTTCAAATCGATTGATTTAAGGCTGCTCCAATAGTATTGTCAAGACGTGTTCCGGCAGACTTTCGCGCTAGATGCATACAGAGTACGCTTGTGTAGGTATTTTAATAGGGGTATTAGCGATAAATTTAACACAAAACGCAGTCGAGATCTTAATCTTCAGCTCGTTTAAGTAAACTCATTACGCGGTCCCTACTTCGGAGGAAGTAGCGGCAGCATCGTTAGCATAAGCGATGACCCCTTCTCTCCGCTCGACTGCCGTACTACATGTTAATAAGAAGCTCGCTCTGTAAAACAAAGGGAATAAACTAGCTGCGTCAAGAAGAAACCTGTCTTTGTTTCCGTATTAAAACGTTCGCCAACACGTTTGATTAATTCTGCAGATTAACGTAATTAATGTTTCGTCGTCTCCGCGCGAAACGGTATTTTACTTGTTGAAAAATTGAATATAAAAAGGCAACTAGTTTATCGCATTCGAGTGAAATTACTTGATGAGCTTTGATAACGAACTCTCATTAAACAGGATTTGCTACTGATTTAAATATTAATTAAGATCTTTTTTAATAGGTGTACGTAATTATAAAGTAAGATTAAAATATTCTTTATTGCATATAACCTTGAGATAATAACGTGCTTAACAGAGATTTTAATATATTTATTGCATAATATATATTGCATAATATATTAATAAGATAAAATTTATTAATATATTCCGAGAGAAGCTCAATTCAATACATTGCTTGCAAAAAAAACTTTATTTTAAACGTCTGCTATTATCTTCACGAAACTTTGATTTTTCTGCAAAAATCTTTTTATAAAGCAAACCGAATCATTTTATACATTCATTTCGTTATATTTCTTCTTTCAATTCTTTCTTTAAAACGGAGATCACCGATCTTCAAACGAGATATTATTTTACGGAAAACCGATTCGTTCTTGCTTTCCGAAAGCAAACGAAACGCTCGTTAGCCCTGCATCTCTTACATTCGCTTTGAATCGAAGTATTCGCGGGTTAACTCAACTCCCTTAACAAGGTAAATTCTCCCCCGTCCGACCTCAGTGGTGGACTTCATTGACGTCATTACGATCGAGGTTCGCCAGAATGCTTGCGCCCACAGTACGGAATAGTTCGGGCTTACCAATTGTTCTCCCAGGAATGCCGTCAATCTCCATTCGTGGAATTGTTACGAGAGCGTAGAGGAGCAGGATCCCTCCCTTGCAGGAGCGCGATCTCGTCTTAACGACTCGTCTTTATCCCACCTAGTATAAATTGCACCGGATATTATTTTCGTCGCGAAACTCCCCGAAGTCGTGCGATTAATCATGTAACTTAATGCGGGGACGGTGTAATTTAAGACCGAGGCAAGTTCTCGGCTACGCCTGCGATCGTGCGATTTTGCGACTTCCGTTTCTTCTCGATTAACTCTTACATTTTTGCGATGTAATGCAGAACTAATTTAAAAGTACAAAGTACGATACATGGATTATATTTCGCTTAAATAACGAAAGTATTATGTTAGATTTTTTATTTTTAGTCGAATTAAAAATTTTGCATAAAATAGAATAAAATAGAACAACTACGAACGTAATTGCAAAGTGATATACATAGATTATAAATTTATAAATTTATGCATATACGTGTATAACTACGTATCTTTTTTTTTGTAACAATTTTTTTATAAGTTTACTTTCCGATGAAATTTCCGCGAGAGTTCACTTTAGAGTTCGTTTACACGCGGGGGCTATAATCACGCGATGCATTTACGCGCCTGTGCCGGTCGATAGATGCGTTATTCGTCTATTCAACCTTAAAGGGGAAACAATCAAAATAAGAGTAACACCGATCGAGCTGTCATCGTGTGCTATAAAGCTGGAACGTCTTTGTCGATTTTCTGTACGCTGATCGCCGGGACGTTCGCATGAATTAGTACGGAGTAGCGGTCGATTGGACAACAGTTGATGCACTTAACGATTATCAGGTCTATAACCGCAAAAGAAACGAGGTGAAATAGAGAAACGTTCGTCAAGCAACTAGACCTTTATCTATTTACTTCTTTTAGCTCATGTGTCTCGCTTGACATTTCTTTTTATTATTTTAGGACTTTAGGTGATTTTAAATGATATTATAAAAAAAAAAAATAACTTGTATCTCGCGATTTATAGCGATGTTAAATTTATGGAGGAATTTCGAGACTCACATTGTAAAGATAGCTGATTGTGTAAAATTGATTCCTCCTCAACGTAAATTGATGCATGCACGCACGCCGAAAACATTATATTGAATTACATTAAGGAAAGTCTGACAAGTCATTCTCAGTAATTTATGTTAATTCTATTCCTCACTTTAAGAAGCCGTTGCTCGGATCATTTATCTCCCATCGTAAATAGCGGCTGCTGTTTAATCATCCTTCTTTTGCGTACGTACGATGAATGCGAATCGATATCGTCACGAATTTAGACAGCTTATACATTTATAAAACTTATCAGGAGTATAAATCATTTTTATCTAAAACTATTCTTTTTTTTTTTTTTAAATACAATATTTTGTCATTCGCTGTCCTTCTTTTTCTCTTGTCGACCGTCTACTATGGTTGCACGCAGTCATGTGTCATATATAATGTTCCGAGAGAACTCGGTTTTAGAGAACATGGAATAAATTCTACTGTACTCTCTATTGGGTGATCCGTCGATATATCTCCTTCTCCTTGTTCAAATCTCCTCGTTTCTCTTTCTCGCACCGGTCGTTACTGACGCGGGGCGGTTGGACCGCGGCCAAAATGCCGCCGGTAAAATTAATCGTTGCCTGACACGAATTCCTCTCTAAGTGGGAATACCAATTTGTAGGTGCGAAACAGAGAGAGAGAGTGAGAAAAAGTGAGAACGTCCCGGGGGCGAGACGAGGAGCGCGTTGCGCTGCGTTGCGCGCCCGGGGTGAAAGCCGGAAGGTGGAGAGGAGAAGAAGGAGAAGGAGGAAGCGGGTGGGTAGAGCGGGTCTCTAAACATGTCGTTATATCGAAGCTAACAACCCGGTTTACGTCGGCTCTCGACTCGTTCTTGGGTTCTCCCAAGAGAAACGCCGACGAGCAATGCGCGCGCGTTTCGCTGGCTATTGGCCGCCGGCCAAGTGCCCCTGAAGACTTATCCGCTATTAAGCATTGTTTATGAAAGCAATGTGACTACAAAGCGACGTGCGTAGTCTTTCGAATAGACCATCCGCGACGCCAAATTAGCACTGCCAAATTAATTGTAGTTACCGTATTCTCAAATGAGTGACCGCACCCTCGTCTCTATCACAGTTCGTAAGATTCGTTTTTATTTTTTTATCTGCAAACTTTTTTACTGCACAATTTTGAACTTAATCCTGAAAGATTTTTCTCTCTGAGAGCTTACAACACATTTTCGGAAAGCAGTGAATTTTCTTTTTATTATTACTTTGTGACCATTAAAATTTTAAAGTTTTTAAGTTATTAAAGTTAAAACCTTATATTTTTGAAATGTATTACGTATTTTGTAATCTTTAAATAAAGTTGGTTAATTTAAATTTTGTAAATTTGTACTATTGCTGGAGCATTTTTTAATTCAAGTTAAAATTTTCCATCAGGTAGAAAGTAATAATGTAGGGAAAATAAATAAAATAATAAGAAAAGGAAGTTTAAAGTTTATACATATAAAAAGAGAAGTTAAAAATTTATACATTATTAAAAATATTATTTCCACTAATTGCAATATTTTAGAATGTCTAAATTATTACATTTCAAAACAAACTTTAGTTTATGAGAGCAAATGTATAAGAATTAACTAAAATATTATGGAACAATACAACTAATTGTCTACAGCAAAATTGTATAACAATTTAGATCGTGAGATGAGTTATTATCATAGTGAAATATAATGATGGTCACCTTGTCTTTTTTCTAAAACAATAATTATACCGATGGAATGCGTCTCATGTAGTAGCGAGCAGCGTACCTGTCAAGTTAAGAATGTGCCGGCATATCTCGGCGTTGTTTTACAAAGAAAACGGAACGGATTGTGCTTGCCTCACTATATTTGAGTTGTTCCATTCTGTCTACCTATATGCAGCCTTACAGTAACCATCGAATATAAAATAAAAATTTTCATAAAGTTAAAATAAAAGTAATAGACAACGACGATAGATAGATTTTTTTCAAGATGGATAAAAAGAAAGTCAGTTTTTCTAAAACTTTAATATTTTAATATTAATAAGTGTAAAATGATGAAAATAGAATGTAGCGTAATGAAAATTTAATTCGTAGATTTGAAATCATGAATAAATAGACGAATATTAATCAGACATTCACACGGAGTGACTGCTTCGACAAGATAATCTCAAGCTAATCCGTTAAGCGATAAATTAATCGTTAGACGTTTAACGTCGACATGAAGAGAATCACTTACGTGTTACAGATCGGAAGCACGTCGATCAGCCGAGGCGCGGTTCCGTCGGGAAATCGAAGGGAAGAACCGCACGTTAGGCTGATGCCGACTGGGAGGATCGTTTTGGGGGACATGGCTTAACTCGCGACAAGTGGGAGACAGGTGGAGGAGCCACCATCCTCGGGTCTTAGGATTCCGAGAGCGCGGATGGTCGTCGAGATTTCCTACGACGTTGGAAGTAATCACGAGTGGTGTCGGGTGGTGTGTTCGTGATCAAAGAAGGGGGGTTCAGTGGCTGTGATCGTGGTGTTGTGTCGGGGATCAGTGTGTCTCGTCGGTGAAGAGTGGTGAGAGGTATATCGGGTTGCGCATCTCAGCTACGCGAGTAAGAATTAACAACAAGGAGCAAGTGTGGTGAGGAGAAATCAAGGTGGATAAGGTGTACACACGATAACCGAGAGGTGTAAAGGAAAAGATAGAGAGAAAAGGAGAAAGAGAGAGGAACGAGCGGAGGAGAGAAGAGAGATAGACGGCCGGATATATCGCGAATTACGTCGAGCGAGAGTAGAAGCGAGAGAGTGAGTGATGTGTTCGATGGACGAGGCGCGTCTCGCGGGCGGTGGTCGGGGTAATGATAACGCGTGTAGTCACGCGCGCTACCACTGCTACTACTCGGTATCCAAAGTGAGAAACGGCGGGCAGTCGGTGACCAGGCTGGCGGGCGCCGGGGAAACGTTTCCAAGGGCATGGCGACCACGCCACTAGGCGGTCGCCTCCCTAACGTAAACCGTAAAGGACCATCTCCGTGCATCGGTGGTGGTGGTATTAGTAGTAGTAGTAGTAATAGTAATAGTAACAGTGGTGGGAACGGCAGCAACGGCAATAGCAACAACGGTAACAGCGGCAGCAACAACAACGGCTTAAGTAACAACAACGCCAGCGGCGGTCAGTCGAGGAGGCAGGAGAGAGCGCTGGTCGGCAGGGAGCATCGCGATCATCGTCACCATCACCATCACCATCACCATCACCATCATCACCATCATCATCACCATCAGGGTCGGGACAAGTCATCATTGTCATCATCAGCCTCGTCGTCGTCGTCGTCGTCGTCGGGTCAGCAGCGTGAGTCGAATAAAGCAAGCACAGTGGCTGCTAACGCCGGTGAACTGGATCCGGCCGCGACGAATGCGACCAATAACTTTGAGTACGACGACAACGAATGGGACATTGGCATAGGTGACCTGATAATCGATCTTGATGCGGACATTGAGAAGACGAGGGACGAGAAATTGAGCTCGGGGACAGGCATGGCTTCTACGCCTGCCTCGGCAGCATCGGCACCGAATAACGCGAATCATCATCAGTTACAGAACTCAGCGAGTGGTCTCAACTCCAACTCTTCGTCCTCGTCCGTCCCGTCGACTGGCACGAACGCCAGCAGTCAATCTTCATCGTCCTCGTCATCGTCGTTGTCGTCGTCCTCCTCGTCATCCTCATCGTCATCGTCCTCTTCCTGCGGCGTCAACTCGTCGTCGGCGCGCTCCAACAGCCCCGGGAGCGGCAGCAGCGGCACCAACGGCACCAGCAGCGCCAACGGCGCCGGTAACACGAACGGCACCGCGTCTGTAGTCACCGGTCCCGGTAACAAGCAAGCGTCGGGCGTAAACGTGAGCGGCGTAAACGCCGTCCACGGTAACGCCGGCAATCCCGGCAAGATGGCCGTTGAACACTCGGCCACCGTCGACAAGGGCCTCAAGATGAAGATCAAGCGGACCAAGCCCGGCACCAAGACCAGTGAGGCCAAACACGAGATCGTCAAGTCGAACGAGATCAACGGCACCGCCTCGTCGCAGGATTCGAATAACGGCACCGCCGCGTCCTCGACGTCCTCGTCCTCGGCCGTCGGCTCGACGTCCGCGTCGGCCGCGGTCGCGCAAAACTCACAGAACTCGGAATGCGGCGCGGCCGGCGGCGGTCAGTCGTCCTCGTCCAACAAGTCCAAGCCGAGTCACTCGCCGGCCTCGGCCGGCGGCACCGGTGCCGCACCCTCGTCCACCGCCGGCTCGAAACGCGGCTCGAGCGGCCATCGGCGCGACAAGGCGCGCGACAAGCACGACAAGCCGCAGAGCAATCACACCCCCCAGCAGACCAAGCCGGAGATGAACGGTACCGCGCGACCGGCACCGCAGGGCCAAAACTCGGCCGGTGGCGCGACGCAGTCTCAGGGCCCGACGCCGGCCGCCACGGCGCCGCAACAGACCCAGGGACCACCGCCTAGCTCGAGGACAGGTTTCTCCGTGTCACAGGGCCCCGGGCCACCCGCGACCAGCGCGGCGGCACCCTGTCCGCCGCCGAGTCCGGCGAGCGCCACGGCGGCCGGCGCGGCGGCCAAACCGGAACAGACCAAGGTCGCCGCGGTACCGGGTCCACCGCTCACCACACCCGCCGAGGAAGCAATGGACACTGCCGCTAGTCCTCCGCCTGCGAAAAAGATGAAGACGGAACCAAAGGTAAGTCCCTTCCAGTTGCCAACTAATTTTCTCGACTATTCAACTTGGCTCACTTTTAATTAAAAGTGTTCTTCTTACGAAATGTGGGGCAATCTTTTTTAGATGTTCATAAAAGTCATTATTTTTCCGAACTTCGTAAATTTTAGCTTTCATATAATAAATGATTTAATGAATGATAATAAATGAATGAATTTAAAATTTAATTTAAATTTATTTCTAATTTGCCGACTAATAATATCTCAATTGTTTGTTTTCATACTCTTGAAAAATTTAATTGACGAGAAATTATTTATTCTTTATGGATTTTAACTCGAACATTATTAACCGTTAAGTATTTTCAACTTTAAATATCGTAAGAAATAATACTTTTTATATTGAATCTGGAATTTTTTAGAATGCACGTCAATAGCATTATATCATTCATCTCTTCGCATTCTCAGTCATGAGTAAAGTATCTATCATTAAAATTGCGATTTGAAAACAACGATAAAACGTGTTTGCAATTAATTTTTTTCTCCTTTGAGAGAAACCAGTTAAATTAAGTTTACGGATTTCCTTTTCCGCACAAAATTACGCGCACAAGCAAGTTAGGGATACAAACAGGGGAATTTTTTTTCTCTCGCGCGACGCATTCCGACCGGATATGTAATGTTGATTTCCGGCAGCTCGTTAGTCGTCACGAGCTCGGGCAGTCCCTCCTCCGATCAGTATCTTCGTTTTATCGGCGGCGACGCGTAACGCTCGTACGCACCTAACTTGCTCGCGGCGCGGCGAGATGAGAGCCGGCACGGAATCAATTACATAAGTTCATATGCATAGAACGTGAACGAACCGCAACCGAACGATAATCCGCATGATGTATGCGCGTGCATGCGTCAGTGCTGCGTTTCGTTGCGTGCGTCGGAAAAAGTTTTACATGAAAAAGGATGCTAGAAGATTGTAAGAAGAAAAAAAGTATTTCATTAAAAACTCATGAGATGCATTAATAAAACAATAGATAATTAACACAAAAAAAAGACAAATTTATTTATATAAAAGTGAATTATTTAAATCGGGAATGAAAGAATAGC
Organism: Tetramorium alpestre; assembly: GCA_021460005.1. Taxonomy (NCBI): domain Eukaryota; kingdom Metazoa; phylum Arthropoda; class Insecta; order Hymenoptera; family Formicidae; genus Tetramorium; species Tetramorium alpestre. The sequence goes on along the minus strand of JAJVSH010000039.1, from coordinate 1,407,644 downwards.
GTTTTCTATGTCAGTAATATCTTTTAAAAAAAAAAAAAATGAATTATTCTATTATAATATAAAAGCACATTTTCATTTTTATTAAGTAAAATATCTAGAATAGACATAAAAGCATAATTCAGATTGAATTAATTTATAGGATCCTTTTTATTTTATTTACTCGTCCATTTGAGCAGAAATATGTTAATAAAAAAATTATGAAGACCTGACAATATTTTTCTATTTTCGTGTAAATGGAAACTTCAAAGAATCGATATCGCATTGACATGCTTTACGTATTTGCTTCCGTTTTATTCTACGTCGGGGTAGACTATCGCCGTGACACTTGAATAAATAAATCCGCTTCTCGAACGCGACGGGAACGTTATTGTAAAATACGAGCTTTGGTTTCTCTGTCGCGAACCTCCGCGCTCTCGCGCGCTCGCATATGTATATCTGAAAATAAACGCGAAGCGAAAAATATCGTTTGAGAGATACGGTGGAGCGCCATAAATAAATCTCGTCTCGCGCGCGCGCGCGCTTCGTTCCCTCGATCCACAACCATCAAAAGTTGTGCATTATTTTCCCTCGAAGAGATCTAACAACGTTATCGTATTTTACGGTTGACCGGACGTGGCGAACGGGATGGGTTTTCTTATTGGACGTGCGCGACAAATTTTTCCTTCAAACTGAACCTTATCTAACTCGACCGCCGCGCGAACGTTTGCTTTTTAACGTCGCGTATTTTTATATTTCAATCTTTTGAATTGTTTGAAATGCAGCGAAACAGTTGAATTTCACTGTTAGCTCGAATTCAAGCGGAACTCCGCTCTCCAGAATTTTCGCCGTAATTTTAATCGGCGAGATATTTTAAAAATTAAAAATTTCAACTATCACAACGATACGGGGGCCGCAAAAATCGGCTGCATATTCCACGAGGAATATTTCACAAATGTATTAACGTTGAAATTGCTGCGGCGTGTACACACAGGACATTGTGTACACGCGCGGAGTCGCGAAATCCGCGCGTTTTCCAACGGACCTCGGTGTATCTCTCGCCTTGGCACACATCGGGACCGTCGTCGTTCTCGTCATCGTCGTCCCGCACGTACGTGCCCGTTCGCAACCTTGTTCGCGAGCCATGTAACGCCGGACACGTATTCGCGCGTCAATCAACTCGCGTACGTGTCGCGGATGCGCGGTTCGTCCCGGCTCAGCTCGGCTCGGCTGCGACAAAATTGGGAGGGCACGCGCGTATGCGCCCGTGGCGGAAAACCCGACGACACTTGAGTGTACACGTCACAGTGTTAACTGTTAAACGTTCCGGTAACTGTTATGTTGCTCTTTTGTACGTTCTAAAGAGAGAATGAGAGAGATTCTCGCATAATGTTGCGAAAGAACGAGTTTACTGCGTGGCAATAAAGTTTATACTCGCGAATAGGTAATAACTTTTCTGTAATATCAATTTTACAGAGGTGAAGAAGGAAGTAACTCTGTGCTGAATTGCGAGAGTAAAAACGTTATTTTTTTAAATAATTTTTGCAGCAATCTTCGGCGCTCATTTCATAGTTAAATGCTAATAAACTTTTTCTATGCTCTCGTATTGCTGTGATTTTTCTATCTATTTGCATATGCAAACCGTGTTTGTTCCGCAAGCTGTAATTTCAAATGCAAATTTCACGCATCGTGTTTAGAAACAAATACTGTATAGATTACGATAATATAGTCTTTGTTAGGATATAACAGACGACGCTACATGAGATATGTAGGTTTCGCTGAGGGTATAAAGTTCAACCAAGATAGAAATTGGCACGAACTATTTCTGCTCTTTGTGCGATGATTGCAGGGAGTATTTTCACTTGGTGTCTCTCGTCGCTATTCACGGTTCATGGCAGCCGCTTTGTCGAAGCCGTTTTGAAAGTATACCGACACGTCGATACACAGCCGATTGACTCGCGTCATCTATTATTCGCCGCCCGATTCGGCGAGTGACATCGATACGACTGCTCTCCATTGTAATAGCGGCATCATCATTTTTGCACGCTACGATTTGTCGGCGATATTATTAATGATCACCGCGCTATCCGAGAGAGGTAATATTTAACGAACGCATATTCACTTGCAAACAAACGATATGTAATCTCTGTCCTCGCAGTCTATTGTTTTCCGACCTCATAATTTTCATAGGTATTTCCAGGTATCGTTTCAAATTGCAGCCAGTTCCACAATTCATTCCTCTTCACTTTCAACTTTCGATTTGATTATCCGACTTGTAAATATTCATTTTCAATTCTTAAAGTTTAATGATTAATTCTCCAATTTTTAATACTTTTTCAAGTATTAAACTCAACTCTCTTAAAAGTTCTCAACTCGTCCTCGATGAATTCGAGAGCTACCGTGAAAGAGATAAATTCAGATTATTAGAAATTAAGGACCATCGCGTGATTATGACGATCGCATTTAATTTCGTGTCGGTAGATTTTAATAATTCGGACGTGCGGTTAATCAAGCCGCGATGAATGAGTGGATTAACGCGCGGGGAAGGATCCGCTTGACGTGCCGTTTGATAAATATTTTTGATCGCGCCCCCGTCGACTCGGAATTGACGCTCATCGATGTCGGAACGGGTGCGGAGGTTGGGCGAAAGCCGAGGGACATGGCATGGTGGCCTGAGCAAAGTGGCATCGTCGACTGCTCTATGCACCGAGGGGAATAATCCGTTATATCTCTAGTATAGAGAGAGTTAGGGGTTCTCAAACTCGTTCTGCGTAAGAATATATCCTGTATTATTCCAACAACATTTAAACGATTAGGGTAAAGCATTTATTTATTCCTACATATATATTTTATAACGATTTATTATGATTAGATATTTGTAGGAATTTTATTTTCTTCTTTTAGTAAGTTGATATATACAGATATTTATAATTGTTAAAATTTAATCCAGAGTTTTCACAAGTAAAGTAATATAAATATATTGAAGAAGATATTTAGCAACGATAATTCAATGTCATTAGCATTTGTAGATTTCTCCTTTATTATATCGCGGCTCAATTAATCCGAAGAGTAAATTTGCTACTAGATAAAATCATTTTAGCCTATATAAATCCTTATTATAAAACTCGTTACCAAAAGTTTAAATTGTTTGTTTTTGTTAAACTGCAAAAGCGCAGTTAATTAAAAAGTTTCATTACCCTCATGTTCATTTGAGATGCTATTAAAAACCGCATTGTCCGACGTTTCCGCTAGTTACATCATGAGGAGTCAGTATATGTCGATAAAAAGGGCCGGGTGATTAATCACAAGTTTTAATTGTCATAAACTTTCGGGTCAATCGAATTATCGGTTTTCGCATCGTGTTTCTCTCTCTCTNTTTCTCCTCCCCTCTCTCCTCCCTCTCCCTTCCTCCATGTTGCAAATGTTTATCCTGCGTCGCATTATTCATCGCCTACCCGCCGTGCTCATAAACTGCTTACAAATATTGGACATATGAGAGTTTTCCAATTAAATGAACCGAGCTCACAAACGTCAGCTGCCTCTTACCCTATTCCTCCACCTCTGCGTACCCCTTCAACTCACGTCGCCACAAAAGCAACAGCGGAATAAACAGATTACATTCTCCCCGGAACACATTTTTGCCCCGAAATTTACTCCGCGATACACACCCATTTCCCGCACGATGTCACCCACCCACGTTCAACCCTTCTTCCGCGTTGTCCCCACTCTCGTGAGCGTCGCGACGTCGATGCAGGCTGCACAGTGCCATCTTCGCGTCCGCGCTTTCGCCTTTCCTCCTTTTCCACCGCGAATTTCCCCCCAAGTCACTCCTGTGTTACCTTTCCCACTCTTTCCAAAGGGTCTCTCTCTCTCTCTCTCTCTCTCTCTCTTTCTGTCTTTCTCATGCATACACACACTCGCACGCGGACGGCACTAGCGGGGTTGGCTCACCAGGTTGATTCGTTGGTGAACGGTCGGGCAAGGTTTCGTCTGTGACGGTCGACGAGCCCCTAGAAGCGCGTCGGCGGGATCTATATCGGTGTTGGTACATCAGAGCCGGCTCTGGTCTTGCGCTACCCCTGATAAACGAATCACATGACTGGAGAATTCTGTTTCTGAAGAGAGCCGGATATATTAAGCTTGAAATGTATGGAAGTAAAATCCACATTCTCCAAGTTTTTTAATTATTGGAGCAGCTTTCTTCTACTTTGTTTTTACGTGTATTGAGTTTTTATTATTTTTAGACAAACACACACATATATATATATATATATATATATATATATATATATATATATGTAGCAAAATAACATTAGTATTTCAGCTTTGAAAAATTTAGGAATTTTACTCACATCTATAAACACGATGCTTTTTCCAATTTTAACATAAATCTTGCCAGATGAAAATATGAATTTGGCTTGAATTGTTTTTGTTTTTTTTCTTTGCTTGTAACATTTTATCTGATATTTTTTCGATTTAATGATGTACTATTTTTCCTTTTATAAATTCAGATATATTTGATTCACTTATTTTAACAATAGCAATCATCTACACTCGATTCATTTATTTTCCATTCTTTTCCCGTGTTGTTACACACTTTAAATCCAAAAAAATTTTAAGAATTTAAATAGAACAAGAATTCAATTCTTTTTAGATGTAATTTACATTCTTTGCGTATACAACGAAACAAACATGCTTATTTTTAAAGAAGAAAAAGAGAGAGAAATTGAGAGAAATAAATCCTGCATATGTAGTTAAGCAGCATAAAAATTGTCTGAAGTAAGAATTACCATTGGCATTTGTACAGAAATAGATAAAGAAATACGTCCATCAAAAGAGTTTTTGCTTTCGCAAGTTTCTATGTGTTATTGGAAAAATTTATCTTCAGATAGAAAACTAAAGGTACATAACGTATCATAGATATTTATCTTCAGGTAGAAATAACGGTCTCAGAATTTTATAGAAAAGCGGAGAGAACATTTCGTTTTGCATTTTTTTCCATGTATTTTAGATAAAATGTTACTTGACTATTTTTTCATGGATGTTACTTTTTATCTTTTCGATGACTATTTGTTTACTCAAAAATGTGGATCTAAAGTGGATTCCGTTGCTCCTAGATCCGGCCCTGGTCGGTAGCGTCGCTACCACCAGTGGTTCGAGTGAAATTGGGGTGGTCGGAGAGAAAGAGAGAGCAAGAAAGGGACGGAGAGAGGGCTGGTGGCTGCTCCTACGACTGTGTGTCGGTGGGGAAATGTTGCAGGAGCGGCAACGGGGGTGCAAACGGCCTGGGCACGGAGGGGAGACAGGAGGTCGACGGGTGAGGAGGGGGGCGGGGGTGAAATCAATACTCTGCGGTCTCCGCCCCCGGGAGTACACGGATGAATACACGGACAAACACGAGCGCCGACGAGGGTAGCTCGTCGGATTTCGCTCGTAGTGATGCGCCGTTCCGCGTTCCGTTTTCGCCCTTTTCCCTCGCCCTCCGTGCATCTTCAAACCCTTCCTCCTCCCTTCTTCTCCCCGTCTTCTTCTGTTAGCTACCTCCCTTTTCGCCACCGCATGTCGTCGCTGCGTCCCGCTCGTTATAGTTGACTGTCTTACCAGTCGAGGACGTCGACATGCGAGATGCCGTCGAAAGTGGGATTGGCAGCCGGCCAATCGCGATCATTGGAGCCATTTGCGGTCGTTTGGGGATAAATAACAGGGATGAATTGCGAAATCGTTTCGCTTCGCTCTCCCTTTTTTTTCCCGTTGCGCAAAAATGATTCTTCAAAAGTGATCCCCCGGCGCGGATTTTTCTGTTTCCTATTTCATATTGTGTGTGCGCGGCAGTAACAAAAGCGACTAATGCAATGCGATGAAATAACAGAATTTTTAACGGAATGCAATCGGGTTGAGGCTTGAAAAACGTCAATTTCGAGTTTTATATACTTTTGAGATTGCCGTTTTGTAATAAAAGATTCTGCGATAATGGACAATTTCCCTTTCCGACGCTTTTCGCTTTGACTTGTTAAAGACGAAAAGCTGATATTTTTTAGCGATCCATTTTCGTGCTTTTTTTATACGCTATGTTTCAGATAATAAGCCCGGTTACAAGCCTTCGATTACAATTAAATCTACGGTTACGTTTTCATATTTTATTTTAACTAGTATATCTACGGAAATATTATCTGAACTGTATTTTTCAAAGGTTATTCTTCGCGTGTAATAGCTTTTTTTTTTAGATTTCTCATTTAGGATTTTTTTCTGATATAATAAGGCAGAACGTTCATTGTTATTATGTTGAAATTTTCGCTCGCTAGCTCGTACGTATTCCCTTGAGGGACTTCGTGCATACCCGTGAAATTCGAGAACCATGAATGGGATTTTAAAACACAGCTTTTCTCATTGCGGCGAACATTATCTCCACTTAGTGGATAATATTCTTTTTTTTAGCGCTGCCGCCATCCGCCGCGGAGGTGGCTTTAAAATTTACTTCGCGCACGCCGGAAGGAAAGTCTGCCTGATGCCGTTTTAGAATTACGACGCGGGTTATAAAACACGACGGCAGGAGAGAATAAGAGAAAGAGAGAAATGCGCTTTCATCCGAACGACGTCCTAAAAAGATCTTTCATAGTCGCGGCGAACGCCGTTAGCCCTTTTTCTCGGTCACTGCTCTCGTCCTTTTCACGCAACGTCGCTCGCGCGATAATGCAAGCGAAAAACCAGTGCTTTCTGAATCGATATCTTTTTGCCAGAGCTGTGATCTCAAAATTGTATATCATTTATTTAAGTATTTACATTCGAAACACTTTATATTAATATGCACTTTATTTACTAATATGCAGATATGTGTAATGCGACACATTTGTACATTATTCACAAAAAAAGATGAATTTTATTACGTTATATATTAATTATTAATAAATTAATCCTTTCGAATATTAATATAATTTTGATACCATGGTTGCCACCGTGGCAAAAGAGATTAAATGATATAAAAAATTTTATTTCTTGATTATCGAGAAAATCTAGGCTTCGTAAAATATTCTCCTGCAAGTTACCAGAACTTGAGCAATTCAATCAGGATAAATGTATAGACAGAATATTTTTATTTTGTTTTGAGGATGAAATTACAAATTACAAAAATTTTTTACAAAATGTACTGAATCATATTTTTTCATTTATTAAACGAATTTAATATTTCTGATTTCTTTATTTTTCTTTTTATTTGATATGCTTCTGTATGTTTAATAATTAAAATTTTTTACTTTTGTAATCCGTTATTGTGTTCTTTTGTTTTATTATATTTCCCTATTGTTATTGGACACTCCCTTTTTCGTTTATTCGGAATCTTGATAAAATGTTAATTTCGATTCGCTATTTTGCGAGGATGCAATCCGCTATTAAACGACGATCAGGAGAGCAGTTAAAGACGGGTGCGGCGATAGGAGCCGCGGTATTATTACCCGATGCCTCTATCTATCTGCGGCACCGATGTATCGATTCTCGATTTTCGATATACGATACCCCGTTCACGATCGGTTTTATGGCTGGTCGACGCGATTTCGCCCTCGTCGCACCGCAAAGCCGCAACTTCCATCAGCCAGCCCGACGATATCAACGGCAGACGCGAGTATTCACGTTCGATATTTCGAATACATCTATCTCGCCTGTAACTCGACGTTTTCGGATGAATTTGTCGACTCCCTCCGGTGGTCTCTTTCAATGATATTGACATGATGTCTCGGGAATGCTGCGTATTCCTCGAAACATTGAGATTGGAATTTACGGAAAAGATTCTTGGCAAAATCACGGGTGAGAAATTATAACATAAAAGAATAACATTTTTATTTCACAACTATTTAATCGGAAGCTCAGCCAACATGACACATTTCCTATCCTTATATAGGTTTTTTTAAGGATGTAAAAAATTTTGTTAGCGCTTATTCTGAATCTTTGAGATAAGTAAAGCAGCTGTAAGTTTGAGTATAAGATATAGGAAGAATTTTAACGGGGCAGGTGGGTATATATAATTTATAACGGAGTAGACGTGTTGATAATTGAGATATTCAGGTACTTTCAACTGCGCGGACGTAAGCACGGAGAAAATAAGCTTGACGTGTCGAAAAGTCCATAGATGCCACACCCTCGGGGCAAGGCGCTCGCGTATGCACACCCGAGCGTAGCGATTCGCACACAGACGCGGGGGTTGGTCGGGAGATACGATGGAGCAAAAGGAAAGAACGAAGCGAGAGGAAGAAATGAGGGCGAAAGAGAAAGAGTCTCGGAGTGCCATTCTGTTTACAGAGACACTCGCTCAGGGACCGTTTCAGATATCTACGCGCCTGGAGATAGGCTTAAAAATCACGATCTCTTTTATACACGTTATATTTAATTCTTGACTGTTTTACATCTATTTTTCGCTAATAATTAACGCGTGAAATTAATAAGTACGAAGTTATTTGTTTTCATTTTTCCTTAACAAATTTAAAATATATTGTTTTGAAATTAAATCATAACAATGAAAAATTTACATCACACTGATATTAATATTAATATATGATGAAAGGCATCTTGTTTAGATCTGTTAAATTGATATCGAAATGTGAATTTTTTCAAAATTAATATGGCATTTGATTGTCCATAAATAACCGTTTTTTATTTACAAAAAATTTCTTTATCAGCACTTCTAAATGTGTTTTTCTAGAAATTATATATGGATTCCGATTATCTTGTTTGAGATTACACATTTACGTTGTTTAGCTGAAATATATAAAATCATTGCGGATATATTCTCATGCGTGATGCATCCTGAAGCAGCTGTCTCCCTGATTACCGCTTGAAGCCACTGCATTTCATTCCCTTGTTCGCCGTGAGAGACATACGCAAACAGTCGCGAAGGGATGAGACGTTCCTGGTTATAAGGGGTAGAGAGTGCGTATTGAGAGCGCGAGATTTCGAGAGAATGAAATCCGCCATGAGAGAACGATTGCGAACTGAGAGCGTTCTTTGTGTGCGTGTGTATGTGTATGTGTGTGTTGAGAGCGAAACGAGGGGCTGAAGTACAAGGGACTCGGGGAAACGGCGAGGAGTTTTCGAGGGTGTTAAGGGTGTCCGCAGGGAAATCGGCGATTCCCTCCCTCCAGAGCCGGGGGGCACGAATAATACGCGAATTTCTCGAGAAGGAGGGTTCATGATGAGCGATCGCGGTAATTAAGCGTCCGTTGTAATTAAAACGCCACTTGCTTTCAGCCCCGCTCTTTTTTCGCCCTGTCTCCCTCCCTGACGCTGGCAGCTGGTCTCTTTTAAGCTCTCGATTGCGATTCGACGACCATAGGTAAAACGGCATTTTATTGACGGGGTATTCAATATACGATTAACCCACAATTTGGTATTACAGATTGTATACAACGGAATATAGGGTGAATGCCATTCCATGTTTATGAACAAAGCGATTATAACAGTGTTACATAAATATGTATGGAATGAGATAATCATTTTTGTTTTTATTTTTTTACTTTTTAATTAATAATTAGCCCATATAAATATTCATTTCCAAATAGTCCTGAAATTGTCTCTAAATTAGTAAAAATATTTTTTTCGATCTTTTTAGTTCCTATTTTCCTATTTTCGTAGTAAAATCTAGATTCTTAAAACTACACTTAAAACCTTAAAGCGACTTAGATATCATTTTCTATCATATTTATGGATTCTTTAAAAGGCCAAATTATCAGCTTAAAGAAAACAAAGGAATTTCCTGTTGTTCACAGTTTGCTGCATAAGGATCTCATTTCAGCTGGAAACCCGAAAGTGACACTGATTTAAGAACGCTTTTATTCGCCTGTAATATATTTTGGCCGTTCCTTTGGATAGGGGATTGCGCTCTCGATCGGATCGGAGTGAATCTCGATCCCTTCCTCGATAACTCTGAGGTGCCTATCTCCTGTGCATCGCATAGGCGAAGGTAAAGCCGACAAGGTTCAGAACAGTAGATTACCATTACAAGGTAGAAAGGAGGAAGGGGCAACAGAGTGGTTCTCTAACATGTCGAGCTCTCTCTCTCTCTCTCTCTCTTTCAGAACTGTTTGAATATTAATCGACTCGTTTGACTTATTTATCAGCCCCTTCGTGCCACGGACAGTGCTACCGAATCTACAGCATACACGGAGGGTAGAGAACTCTTTTCGAGGGACATAAAACGACTGTTCCACGACCGCAAGTGAGACAGCTAAGGGTAGTGTGTGTTGCCGCGCTCATAGGGTGTCTCGAAACGACGCTCGTCATGCATTATGAACGAGCGTAGGAATAGGGCGGAGGCTGAGATTAATTTTATCGCGACGAGCATGCGGATTCTGTAGCCTTTTGCAGCATCGAACAAACATGACATTCTTTTTCAAAGGAACATGTTATTAAAATGAGTACTATAATTTGTTACTGACAAAAAGATGGAATTTCCAGTATTAATGATATTAGGATTGACAATTCGACTTGAATTACGTAATAACCGTCAATTGAATAAATTAGCTCAATTAGCATTTGCTTTTACGTAAATCGCGCCGTTAACTAGCTCTCGAAAATCGTAATGGATGTTCTCGTAACGATAACAACGTCATACCGGCGTAAACCAGAAAGACATTCCACGCGTGATTGAATTCATCTTCGTAATCCCGGATTCGCTCTTTACGACGTACTTCGCGTCGTTCATTGCCTCTACGAGATACTTCTTGAACATCCCGTGATGTATGACATACGACTGCGATCGAACGCTTGTGCGGTCGTGCCTTCGGCTATACGGCGAACATGACGAATAATTTATCGACACGGTCTAACCACCCTTCTCGCGTGTACCGCGTGCGTCGTCGACTAGGTTTTAGGGTCCCGTCATCGCGGTTAAGCTCGTTACACCCGAGCACGCGAGCGGCTTAGTCATGCGTGTCTCTTACGCAAACACGACCGCGCCCGTACGCTGCGCGAAATTACTCATTTGTCGCCTTAATCGCCGCTTTTGTGTCGCGTTTCGCAGCCCGAAACATCGAGGGGGACGATCGTTAATCGGCCGTGTCCACGCGAGGCCTTCCTTGGTGTTCGATAGTGCAGTCACGCGTACATCTCACAATACATTAGGCAATTCCTGATGATTTCCGTAATAATGTCACTGCGTTATTTCTCATTGAGTTTTATGGGGGATTAACAGAAACATTTGTTTGATAAAATAAAACTAATAATAAAATGGACATTAGGTAAGGAAAAGTAATAAAATGAGTATATTAAAATTATAATATATAATAATATAAAATATGAGAGTATTATATATAAAATAATTCTTTATTTTTTATATTTAATGTACATTTTCAGGATTTNTCATAAAGTATCCTATAACAAGGACATTTAATTGAAATATTATTACAACTTTTCTAGCTTAGTTAAAAAAATCCTTCGATACAAGCGGTAATACTTTTAAAGCAACTTATCCGCGGGTCTTTTGTGAGAAAATTGATACGGGAAACACTCCATTTCGAGTCATTTCACTCCAGAATTCTCGAGCTCGCAAAATCGGAAAAATGATGGGCGGAAAGAACGCCGGAGATGTAATGCGGCAAGGAGCATCGGGAAATTCTATTTGAGTTATGGTTCTTTCCACGTCGCACAATCGTCGGGAGCCTCGTATTCACGTTCCTTATGTTCCTTCTCCGCCTCACGTCTCTGTGTATCGTACATATGTATCTACCGCCGTGAGCAACAGCACACGGAGCGGTTATCTGTGTAAACCGGAGAGATATGAGTTGGAAGAGATCTCTACAGAGTGCGGCAGACATTTCGCTTTGCTTTCGATCCCGATAATCTGCTTGAATTATCGGAAACGAAGTCATTTCTTGTCGAAAATTTGAGAGAGAGAGAGAGAGACAGGGGGGAGCTGTTTTTCATTTCAAGTTATATAATAAAATCCTGATGATCAGACTTTTAATAAAAATTCTATATTCAAACAACTTGTCATTCTGCACGCTTTGACATCCGTTATCTGTATAAATTCATGAGCAATGCGCGATTCTCGGGACTTCCAGTGTACGCGAGCGAATACAGGGCGCAAGAGTAACGGAGTGGAATGCGAGTCGCGCTCGGATTTTCATCGCGACTCTCGTTGGCTTTGAAAAATAGAGCTGGAATGTGGGTAATATAAAACGGAGCATCCTAAGCCTGGTCGGAACGCGCTGTTATTAAGTGCAGCGGTACCAAGTCTAACGTTCGAGAGATTAAATTGTTCGTTCGTGATTAATGGTCTCTCTCTCTCTCTCCCTCTCCCATTTGCTTTCATTAATTTCGCTTTGTCCGCGTTGGAAAGGTCGACTTCCGCGTCGTGACGTCTGCCTTCTTAATTACGTTAACTAACTAACTGGTTATAAAAAAAGAGATTATTTTTATTATCGTCACTGCAAATACATTTTCATTAGTTTTAATTGACTGAAAAGGTGACAGGGAAAGCTGTGAGAATAAAGAAATTATTTTCCTCGGGTATCAATAATTAAAACAGAAAAATTATACATTGCAAATATATATTTATTATGTTATGTTAAATTATATATTGTGCTTAAATATTACATTATGCTTTTAAAAATGGATATGAAAGAAAGTCAAGATTCTTCGGCAACGCCTTGTAATATTAAGTGGAAGTTGTAATATTAAGTACAAGCATCTTTAATGATGAAGATGTCAATCACGTATGCAATAACTTTCCGGATGAAAAAAACAGGATAGTGAAACGTGAAGGGACGAATCACGGTGAAACATCGCGCGGTTCTGCATGTAACGCGGCTACATGGGATGTGGGTTAATTGCACCGGGAGACAAACGACTTAATTCCTCCCGATTAATTAAGGCCGCCGCGTAATTTCTCCATCCGGTCCGTGAGTCAGTACAAGGCGTATGGACCCTACAATTTTTCTGGCGACCGACAGAAGCTGTCTCGGTAGATGTCGACACGAAGACTACATTAGCACTCCGGAATTCCAGGAAGATAACAGGAAACATAACATCAGTGACTTTGGAAGCAAAGGAGAAATTCAGTTACGGTTCATTGTCACGACTAATTGTCTTTTCCTGTGTCTCTTCCAAATTATTCGCCTAGATAACTATCTTTTAAGTATATCTTGAGAAAGAGCAACTTATTTATCTCTTTACATCACATCTCGAATCTATGAGCTAATAGAGCTTAGTGTTGAAGATTTGCGAGATTAAATAGCACTTTGTTTTTAATTTTCTCTTTACGACTCAGACACTGCGTTCCCTCTCGCGTGTAAATAGGTACTTTCATTCTGATATATGTTTAGCGCGCGAAACTGCAGGAGGGTAGGAAATATAATGCCTGGACGAGATGAAATCCGAGGGGGAAGAAAGGTGCTGATGTCAAAAGTCACGGTCCATTTGCAATATGTCCGATTATCATTTCTTCCCCTTTGCGCCTCCGAACTTCCAATCCCCCAAACAGGTATCTCATACTTTGTCTTGCAATATTCTTAATAAAACTATAACAGGACGGAGAATGGAATCGGAAGGGGACTGAAACCCGAGGGAAGAAATTGATGTCGAGAGTCACGGTCCATTTCCAATATGGCCGATTGCCTTTCTCCCTTTCGTGAGCTTCGAACCAGCCCGCTTACATGGATATTTTATATCCTGTCTTGTTATATATTCTTAATAAAATTGCGCAGGGTAAAATGTAATGCCGAGGGCATGAAACTTGACGGAAAGATATGGATGTTATTACAAGATACTCATGTTTCAAGCAACATTTCCATTTCCGGTATTATCGCTTTTTCTTCTCTTTATGCAAAGACTGGCATCGCACGCCTATGTAGGTCTTCTCGTCATGTTGCTTTTTTTTAATAAAAGTGTAATAAAGCGAAAAATATAGGTGTGAGAGAAAAAGGATAGATTTAATTAAATTCTTTGATTTAATTAAGTCTCTGCCTTTGCCTAGATTAGAACGTTTCCTTCCGTAGCTTTCAACTGTTTTTAAATTTAATTAGCGACACAGCGGATAATTAACCGAACGAAATCTTGAATATCTTGATATCAGTAATTTTCAATTTAAAACAGCGCGTTTTACAAGTGCGAAAAATAATTTAGGGGCAAGTAATTAGGAATGTCGAGTGAATTTATATCGTCATCGCGACTAATATAAAATCACTCGAGCGACCGACCACTCGAGCGCGAAATAAGTTGTCGATCATTACGAGTTAGTCAGCGGATATAAATATCGGCTGTAACGCATCGTAAGAGGCCCGATAACGGTGATAATGAGTTTTCGCGCGCGATAACGCACGGTACGAATTAATTCTCGCTGCAACGGTGCCGTTGCACGTCCCCGCAATAGGAGCATCGATGCCACTTAAAGTCGATTGGTTAGCATTAACCGTGATTAACCCCCGCAGTATAATAGGACTTCATAGTAACGTGTTACATGCACCACATGCAAGGGACTTCTGTTTCCTTTTACATCGACTTCGAACGTCGCACAACCCATAAATCATCGCGACCTGAATTCCGAAAAATGTACAAGTCAGCGGGATAAATATGTATCGGTTTTTACTAATCTAGTTTTGATAACTCGTGCCGACACACTTTCCCGTATGGAGAACGACTCCATTCACAGGGGAAACAGATAAATTTTCCTTCTTCGAACTTCGAATTGGAATCATGAATTGGAAGTAACGGGGGATCGTTAATCAGAAGCGGATAATTCGATATCGGCGAAAATTGCGCGAAATCGTACGATAATATTCCGAAAATCCGTGAATAAACGTGAAAAAGAAAATGGATGTGAATTGAGATATAATGAACTGCTCGGGAATAATTTGGGATGGATATGGGTCGTTTCGTCTTCCGAAACATTTTACGCGCCGCCGAGCGTTTCGGAGAAATGGTAATTTCGGGACGACGCGATTTCGAGATAACGTATTTTCGGCGGCTGTCCCACTTCGCGGATTTCGGGACCTTTGCCTATCTCGCGCCTTGCTTTCGCGTCGACCGGATGTAACGTGCCCGTGGAGTCACACGTACGCGCCCCGGCCGACTTGTGCGCGACCCGCTCCGCTTTAACAGCTGCTCGTATTTCACAGCCGCCGCCGCTGACACCTGAAATACCAGAACGTATTTGCCTTCTAATTATTAGTTGTACTCTTGAGTTATGACGACGCTGATAAGCCGCGAGGAGACGTCGCTCAGAGGCGCCTTGGAGCATGGCGTATTTTCTCGACGGCGCAGATTGTCTCCGTTTCCGCTGGATTGTTTTCATTTATACATATTTCTCTTTCGCGTGCGCACACGTGTTTCTACCTCGTAAAATTAGTTTATTCGGGAAAATTTTGATTTTTTTAAAATCTTATTGTTTAATACAATATTTAAGGAGTGAAATCTCCGATTTGCTTCTGGAAAACGCTTAAATAATACTTAAAGAATTTTTTCGTGATGATAAGTTGATGAAGAGTAATGTGATTAACATTTATTATAAAAGTGTATTTTAGATAAAAACCGTACTATGTGTTGAGATATCTTCGAACTTATATTTGTAAGAGATTATGAAATGATTGTTAGAATACATTGATACTTTCTTATCAGCGTTATCTCGCAGCTGTCAATCTCCTTAATATCGAAAGCAAAATATCGATATCGAAGATAATTCAGTAAAAAGTAAAGTACTGATATTAATACTCTATGACATTTAAACTTCCTTAGCACATCATATGCCGTATTATTTATACATATATAAAGAGAGATGAATATAAATAAGCTCTGCCGTTTCTTTCTAGAAAATAACATACACTAGAAATAAATCGAGAATTTTGATAATGCTAAATCTGACAAACTGTTAAAACTTTTAATGCATTTGATTTTTGTTAACAAGAATCCGCTCGCGAAGCGGATAGGAGATTCAGTCTCGTTGATAGTCGAGACACGTTCCGATTGAAACTGCAGTGTTGGGCTAATCAATATCAGCTCGCGAAATCAGCATTCTCGGCGGCTCGCCGCTCGCGCGAAAGTCTTCGCGATTCCGCGCGAGAGTCGCGACGCGGCGCGTGTTTATTTGCGCGTACGCGCAAATATTATCTAACCGCGGCCGGGGTCGGCTTACGAAACTAAGCCGAGCGCCAACAGAGTCTATAATGCACACGGCTGAGCAGAGCCGGGGCCCCCGGTCTGTGCCGCTGACAGATGGCGCGGGAAAGCCTCCCGCGCGAGAATCAATATTCCTGCGGTATAAATTCCCGGCTGTATATATACTAACCCGTAACTGCTTGCCCGCCTGTGTGCGGCAAGCGCGCACAAGCGTCCGCACAATCTCCGCCGCGCGCGTACTACATTCGCTTCTGCGGTAAAGGATTAAATCCGCGGACCCCCTCCTCCCCCTTCGGCCCTTCGCGCGCACATTGACGGCCTCGTAATAGTGATTTTGTAACCGCTCCTTCTCGCCACGAAAAGTACGCGCGAATTAACCTCCGTGGCCCCTGGGCTGGAACCCTACATTACGTTACATTACACTCTGGTACCGCGCTATTACCGTGCGCGAATGTTATACCACTTGTATTATGAGAAATAGATAACTAATGTGTAATCTCGTGATACTGGTGTCCAAACCTCGAGAGTATATCCTTCTAGATTTGTCTCTGCGAAAATTTGCACGGTTTGGTAATTACCTTAATTAATGTCAACAGTTTCCTTAGCAATTTGGCCAGCTATTTAATAAAAAATTAATTGCTGAGAATATATAATATTGTTAAGAAAAATTATTTCGCGTTTTTTTTTGCACGTTTTTAAATCATATGACGATGATATGACGGTACAAAAAATGTATTTTATTAATATAAATACATGCGTCGATAGCCCATTGACCTGTATGAGATTACGAGGTTTATGGCTATTAAATGGTCAGAAAAAAAATTTAATCACGAATAAACGACGCGACGTTATTCGCGTTGTCCTGTTTTAGAGTCGGGTTACGACCGAGATAGCTGCTTACGATACTAGAAAACCGGACCGGTGACGATAATGAAATCGTATTTCTGTATTAAATGCAAATAACTCTATAAAATAGCGTTAACCAGAAAACGAGCCGTGCGGAAGCAGTAATTACCGTTGCACAATGTTGTTAATCGATTCACCGATATC
Organism: Tetramorium alpestre; assembly: GCA_021460005.1. NCBI lineage: Eukaryota > Metazoa > Arthropoda > Insecta > Hymenoptera > Formicidae > Tetramorium > Tetramorium alpestre. Next base: position 1,390,523 of record JAJVSH010000039.1, on the reverse strand, counting down.
ACGAAGCACTTCGAAATAGTTGAGCTTTGTCCAACAAATATCCAATAATTAGCACAGGATTTTTATAGTTCTTATGAAATTGCGCAAAAGGTCAGGTACACGCTAACGTTTGTGACTGAATTTTAAAGTATGGCTGATTAAAAGGCTCGAAATAGTTTGCGAAAATGGGAATCGGTTTACCATTTTTGATTATTTATAATTAATTTGATCATTTATTTATTTATTAATTGATCATTTATAATTTAAAAGAAAACCTCCGCCGACTTATTTTTTACGAGCTTCATTTCTGAATACTCAATGCTGCAATTTCAAAGTTCTTCGGCACTCTTCAAAAACCGCGAGAGAGAATCCGGTGACTTTCGAACGTTAAATATTTTCCGACATTTCCCGTTCTCGAGGTCGACAAAAAGTAAACGACCAGGCGACTTTTTGAAGGCGTGCCGAAGTGCCAGAACAGTTTCAACGGTAATCACCTCTCTGCCGGCACTTTTCATTGTACCTACCTACCTACCGCGTCGTCTCTTCGCGCCGCTTTGGGAGTTTAAGTACGTTGATGTGGAAGTATCGAAGCTCGTGCTCTCTCGCTTCTTCTTGCTTCTCTGCCATCCTCCTCTTCTCGCTCCGAATCGTCGGAAACTTTGTTCGCCTCGTACCCTCGTCACGAAAGTTAACCGTTCAACCCCCGGAGCAACCCCTGCTGCTTCCCCAACTGCCCTCTCCCTCCTTGCTTGTTCCTCACCCCGTATGTATTAGGTTGTTACGGAAGTTCCGGCTGGTTTTTGTGCAGTAACAATCGCATCTGCGGATCCGACGGCTGCAGAACTCGGAAATAGTCTCGAGATAAATCTGACAATGCGACGAACCGTCATTTCAAGATTCAATGCTCCAGAATGCTACAATTACAAGGCAGTTTTGATAGATTACTTTTCTTTATCAAAAGAATTTGTTGAGTCATGAATTCTCTCTCTCTCTCTCTCTCTATTTTTTTTTTTGCCATATGAATATGTGGAAAAAATATATTAAGGAAAATTAATAGATAATAAATTACGTTTAAATAAAAACTTGATGATGCTTGCCATTAATGTAAAAAGAAAGAAATATTAATATTTTATTTAAAAATTTATCATATATTAATAATTTTAATTTTTACTAGCTACTGACGATTACTGAATTTGAAAAAGTTAATGAATAAAGCAAGCATAAGATATATATAAAATTCATATAATTAAAGACATAAATATAAGAGAAATATAGTATGAAAATTGATCTGTCGTTATAAAGCTAAATTATTAGTATCTGTTTCATTATGTATACATATCCATATGACTAGTAATTAATAGTAATATTACAAAATAGTGTAATATTAGATTACTCTGTCGTGACCATTAATAATTGAGCATGATAGTTGATAATTCTTGCGGTACTATAAATGTGGCGTAGCTCCATCATTCGTTTGCCTCTTCAATTATGCCTTATACTCTTTCTCTCAAGCACCCTGAAATTATTCTCATCGATCGAATGTTATATCACAGCGCTGTGTCGCTATTAGAATATCTACATCTAGTAAGTTGGCGAAGAAGTAGACCGAATAAATAGCCGATCGCGAACGGCTCGACGCAATCGCGTTACTGAACTTTTATCGATACTTTCGCACGTCGAATCTGCCGCTTTGAAACTTTACGCTCGGGAGATTCGGCGCGATAATAGAATTTTCCGAATCCGAAAGCGGCCGGCGTTTCCAATTCCGAACGACACAGTTATGCTATCGACCGGCATCGTGGCGTTGTACCACCATTAGAATATCTACATCTAGTTTGTTCGCAAAGTAGTAGAACCCACCGCGATACTATCGCGGCATTATACTACTATTAATTCTAAGCAGCATATAGAATGTATGGTAATCGGTCGGTATAGACCAAAGAAATATTGATTTCTCGTCACTGTAATAAGAACGTACATACTACCAGTTTTAAACGATAAATAGCTAAAACAGAGCAAAATAGCACTGTGATTAACGGCAGACTTCTATTATTTATCGAGTAATTTATCGTACGTTCAATACATTTCAGAGTAATCATGATAGATTGTTTGCGTGCGCTGGAAATTATTTCAAATATAACATCCCGTAGAATTTCTATACGTGAAAATAATATTGCTTTTCGATGAAGAGTTGTGTTTTGATAATAAATCGTTGAAAACTCATATATTTTTCACTTACAAAATACAAAATAATAAATAACTATATATCGTTTTTCAGGTAAAAATTTTTAGATTCTTTTCTTTTATTTCTTTTATTTTTTCTCTCCTATTTCAGCATGTTTCGATTATGGAAATATTCTGTTTTATTTTCTAAATTACGACACATGTTTTATAGAAACAAATTTCTTTTTTATTAACTCGTTATTTCGATACATGTTATCTGTTGTGGTTTTCTATTTTGTAATTAGTGAACTCTCTCTCGATATCCGCATCTGGATTATTCGCGTAATAAGTAGAACGCGCATGATCGCCTTGGGTGGTTTCAGTATCATTTCTCCAACGTTCATTCACAGGCAGCGGGTCGTTTATCAGCTGGCTAATTAATCGATACGATAGTCTGAAAAATTTACCCGCGTTATATTCGCTTTATCGTGCGCATAAACCGTGCGTACTCGCAGTGATAGGGACGGGCGTTGTATTCTCGATTCTTTGTTGCTTATTTTACTCTTTCATTCGTTCTCTCAGTATTTCATTTGTAATTTATAATCTATAACGTTGTAACATATGCGACATACGATATCTGTCCATTTCGTTCATAACAGTAGATATCATTGCAAATGCCAACTTAATCCAGCTAAAAATCTCCCGTTAAAAAAATTCGTATGCGCCGCATACATCAATGTCGCAAAAATTTTTATAATAACTACATTTGGGTAAAAAAATTTATGAAACGACATCCTTTTCTCAATAATAGGGTTTAAAATAGGTTTAAGATATTAAAAAACTTAATCGGTCAACGAAAGAACATTCACATATGATTGTATCTGCGAGTGCTATTAAAACGCCACGGTCGACGGTCGACGTTGACATTTTCAGGACATTTATATCGGCGCTTTACGATGCGTGCGCGTACAACTCGCGACGCAGCCCCGACACTCCTTTTATCGCATTATTGTTTAGTTTCATTATCGGCCGATACGCACCCGCTTAATTGCGGAAAAATTGCTGCTGCGTATCGCGCTTTACGAGTTCCGCCATCGACTCCCCGCCGCCTGATCGTTGTTGTAAAGTCGCCTGGGCGTTAACGATCGCGGCAATTTATTGCTTAACGCCGGCGAGATAACGCAAATAGAGACACGCTCGAGCGTGACGAGTGAGCTAACCGGATAATTAGAGTATCGATACTTGAGAATTCAGGCTGCGAGTCGGACGAGTCGTCGGCCGACTTTTACAAGCGTTCGCCTTGGCTTTTCCAGACGAATGGCGATGCTAAACGTCGGTTAATGGCACGACTGCTCGAATTTATAGTTGATTATATCGACACTATAATATTATAATAATTTAATTTATTGCTCGCAAAACAGCGCGTAATTTTAACGTTACAGATTAGAATGCTTGAAAACGAGTTAGATACGATTAAGATTATTTTTTGCCGGTAGTTTCTAGTAATTACGAATAGAATTTATCTTTATTTTCTACATAAAATTGATTGATTCTTTCATTATCGTACGATAACGTTATTAACTTTCTAAAAAAAGGCATTTCTGTTTTTAATAGCGTTTTCATGCGAAATACTTTGTTGCGAATAAATATTTGAGTCAACACTAAAATAATTTTTCAATAAAAATCGCGTGCTGCAATGCAGCGAGAATTTTTTGTCGCTATCGCACGCATCTGTACGAGACTAATTAGTCAACTTTTTCCAACGGCAAAAGTTACATCGCACACCTGCAGTGATTTAATGAGTTTGGACATTCGGTCGGGCCTTCGGCATTCATTTTACGAACGCTACTGCATGTTGCGGCCGAAACCCGTTACTTTTTATTAATCTTCCACATTTCTTAGTTGTGTAGTTTACATTTTTTGCGACTGCATACTTTATAATTTTATTAGTGCAAGATTCAGTTTGTCTATAATGTATCTCTGTTTATATTGTAAGGAGAAATAATCTTTAAAAGAAGCATAAGAATCTTTTGTAATGAAACATAAAACATTTTTACATATCTTTATAAATTTAAAAACTTAGAAAAAATTAATGTTTGGATTATATAAGTATTTCATATAACGTGATGAAATGAGAAAAGTTTCAAATTTCGTTAAAATATGCTAAATATCATTCTTTATTACTAAAAATTTTTTTATTATTCTATCTTTCCACGGCGAGAAAATTTCTTTTAACCTCACATTTTTCTTCCCTACGAAAATTTCTCTTAATTTCTAAGTTTTTCTTCTGAAACATTTTTATAAGGGTACGATGAATATATTCCACATTCTCAGATACTTCAAGGCAAATTATGATGGACGAGAGTAAGAACACAACTGAAAGAGTCACGAGATCCACTAGATTCCGGTATGCACTTAATGATTTTATGAGGGAGAACGTAGGAGTTAGCGTAATTTAAAACAGAAGTTAGATAACTTTGAGAGGAGAGTGTTTAACTAAGATTTGAGTTTCGGGTTACTGATAGTGTTATTGAGAAAAGTTCAATATGATTTTCTTTTCAAACAAAGTCCATCCATTCTGGCAATATTTTAGGCAACTTCTGCGATTCTATCTATTTCTTCATCGTGTAACTTTCGCACGAGTTTTCACTAAATCGCATCGTCGATACTACAGACATTATATATTATTTATCGCGAAAGATATATCATTGTAAAATTTAAAATTATTACGACTTCTTTTCGTTAAGAAATATGATGATTTTTCTGAAAAATATTCTCGTCGATCCCTACAAATTTTATCTAATGGAAATGTCCGGAAACTGGGTTAAAATAATTCTCGATTTAATTTGCATTCTTTCTACGTCTCCATTATTCGTTGCTCTTTGCATCGTTTCTCATATTTTACATCGGAAGTTAGCAACTCTTCAGACTTCCCAGCATTTTTACGGATTTTACGTCACTTTTTCAAGATTGTTCTTGAAAGTCGTCTTTTAAGTCTGTTGAATATACGACGAAGAAAAGTGAGATATATCTTGTAAAAGCGAATTGCGGTATATAATCTCATCTTTGGACAGAAAATCCCCTCGGGCGGCATGTATATAAAGGGCCATAACCACACAACCAGCTTACCGGATCACGAACGAGAGCAGCACGACTCGGCTCTGTTTCCAGAATACCTCGTGGATAGACAGGTACGCGTGTAGAATCGTGTGTCAGACGGCGTTGTAATTGGCTTAATATCTTATCGGATAACAAGCGTGCGCGCACGCTCTCGTTCGATAAACCGGACGCGCGGTGTGAGGCGAAACTCGTCGATCGGCGTTTAATCTTCGCCTTTGCGCCGCCAATAGAAAGTGATATTGCGCCGCGATAAAAGCAGACACGACGTGAGAATGTCTCGAGAGTAATTAGGGGTAATCATGACACTTTGAAAAGACCTTTCTCTTGATCTCAGCTGCTAATAACACACTTCACTGCTATTTGATTACAAATTTTTCTTTGTCATATCCCTTTTTGCAAATTTTTCAAGTTTAGCTTTAAGAATCTTGGCCACAGCCTGAAGGTTAATTCAAGGCTCAGTTAACAGTTGAAAAATAAGATCTTATTATTTCCTTAAATCTTTTTGGAAATCACTGTTGTTTTTTCTGATTTATGATCAAACTTTTATTTTTAAGAAAATATAATTTTTGTCTTGAACGTACACCCTTTATCGATGAAAAGAAATCGATTTTGCAACATACCGAGAGGCGAATCTTGCATACGATGGCTTTTGACGCGATTTCTCGTGAGACCTTGGAACCCGATCAAGTAAAAAGTCGACCATGCATGGCTCCTCTCTCGCTCCGTTTTCCTTGAAGAAGACGCGGATATTCCGAGGAGTCTCTCAATTACCTCCGTACCCGCTCGAGTGGAGGCGCGTAGCCTTGAGACGGTAACTTTCCTCATTCGTCGAACCTTTATATCTCGCTAATAACGCACGTCTCTTTATCACCGTCCGAATCTCGGCGTAATTACGATCGTTAATGTTGCATCTCGTTAGAGACGCCGTTCTCGCCGCGGCATCTCTTGTATCATGATATCACAGCGATTTCTCGCACCCGACTTCGTCTTATGAAAGATAAGAAGATGCATCTTCCTCTCGTGGTCTTTATTAAGAAAGATAGAAATTATGCAGTGCGAATTATTTTATTTAAAAAATGTCGCAAGTGATTTAATTTGATTTCAATTTCCTTCTTATATAGCAGAGATGGGGTAATATGTAATCCAATTATTCGACGTGAGATAATAACACACTGTCCCTCTGTAATAATAATACTATCGGAATTTTATCTTCTAAAAAGATGAAAGATTTATAGTGATATAGTGATAGTCTCTCATTTATAATTATTCATTATTCAATTAGTGTAACAAGCTTTTGCAGATCACTCGCGAGATTATCTTGGATCAGAAGGTTTATGCAAACATGACTTTTCTTTGGCTTCGTTATATATCACTTAAGACAAACAGGTTTCGCGTTTGCGCGACATGAGAGAGGTCTCCGATATATAATAAGCAAATGGTTGCGATTGAATTTCCCCGTTGTATCTTAATTCACATCCCACTACGATTTTCTGTCTCGTCGCATCGCCGATCTACAATTTATACGGCCGGACTGCGAAACTTCGCAAAGGATGCGTTGGTCGTGAGACGGGATCTCGTGAGACGCGCGTGTTGTAACTGGAGAAAGAAAGAAACGACACATGGGAACGCGCGACCATTCGCGATGTTTAACATGCACGAGACATAATTTCCGAGCTGAAACATGTGAGTATGCACGTAGGGTCGCCGGCAAGGGAGCGAGTCGGTCAGACTCGGAAAACGTGTTATTCAAATGAGGGACTCGCAATAAAAACGGCAGGTCGTAATGAAATGACACATTGAATAAACCGAGTTTAAAGCTTGTCCTTTTCCCCCCTTGTGTTACTGCTAATATTTCCCTGCTTTGACATTATGATGAATATTAAGTTTCCCCGCGCTTCTCTTTTCATTTATGGGTTTTTCTGTCAACTCGGAGAGAATGGACTTTTTCGTTTTTTCGGCTGAAGTCTTTTTCACGCTTTTGTCCAGTGCCACATTGCGCCAGATCTGTCCTGAAATATAAATAAAAATACTTTCACCAATAATGAAGATGGAAATATATAAAATATTTGCCGGCGTTGCTCCCGAGCTCCGTGCGATACGAACACGTTCGCGGATGTCTCTTTCGTCGGGATTAAAATGGAACGATAATAAATCCCGTGCGTGGCGAGATGGCTTATCTTGTTAGACGAGTCGGCGATACGCATCTTCCTTCGCGGAGTGTGCGTTCTCGTAGGACAAATGCGATCGTTGTCGCGCCGAGCGGGCTCGCGTGACATCAAATTAGTTTCGCCGCGCGGCGGAGTTAATATCGATCCGTCGCCGGTAAGTCGTTCATATTGTCGGAGCTTTCGCTCCGCTCCGTAGTGCAGGAGTTATCGCGACTTAGCGGAAGCGCAGAGTTATAATCCTCCGCCCTTCGCGCCCCAAGAAACCCTGGTAATCCTCCATCCGGGGATTACCGCCTCTGAAGCACTTACGGCGATTAGTTACAGCGGAATGCGACGGTCCCTGCGGAAAGTGGAATCCGCATCCGGTGTGCATAACAAAGTGCGGTAATGGCGCCTAATAGAGTTCTTAACAATGAAACAAAAAAGCTCGCGTCTCACGAAACTTTTTTTTATTAATTTATTTTTTTCCGAGATACAGAACGTAAAATTGAATCAAGATGTATATTTATGTCGATTCTGTAGCTACATGGAAAGATTGAGTAATTTCCTCAAGTTAGTCTGGATATGTAATTTCGAGAATTAGACGAGCAAATGAGATCAACGGTTTCTTTATCTTTTTTTTATTTACTTTCTCTTTTTCTCATTTTCTTGGCATTATCTTCACTCAATTAGCTATTCGCTTGATTTGATTCGTTTTTTAAATATTCTTTTAAGTAATTATATTTTGTCGGATATTTTAGTCTTTTACTTTACCCTGAAGATTCCTCGCTCTCCATTCTCGCGATCGCAATATTCGTTGGAAAGGCGGTAACGAGTAAAGTCGAGGAGAACTTAGATTGCGCTTCGAAGCTGTCTCTACCACGCATTTATCATTACAACCATTTGCACAACCCACAGTGAAACTACCTGAGATCGTGGGAAGCATTGTTATCGTAAATTAACCCCTGAACTGAAAACGTATTTCTTAGAAAAAGAGCATGGAACTTAATTATCATTCATTACATCTCATTGTGTAAGGAAACCGCATAAAGGCGAGAGAGGACGAAACGTCGCAGATATAGATGACGGAAACTCAATAGGAAAATAGTTATTTTAACACTCGGCACTTGCCACAAGCCGCAGACGCTTACGAGCTACTTATAATTCACGACGTTTCTCGCGGAAATAGTAGTCCATTTTTTACCTCTGTTTGAATAGTATATGCTAATTCGTACAAAGGAGAATCGTCGCCGGAAAATAATGTCGCAGTAAAGGACAAATGCTACGAGTGGCATTTTGTCGGGAAATATCACTCGTCTCCGGAAAGCTTGAGCGCGACCTCAAAGAAACTCAGTTCTGCGTGTAGAGTGGACTTAAAGACGAACAAGGTTTGCGCGAGTGTTATGTCCACTCGACATAAGATAATGTTTCTACAAACTGACATATCAAGAATACGCGGCTTAGCTTGATAACACCTAAGAACCGCGTCGCTGATTGTTGAGCTGTCATTTCGCAGATAAAATATTAGCGGCTGAACTGTTGTCAAAGTAAGTCGCATAGGTCTTGCTCGCATTGATCTCTGAATAATGTCGTAATTACAATCTTTTTGTAGGATAATTGCGTGAATAAATTAAACCGTAGAAATTAACTTTGGCATTTATTTAATTAGAGAATATAATATTCCTAGAGGAAATAATATTCAGTAAACAGTTATTTCTGTCTTATCGTAGTTCTGTTTTTAGTTAAAAGTGACGAACTTTAATACACTTTATTTTTACCGTTGTAATAGAATTTTCGTTATAATACTTGTGAATGAAATTCTTTACTGTATTAATTCGAACGGTATAATCATTGGACTTACTTTCTAGAGATGAGTGTGTAAGTTCTGATTAATAATTTAGGATTTGAACGTTTGTCGCGCGCCGCGCCGACCGATTTACGTCAAGCAAAAATGCCGCCGAGACAAGCCTTTATGCCATTCAGCGTTGCAGCGTGTCAATGATTAAATATTAAGTACCGTCTCTCTCGATCACCTACGCGGAAACGAACGACACTCAAGCGCGTGTTCTCGCAGCTGCAACGAACAGCCCACGATGTGTGGGCTTAATCGCGTGTCATTTCGCATCGATCGCCGACGAATGGACTTATTATCGATGTAACCCGCTTTATATCGCGCCGCGCCGGTAGTGCGCCCCTATAATAATCCGCCCGTCGCTTAAAATACCCTGTCGAGGAGGCGAACGCACGCTCGACGATCTCGCGTGTCTCCGATGCTTTTCAATCGCATTTTCAGCGATCGCGCAATTACAGGGCTCTTCAACGTCAAAGACTCGATTGTGGCGATGTTCGAGTCGAGATCGATCTTGCGTTCTTCCAAGGCGCGCTAAATTTTATCGTGAATAATGAAAATTGATTTACTCTATCTCCCCCTCCTCCCCCTCTCGCGTAATCTCCATGAGAACCGTTGAGGTATATTGAGCTTTACATTCGTTATAAATAGCTCGAATGCAAGCCGAATGTGGGCATCATGATATTGAGGATCATGATTCGCTCTAATCGCACTTAACGTGTTAATTACACGCCACGATTTCGCGCCAATTGCCCGAAGTCATGATCGCTTCGCATCCCCGCGCGTTGACACGTTAGTTATGTATAGCTGTCTTGAACTCACTACATACTAGATTCAGTTACTGCCGCGATGCCAACTTGGCAATTACAGGCATGTAAGAGATCTCTGCGAGATCGTTGCTCGCGATCGATCTTAAGGCCAATTCATACGATTCGGTTTTAATTGCTTTGATGAGGATATTATTCCTCATGTAAGACAGAATTGTAGAACGTAAAATTACTAATTAAATTCGATTTTGATGATCCGTATGGAAAGTCTTGCGTTTTATATTTAATTGATAAATTATTGATGCGAGTAGTTACAATTTTATATTGATATAAAAGATTATTAATTTCAGCAATTTATTTAATTAGAATATAAATTCTTATGTACGTAGAATGTCATTACTTCCTTTTGTAGTCCTATTTTAAATTAAAGGTGATAAACCTTAATACCATTATTCTTATGTAATAGAATTTTTTATTATTTGTTATTGTGAATTATAATATTTGTTTAAGAAATTATTTTACATATATTTGATAATTATGTTAAACTTATATTCTAAAAATGAGTAGGTATAATTTTGATAAATAATTAGAGGTAAAAAAAACTGACTTCGCGCGATCGATTTATGTCAAGCAGAAATTATTTAAATAGTTAAAATTCTATTTGAATTGTATAATACTAAGCAAGAAATTGGAGTTTTATATATATTCCAATATATAATAAATTAATAATATATTCCAGCATTTTAATTTTATCTCGCGTATTATTGCATACTAGTTAAATGAGATTCAAGTTTTTTATAGTTTAAGAAACTTTTTTTAACTAAGAACTTAGGAGTTCTTAGTTAAAAAGTTTTTAAAGAAGCTTCTTAAGCTACAGAAATCCAGCTTTGTATTGATTTTTGTAGCAGTTATTAATAGACTGCACAATTATTAATGATTTTTGAGAGATACACTTTGCTCGGTGCTTTTGACAGATTGTAGAATTAAAAGAGATATTTCAACACGTGTAGTATCTCGAGCAAACTACATACCAGTTACGCCAATGGCGAGTTCTCTCAGCTACGGAGAACGCGCGGCACTAGCCACCTGCATTTTATTGCTTCCATTAAAGTCGATCGCTGTAATGCGCTCCCGGGTAACAAAGACGGGTTTTTCTTGTAATTGCCCGGCAGTTAACGAATCCCGCCGCGCGCGTCTTACCGTTTCGATTCCACCGCGGTACAGCCCCTTCTCGCCGAGGGACACCGAGAGAGATCGCGATATACACGGCGGGATACATATGCGCGCACACGCGTATATACGCACATACACGTACACGTTGGGTATACATTCACCGTAATTATCCGGCATTTTATCTATCGACGTGCTGCGGCGTACGTGGAAACAGGTGCCGACTTAATGTAATTAGCGAAGATTTCTGTCTCACCGTCGCTCGCACTTTATTGCTTCCTCCATGGCCGCTCGTTCGTTCCCCCCCTCTCTCTCTCTCTCTCTCTCTCTCTCTCTCTCTCTCTCTCTCTCCCCTCGGGCTTAATCCGTCGTGTTCTACACGTTACACTGGATCTCCGCGAATCATCGCACCGGCGCATCCTTTCTTCCCGCCGCGGAAATCAGAGGCGAAAGCAAGAAAAGGAGACGACGTGCTCTCCGACGTCGAGAATCGCGTAGGAATCTTAATAGGTAAAAATTTCATGCAAACGTACTAGGAGAGAATTCGCAAAGTCATTAAAGTGCGAAGCGATGCCGTTGGATATTCTTTTACGTCCCGCGACAATACAGCGTGGTATCTCGATTACACGCCAACGGTCACGCTATACAGCAGCATGCCGCCGGGAGGATCCGCAAGTTACACGCTTTACAGGGCCGACGGTCGCCGTTACAAGGCGATTAGTCCGGGCAGCTCATTTTTCTCTCTCCACTCTCGTACCGTTCTGCTTTAACATGTCGACGAGTCACGATCGGATCGGCCTTTTCTTTTTTCCATTGGAACGAGCCAGCTGCCATTAGACGGCGGCTCCTTGCAGCTGCCGGCGTCACTTGGTTATAAATTTTACAGTCAACCACTTCGTCGACCGTCGGTCGCGAGAACGTCGACGGTTATTTCGGCTTTTTTCTTTTTAATATCTATTTCGCGCGACGGATCGGTAACGAAGAGAACATTTAACGATAAATCCACGGGATCCCAGAGGTGAGGACGATTTTAAATTCCACGGCGATTCCCGTCGTCGTTGCACGAGCGACCGATGACGACTTGAACTCCCCGCTGCATTTCTGGAGGTCAAAATGAGCCCGCATGCTGCATATAAATATCTTATCATATCTGTGTAGCAGAGATGTTGAGTCGTATATTTTCGTCGTATGTTTCACGGCGAATGCGGTCGTATAACTTTGAGTCTTGTTTGCTTAACGTGAAGAATACGCTCGACAATAGTGATAATATAGCGACATAATTTAACGTGTTTTATTTCAGAGAAAATGGAAATTTCTTCATTTTCTCTGAGAACTCATATTTTTTTTTTTTTTTAATTATTGGGCTATTCGAGAATTAAGGTTTAGAAGTTTTAACACTTGGTAATTTTAGCAATTAGGGCATTCTCATTCTTCAAAGCATGGTATTTCATTCTATCTGAGTTTACGAGTCGACGTACAACAATTTAGTTGTCATTTCACGTGGTGCAGGATTTTTAGGTTGACGGAAAAGTGGATGATGCGTTAGAGGGTTAAGACCTTCATCACCGGTCTGATAACCGGTTTCCACGGTGAATTGCTTCTGTAACTTTAGTTTCCGACTCAGTCTCGGGATCAAACAGCTCGTGTGCCCTGAGGGTCCTCGCCTTGTTCTGAGATTCCTGCACGCTATATGTGTGATTCAGAAAGAAACTAAAAGACAGATATTACAAAGTAACGCGTACTTTAAGTATACTATTTCTGTATACTATTTCTTATTAAGTGAGCTTTGACGTGCGCTTATATTACATGTGCCTTGCGTTGTGAGAATATTACTCTTAATATTTCATTTCTGTGTGGAACTTTTCTTCTCAGTTTTCTGATGCTAGCGTCTTTGTATAGGATTCCTGTGCGTTTTACTTTTTTCCCCCTCAAATACCGAAACCCATTTGATTTAAGCTCCCTCGGGTGCTGAATACCTGCATTTTTCGACCTCTGTATCCTTAGATCCCAAATTCCTGTAATTTTAAAGTAAATTGAGGGATTAGCATAAAGAATGATGTTTAAATACCTGGATTCTGTAATTTTAAATCTCTAAATCCCAAAGGACTTTGCTTTTCGTCCTAAGATTTCTGGATTTCTTATTTAGGTTCTCGTTATCGAAGAACAATGGACGAGATCAAAGGGCTGTCGATCTTCAAAAATACTCTTTTATTCCCGAAATGTTAGATATAATAAAAACTGACAATGATAAAAGTACATTTTATGATTTGTTATGGATTATTATACATTATTATTGTTATGGATTTGTTATACATTATTTTTTGAATTTTAAGACAGAATTGTGAGATAATCACAGCACATGTTAGCAATAAAGAAATTCAAATTTTAACAAGTTTATATTTGCCAGCAGTCCATGTTTTGTACGCAATCCTTTACCAACGAACGCGAGCGGTGGAATCGAATGAGGATGTTATGAAAACTCGTATGAAATTCGAGCCACGCGATACATAGAGAGAGAGAGAGAGAGAGAGAAAGCGCATATACCCGCGTCCACAAAGAGCATCCCCGAAATACAAGAGGCACGCATTATATCGCCGCTAATCCGTCCCGATGCAATGCCCATTCGTCGTCGTGCATGCGCATGCATCCGTGTGCGCGCGCGCGTGTGTACACGCGGATTTCCACATGCGTATGCGTGAATCGCGCGCACGTAGATTAACGCGCGCGCGGCGTGCATCGGCGTTACTTGTTAACTTGTTACGTGTTCGTCCGCCGTGCATCGTCGTGCATCGCCACGTTACAAACCGGGCGGTGAGACGCAAGAGGGGACGAAGCGCCGAGAGGAGAACGAAGCGGCAGCAGGGGGCCCACTCCAGCACTCGTGTTGGTGCACACTCGTGCGACTCGCACCTATGAATATATTCATGAGCGGTGAACATGGCGCCCGGAGCTCCCACCTTCCACCCTGCCTCGCTCTCCCTCTCCCTCATCCTCATCCGCAGCCTCCATCTGTTTCTTCCTCCCTTCTCCTCCCGCGAGTTTTCTCACCCACCCGCTATATACCGTAATCGAATCGACCCATCATTTGATCGGCAATTAAATTAATAACCGCGTGCTCTCGCGACCGAGCGGGCACTTTTCATTGCCGCCGATTTTCTCGCCGTTCGTAGATCCGGATCTATTCGCCGGATATCCGAGCGCTTATCGCCCCGGTGCCCGGCACCGCCGTTGTCGTTTAAAGATCATTACTTCGCTCTTGTTGCCATCGCCGGAGGAAGCCTGGGAGCCATATTGCAGTCGGAAACCCTCTTAACTCTCTCCCTCTCTTTCTCTCTTTCTCGGCTTTCTTTGTCCGACCCACTCGCTCTTTCTCTCTCTGCCGTGCTTTTATTCGCGTCCGGCTTCTTTCTCGATCTTCCCTTCTTCTTCGTCTTCCTCCTGCTCCCCTTTGCGGTTTTCTATCTACCGGGTGGCACACAACGTGTCGCGCACGTGCTGAACCGAGTTTTGTGCCAATTCGATGGAAATCGTTTGCGTGTCGGAAATCGCTTCGAGCGGATTTTACGACGCTGAATGTCGCGACAGACACCGACGCGCTCGTCGTTACGTTCAATATTTCTATTTCTATACATTACGTTGGATACATCTTTTCTTCATTTTTCTCTAGAACGATAAAACTGCTACCACAAATGTTCTCGGTATGAATTGTGTTCCGTTATTGAAAAGTTAGATTATATTTCGTTAATAAAGTCTGAAAATCAAACTTGGAAATGAAAGATTAAAGTAAATGGCACAAAATATTTTGAATTAATTAATTTCATCGTTGAAAATCTCGCATTGGATTATATTTCGGATAATAAAATCTCAAAATTAAGTTTTATAAACGAATAACGTTCTATAAAAAAAATTCACAAAATGCGAAATTTATTTTTTTTTTGTAACACATTCTGAAAAAAGTAAAGTATAACAAAACGTGCATTTCTGAAATGTATGTACGTGATCGCGAATGATTAAACGATCTAAAGCGTACAAAGCCATGCTTATGAAGCACGATATGTAACTATATGTAAAAGTGTAGACATATATAGAATATTATATAACGCCAATGTTCGTGAAAACTTTGAAAGAAAATGTCGACTGGCTGTCGACTAGTCCTCAACTGAACGATCCGGGAATTTCTTTACACCCCGTATTTCCGTTCGCCGTTTGTCCCACGTGTCCGCAGCGACACTTCCCTCTCTGTGTAAGTAAATTTACGCGCTTCTTTCTTTACCTCCCTTCTATTTCGTGGCGTGTCTGCCCTCTTTCCTGGCTTCTTCTAACCTAAGCCCTTTCTTTCTCTCTATGTGCTCCATTACGGCCCCTCTTGCCCTCTTTTGTCCTCTTTACACCCGGCTCTCTCTCTCTTTCCCGTTTGTCTCTCAGAAAACACATGATATAGCGCCTTCCTTCATAGGTTTCCCTGCTCACTTTTTCTCTCTCCCTTGTTACATACTCAAATTTGTGAGACTGATTCCCGAGTGTGTTCTTATAAATGACACTCATCTCTCCAACGTGACAAAACGCACCTCCATCATCTCGTTATTTTTATTTTGGCGTTTACGATTTTCCTTATTTCCACGGCATTCTTAATTCTATTTCTCTTGAGTGTCTCTTTAATCAACTATACTTTGTTTCTTTTTGTTATATATTTCTATGCTCGCATTACATTTTTTTAAATGTAAAAATTATTTTACATCTCTCTTATTTTTCTTTTCTTTTGACAAATACGATCGTGTTTTCAACTGTACATGATTTATATCCAATTGTGCACTACTTATTGCATTTTGTTATCGCGCTGCACGTTCACGTTTATTTCTTCATGTAACATAGTCGTATCATGTGTCATTTCACCGTATGCCTGAAGAGAAACTTGGTCCCAAGGCGAGATAAAATTTCCTCCCTTTTTCCCACCTCCTCATCGTAAGGGACAGAAGGTCTGGATTGACTCGTGCTTCCCCTTCACGTTCATCTTGGGACCCTCGTAAAGCTGTCTCCCTCGGGCTTAGGGGACAGACAGGCCTCGCAACGGCGAGATTTCTCTCCGAAAGCCCCTCTCTCCAAACTATCTATTGGAATGCTGCTGGCTGTTCCCGTGACACCATACTCGACGAGCAGGCGACGCGTCTTCTAGCGGCTTGTTTTCGTCGATGATCTCGGGGATGAACGGACCGATAACTCTATTATATTTCTCCGATGAAGGAATATCTTGTGAGATAGAAGGGAACAGAACGATGCCAAATAGCGCTAAATCAAGAAACGCCGCGCGGTATAGCCAAGCTCAATATAGAACAATCCATTGGGGATTTGTTCGGTTCTCTCTCAAACAGTGTTGGGCATCTATACCGTGGAGGCTAATACGATAAAAACCAACGAGTCGCATAAGGGAAGTAAAGTTTGCGAGATAAGAATCGATACATATATACAAGATGTTTCTTATTCTTCAATATCTTAGGAATTGATTTTTAATATAATTTTATAAGAAAAAGTTCATATGGTCTTAAAGTCTCATTTTAGAGGTACAAAATATTTAAAATTTTATAAATTTTTTTCTCTTTTAATATAGTTTTTAATATTTCTCCATGAAAAAAAATTTTTTTTTTTTTTTTTTCAAATTTGCGCCTGTAAATAAGCAAAATGTACATCTTTATTTTAAAAATAATAAAATACATTTCATTATTTTAAATAAAATATATCTGAATTTTGCTTTTGAACGATACAACTAATATAGAGTTAAAATAATTTAAAGATATATACGTGTACTTAATGCAATACTTTGAAAAAAGTTGAATATAAAAAGTTAATTTTTAAAAAATCCTTTAGCGATTATAAAAGCTATTAAGAAAATTAGAATTTTTAATACTTTGTATTTCTGAAACGAGGTCTTTTAGAAATATGAATTTTTCTTTAAAAAATAATCTTACAAAAAGAAATATCTTCTTGAAATATTATATAGTAGTAGAAAAACCTAGTATAAGGATAGTACTTATTATACTTATATTTTACTAATATTTTTTCTCTTATTTAAAGTAGAATATACTCCATTTTGAAAAGTGCATATTTTTCAAGCGTACGTAGTGCATATTTTATAAGTCTGTAAGCGGATGAAAATGTGTCGCGTTATATCACGACGAAGCTGCAAAGATTAAAGGATTAAATAACGATACCGTTGATTGTCAGTGTCATTTAGTGCCGAATCCCCGTGTTTGTAACGGTCGTAAAAACATCAGAGACGGCAAGTTCATTACGACGCGTGTAATACTCGCTAAATGACCCGTCCGCTTCGTCGATATACGCACCGATTGATAGGCTATTTTTAAGGGACGTAAAGTCGCTTTTAGATGGATATCGTATTTATACACATCGGACAGAGACGTCGTCGTACAGCCATCGCCATCGCCATCGTCGTCGTCNGCGTCGATCGATAACGGCGACGCCGACGATCATGCGTCGCTCATAAATAAAAATGTAAGGAGAATGTAAAATGCGGGGCCGATATTACACGCCGTGTGTGTCGCGCTTATAGGAACTCGTGTATTCCTCGGATATAATACACCGGCTATACTCTCACCATCTCTCGCGAAGCCGCCCTCTTCGTCTCCGCCTCCGCGTTTCCCCCCCTCGGTCCCCGTTCCCGCCGGTTACTTATATCCGCCGGTCTGCCGGTCTCTTCTCTCTGCCCTTCGCCACGGTTTCTTCCATCGACGCTGCAGGCTCGAAACGGCAGTAAACCCGGTCCTCTATAGCTGATCATAAAATAGTTACAACTCGCTCTCGCCGCCTCTCTCGCCCTCATACACACGTGCACAGTGCGCAGCGAGTTATACACTGAAATACACACAAATACGTGTGCATGTACGTAAACGTAGCCATATGTGTTAAAACGCATACATGAACGTAGCCGTTCGCACTCAGCCATCGTGTATGTACGTGTGTGTATGATCGTAGCCACCCACACGCTAAAATATGCACGTGCATACGCGTAAGTGCAACCGGTGTTTAAGCACAAGTCGAACGCACGTGCGTGCATCTCGCTTTATCATTTTGCAATTGTCGGCTATCCGCAATTGTTCCTCCGCAAATTGCATTCTAGGCGAGCGTCCGAGAGAGAGAGAGAGAGAGACGAGTCGCGCGCGGTTATCGCCGGCGATAACGATCGCTGTCGACCGACAAAGACCGGGGAGGAAACCATGTGTCGCTTAACCCTCCGTTTCTAGATTACTCCCTCCTCGATTTTACGATCGCGTCAAGTCTGTTACGAAACGCGACATTAACTACAGGTGAAATTTTACTCGGATCGAGATAAGTGGTATCTCAATTTAAGCGCGCAAATAGACGTTAATGTATGAGCAAATTGAACGAGCGTGTCAGCTTGTATCTTCATTTCGAAATAAATAAATTATTATAATGAATCGATTAGCGTGTTAAAAATATATAAAGAGCATTTTTATCGGCGATAATAAAAGTACACGTATTTATGTATAGCCGTTAATGTGCAAGCAAATTGAACAAGCGTGTCAGCTCTTCATTTCGAAATAAATAAATTATAATGAATCGATTGGGGTGCTAGAAATATGAAGAGCATTTTTATCGGCAGTGTATATAATGGCATATATATTTATATATATGTATATATATATATATATTCGTGTACCGACACATACGCGCGTAACACTTTATCGTATACGTTATATCTTTAGCAGTCGACGTACACTTTAGAAGTTCCAACATCAATTTTCTTGATTGCTATACTCGATACCAGACTTTTGTCTAGTACAGCAGCTACTACACGAGCCGCATCGTAAATGATTGATCACCCTAAAGGAATTTAATGAAGAAACCGTTATAGCGGGGAAATGTACAATAATAGCGAAGTATCGTAGGGAAAATATTGTGATAGCGTGCGTCTCTAAATGATCTAAAGGACACTACGATAGATCGAAATGACGCTATTCTCGTAAATGATTCCCAACTTACAGCGGTAGTCCTTTTGTTCGATGTTTATATATTCAATATTCCGCCGCGATAACTCACATTTCGCTCTTTCTCCACCAATTTCGCCGAAGTGACTGCGATAATGGACAACGTTTCTCCGTGCGATGTTATTTTCGCCGTTGCAATTTATTATACTATCCATCTAGCCGTCAATTTTACTGCGATAATAGCGCCGGCGAGCATAAAGCGACGGTCGATGCCATGTAACACTGACGTGCTCGAAAGTGCGCCAGAAATTCCCGACTGTGCTTTTCCTTTCCTCGGGAAAATGCGCGAGCGGGAGTTCGTTTTTAGCTGCCGAAACGGTAAAAAGAATCGCCGATTTACGATCGCGCGCGCGCGCTTGGACGAGAGCTCTTCAAAATGTGTATCGCACATGTATACGACTATCCCTTTGACTGTTCAGTTTTACTCTCGTTATTCCGCGCGACTCTTTTGCACGGCAATCTTTATGAGTCTCCCGACAACGTTTCTCGTTGAACCTTTCTGCGCATGGAATTATTCGATGCGGTCCGCGGTACCGCAGCAAAAACGCGAATAATTAACGGCCAACCAAGAATCTTATTAAATCGAGGAACAGAGAGATTAAAACGGCAATTGCTGAAATGAGCTGGCATCGTATTCACGCCTGGAATGCGATTAAACAAAGCTGTTGAAAATTCAAACGAACAAAGCGCGCCAACGTTTACGTCGGCGGTGACATCGAGTGATAAAATGGGATTATTCGTCTTTTTAATATTTTTTAATGATTTTTAATTTAGCCTAACCGTCGCGTTATTCATTGTTCCCATATTTTATTGTTAAGCGTCTCGGTGACACTTTTCTAAAGAAATATCGACATCTCGGTATTATTGAAGCTTCGTAAGCGGTTTTTTCTTCCTACTCTGATATCCGTCGAGTAACGACGCGATGTCGTTTTTCTTTATTGCCATGACAGGCTGCGCAAGCTCGTTGGCGACGCTTCGATGTATTTCGTTCCTCTCGCAAGCTGTCGCATCTCGCGTTTCACGGCTGTCCTTCCGCATCGCCGACTCGTCCTCATCGTCGTAGTCGTTGTTGTTGTCGCCGCCGTCGTAACACGGCAAAATAGTTTCGCACCAGAACAATGCCACGATTACGTCGGTCCGTGTGCATTGTACATTATGAGAGGTAACGCGTGCGCGCGCGCCGCGCTTCTGTAATTATGGAAACCAAGCATAAACTCCGCGATTTGCATTTCAAACTACCATTGTAATCTCGGGCCCGACAGGCGGCCCGCGTGCTCGTTCCTCCGTGCTTTTACCTACCCACCTATCTCCCGCTCTTACCCTTTTCGCCGTAGAATATTTCAAAATTGCCTCTCTTATTTTCAACCATAGATCCTCCGACCAATTTGGAGTCCGGAGTTCTTTCTTAACGAAAATACGAAGGCACGAATAGCCTTGAGCTGCAGTTCACCGAAATTAAAGGATTTTCAGGGAATTATTTCAATTTCGCGAGTAAAACGAAATACTTTATTATCTCTCATTTTACTGCGAGTCGACTTGCGAAGAGATATTCGGCCTTAAAAATCGTAAAGTTAAATCAGCTCCATTCTATCGTTAAGAGCGGCGAATTTATCAAAAAGATGGAGAGACGCAACGAATCGCGAATATTCTGTATATGCATATCCATCCGCGTGTGCTGTCACTCTTCCCGATTATTCACGTTAATGCGTTTCGACGCATTCAGCCAACCCGCCTGTAAACGCGTTTCCGGTGCAAATTTTATTCGACAGCGAAACGCCGCCGAAACGATAACGCCGATAAATTCGTCTGGATTAATATACGGCACATGTATTGAAGCTATCTATAGGCCGATTTCACGCGCGGGACCCGGATCGATATAACTTTCGATGGCGTGCAAAATCCAATAAAACGTCGAAAATAAAATAAGCAATTCCGTTGTTTTGTCGACGGTTCGCATAATCGAGTTTGAGGGCTCTCGATTTTATGCTTACGAGGAATTTCGTTATTGAGATATGCCTCCGAGGATAACGGAGGCTATCGAGCGGACATATGGCATCGTGCGCATCGTTTGAAAATCCGTTCCGCGAAGGCAGATATTAATATCGAACGGTGGATATATCGCGACAATATCGGCGACATTTAAATCCCGCAGGGTGAATAAATGGAAAATCCGCGACGCGGACGCCCGCTATTCCGACATGCGAAAAAGTTGCGTCCGCATTACCCAAAATTGCGTCGCTAATTAGCGCGTTAATTATGCGCGGCATCACTAATTGCTCTCAAAGCTCCGGCCGCGCGGCGATTTTGTTTTCCGAAATTGAAATTTGTTTGCATCGAGCCGCGAAAATTACCACGACCGGCGGAGCGCATTCATTCAGCAGACATCTCACTAATTGCTTTTAAACCCGCAACAAACCGGCTCATGGCTGAGTTTCCATATTATGCAATATTTATGTGCTTAAGTGCGTGCTATACATGTGAAAATGTATCGCATATAATAATAAAATGAAACAGCGGTAAATAAAATAGCGCCACTCGTCGTTATTAATAGTAATGGGAAAATAAAAATAATGCAATGCAAAAAATATGATATTCGAACGAATCCGCCGCTGCAACACGACAATAAGATATATTTAACTTATATTGTATCGATGTGCCTTTTAATGCCGCGTAAAAATAGGAAGGAAATATTTTTAATGCGGATAAAAATATTTGCAATAAAACGATTTGCGAGGGAGGGCAAAAGGGAAATTTTATCACGCAGCCGAGAACCCGTAACATACGTTCGGTCCCGCGGGCGTAAATCAGAATCGATACGCGCCGCGTACTGTACATCCAAGCGGGAATGCTCGTCAATTTCCAGCGACGCGACACGATAGGTGCGCGGTAACGTTCTGACGAAAATCAACCCTCGGCGCTCTCGCTGAGTCGCGTTTCTATTTGCAAGCCGGTGTAAACGCGCCGACGGCGGAATGATGGCGTTTCCGACCGTGCGTCCGTTCTGATCGGCGGAATATCAGACTGGCTCGATACTTTCATAAACAGCGCGAGCGATCCGGCACGACGAGCGGCATACCGACATTAATTGGGCCTCCTCCAAATTGCTTTTATATCCTCGGTCGCGCCTCGAGGCCACTCGGCCACCCCGTCGCGTCGCGTCGGCCGGGGGATGCGTTTTCCGCGCGCGCATACAGCGGCCGGGATTACATCGATTTCCGAAATGAACGCGGAGCGATACTCTCGTCGCTGCGCACAGCAGCCGGCGGTATTTCGCGACAGCCCGACCCGATATTTTTGAAAAGCCCGAGATACCGTACGATGACTCGTTAACACCTCATCGAAAATCGTCGCGCGACGTCATGTCGGCGAAACGGTCGTGAACTGTGTATTACAACCGGCCCAGGGTACAGCGTAAATGTATGGACTGAAAAATGTATATTTTCACACTACACACGCGTCGGATTTTATCTCGCGCTGCACAACTGTGAAGAGTGAATGAATTGAAATTAAATGTACCAGGTACCTGGCGGGCGAGTTTCGAATGCTTTCTCTCTCTCTCTCTCTCTCTTTCGCAACGCGACGTTTATGAAACATTAATTTCACGTATTTGCCACGGAGATTCGCCGACGGATCTAGCGGATCGTAGTTAGCATCCTCATCACTCAGTCATGCTATCGCGCTTGATCCATTCTCGTGTGGACTTAGGAGACCGTGTCGTAGTTAGAATGCGAGTCCCCGGGCGTTACGGGAACCGCTTCGGAGTTGGAATGACAAGTCTCTGGACATACGAGACTATCTCAATCTAATTACAAACAATATACATTGTTTCTCGCGCTTGCGTGAGTCGACGTATAAAGCAGCAATCTTTAATCCTGATGATATTTCAGAATAAATGCGTTAGGGAGAAATTAGGAAGGAAATTAGAAACTAGGAACCGTTAGGAAGAAGTTTTTAATTACGGTCGAGAAACACGAAATAATACCTACTATTTGTACATTCAAATATTAAATACATGATATAATCTTCATTGTAGATTATTTCACGCGGCTTTGTTAGCCCTGCGCGGGCGAAATTGATGATGGGACGCGATATTTCGATCGATCCTTCGTGTCACATGTGTGACATCTGACACCTGACATTGTGGCTCACCGTTCGTCGAACTTTGTGTTACAGGACATGTCCGACGTGTGCGTTGGGACCAGCGTAGGGACCATCACGGAGCCGGAATGTTTGGGGCCCTGCGAGCCCGGCACCTCCGTCACCCTCGAGGGCATCGTTTGGCACGAGACCGAAGGAGGTAAGAACCTCGTTACAGCTTAATTCGCCCATTTGCCTGCACGGATTCCGCCACCTTGGACCTCCGACCTTCTTGTTATCCCCTTAGCTCTTAGTTACAGAGGATTAGGTAGCGAAATTAATCCTAAACGATAGCGTGAATCATTGATTTTTAATATCTTCTTAATAGACAATTAGAATTATCTCGTCCATAAAACGAGATTCCTTTTCCTCATCAGAAAAACGTATTTTTACACATAAATTGGTTTTATATTAATTTCCACGAGGTATTGTTAGTCGTCTTTTAATGTATTTAATTGTCACATCGCAGCTAATGAATCCTCAATTAAATATAAATGAAATAATATTAATTTTAAATGATAATTTTACATGCAATTTCGAATAATATGTTTTTCATGCAAAAGTCAGTCGAATATAGAATATTTAATTACAATTAATTCTATTTGATATCTGAAAAGAATATAACAGAGATGATATTTCCATTTAGCTGAAATTATTTAACGGTATTTTTTAATAAATTATTTGCCAGTCAATCTATCTTATTTTACCCAATGAAAATAGCTTTTTTTCCTTATTGGAAAAACGTATTTTTACTCAAATTACGACTCGTGTAATTAATGCCGTTTATTTTTCTTTTAATAATATGATTGAAGGTATACACGTGACCGTTTTTCTCAATCTCTTCGGATGCCAAATTAACGACTGACCTATCCATTTTTAAGCGATTCGTTAAGAATATGAAGGATTTAACTGCCAACGCTAATGTACGTCGGTAAAGTACGAAGAATTTGCATTTAGACCATTAATGATTCATGCACATTCCCAGTTACTCGCTTGTCAAATTTGCTTCCATCAAATTTACCCTGTTATTGCCCCGGGCTCTTCGGATAAAGTTATACACGGTGCTTATTGATTTATTGAATTTCTGCAATTCACTGAATAACAGTAATAACACTAATGGTACCGCATACAGAGCCTGCGTTATTATTATGGAAATCACCGTCGTAAAGGATTATATGAGCGTATCTTCTATCGTTCAACGTAAAATCACCGTGTCCACCGCCCACTTGTTTTCCCGGAATATTAAGTAATATCGAGCATCGTTAGAGTTGCTATACAAAATGATGATCACCGTTAGCGGTGCGCTTAAACGAGGAGCAACGCAGGAAACCAGAGGCCCGCATCGCATCGCGATTTTCCTCGCGATATAATAACGAACGATAATTGCGCGAGAAAGGATTACAGGCGCCACTTTTCCGCACCGGATAGAAAACATTCATTTCATCGTGCATTCGACCGAGCAACATAATGATTTATGTAACGTTTAATTTAATTTATGTAACCAAACATCATTTGCATCGTTGTGCATTTCATATAAATTTTTTGCTGTTGTTTCCAATATTTTATCATATATAATATGACAAATGATATACATTATTTGATTTACAGTATCTGATGAATGTAATTAAATGTAATGTCTCGAACGTCAGACATCACTCAGAATATTTTCCGATGATATTTTTTTAATTTTTTTATATCCAAAAATGCGAGGTGAATCGACGTCGACTTGCTATATTCACATGACAAACGTCATAGTCAGGCTAAATGGCTAAATGAAGAGCTCAAAAACGGAGACGCAAATAATATTTCTCGATGAATTTGAGATAGGTCGACGTTATTGTGAAAATTTTAATAAAAGGTTCAATTATTAATGGAGCAGGTTTCGCGATTAGTAGCAGTCGAGAGTAAAAATAAAACGAAACTTTTTCGCGAATTAATTTCAAGCAGGCTTTCATCGAAATTTGATTTGCTCGCATAAATTATGATCGTAACACTAATCTCTAGGTTTAATTTCATTACCCCAGAGGTAGCAAATAATGTTCGATAGAATCGATAATCTAATTGTTACAATGCGGCGTCCTGCATAGTTGCGCGAATAAATAATAACCATCGTCGTTGTGGTTATCGACGGAATAAAAGTTGTACCGTCTCGTGTCGACTGAAAATAACTAGCACCGATGATCAATCAATCGTTTGCCCCGGGTAAACATTCGGAGAGCACCGATGTAATAGGAATAGCACTCGATCGATCTTGTTGCTGCTCGAACGATTCAGGGTTATAAATATCCGCCCGATATTCCGCCGGCCGGAAAAGTCGGGTAAATAAAAGCATGTTGCAATCTCGACATCATTATTTCGTTTGTTGAGATCGATCAGTCGCAATCATAATTTTAATATATAACAAAATGCGTCACTTTATACGTATATTTTATTCGTATATTACAATTTATATATTTCTATGAGATATTTTCCATATTTTTTTCATTTTATTCTTTTTAATCCGAGTTTTTATTGCAAAACGTGATCGCGCGCGGGAAAGAATTAATACCTTTTGCACGATTGTCCGTACTAATTTACCGTAACACGTTACACCGAAATATTGCATTGTCATGCCGGCGTATTTTCACAAGTAATGAGTGTGATTAGAACAAACGCGGATAAACTATGTAATTGGATCGTCTGCAAGCTTATTAAGTCCATTTCGACAGTTAAAGTAGCGGTAACTCGATAACGATCACGTTTGCGAAGTAATGCAGATTAATTTATCTGGGTTTAAGCTTTCATGCTTGTTAGCATACGTACCGTAAGTTTAACAGTCGCCGTTGTTTTACGGCTTGTACGCGTCGCTAAGCTGAATCGCTAATTTTCCAGCTGCTCCAACGCGAAACGCACTAACCATTGCGTGTGGAATAATGTAATAACGTAGAGTGTTGATAAAGGAAATATTTAAATATTTAAGGCTATGTCTGTGTATAGGTGCCCTAATGAACATATTTCTACGTGCCACTTATTTTATGCCTTAATGAAAGAGTATGGAACGCTTTTAATAAATTATGCAACTCGCACCAGTTTGCATCGATACATCAGAAAGCGTAGGGAATTTACATGAAAATCAATAACGCGCTTGAAACTTGTTTAGTAAACTTTTCTGAAATTCTGTAATGAATATTGAAATTTGACTTGATTGATCACTAAAATGAGATATTTAAAAATTTACCGTGCCATTTCAATTGATGAATTAATTGGATTTGTGACAATTTATTAAAAATACATTACGCTCTTAATGAAAAAACGCGTTTCATTCTACATCTATATTAAAATTTACAATTTATAATATATACTAAAGATTACGTTTGATAGCATACTTCGATCGGCTACTTCGGGGACTGCTAGTCTGAAAGTTTATTAATGCTTTTTCTTTCTTATCACTCCTTGTATAATAATGAGCCGCGATATAATAATACGATACAATAATGCGCCACGACTCGCACGCGAGATAAAACTGATGTACGTAGAGTGAAATTAAAACAAAAGTGCCGGGAGACGTTCTCCAGCGGAATAATTAATTTTACCGCGGGCGAGCATAATTAATACCAATTTCGCTAATAGATCATTCCCCCTGGGAAAGCCACCTGAGTTCTATTCGTCGCATGCTTCAACGACGATTTCTTCGTAATACGATTAAAGCGATCTGCGGAAATTATAAAGAAAGTCGCACGCTACGCGAATAAATACACGCGAGCACTTTGCCCACCAGCGCCATTTACATTCGTGACAAAACGTGACGGCTGCGCATAATGCATGTTCATGAATACAAATAAATTCTACAATATCGAGATATTTAAACATACATAGGATATGCTAAAATTATCGCTCCTTTTCTTTACGTAACGAAATACTTTATAAAGTCGATTCGCTTTGACGTATAAAATTCTCCTCTTTTTTTTTCTCTTTGTAACATCAAAAATGACAGTGAAACAATGTGACACACATGCACACATAATTATAAAAGTGCAATTATGTCCACGGAACGAAATCGATAAAGGTCTGTTCGCATGCGATATACGCAAGATCCTGCCAACCGTTTCGGACAGGCCTGCAATTAGTTTTACCCGAATCCTCGAATTCTCGAACCACACTCGAGCGTGCAACGCGGGCACACGCAACCGCATACGCTTATGCATGCCGTGCGGTAAACACCGCGTGCACACAAAAGCGCGTGTTTCGCATACACACAAGCCGGCATTACACGCGCGCGCGCACATACACGTTTGGCCGATACAACATGAGTAAGGTAGCTTGTCAGACAGGTATTATATGTAATGCCGCGGTCGTGGTTGTCGTCGGGTTAAACTACATCGTGACTCTCCCCGACTGTTCTTCCCTCTTCCACTCTTTGTCCCGTCCCGTCTCTTTCTCTCCTGCTTCTTCCCTCTTTGTCTTTTCCTTCCCGTCCTTTTCTCGTAAGTCCGTTCTTCATGTTTTTCCCCCCCCCCCTCTTCTTTCCTCCACGGCACCAAAGGTCCACTTTATGATCGTTCTCTCGAAGACGGTCGAATCGAGTAGCTGTTTTTCACCGCTGGATCCCCTCGCGAAGTAAGGATAAATGAACGGCTATTATGTGAAAGGAGCCAAACGCTTCCACGTCAAAACTGAGAAATGGAGTTCCAAAGTTTTCTAAAGGGAAAAATGTGCTTCCTTCATCATCATGACGGTAATTCGTAGGATTCTAATGTAAAGTTTAATCTACTTAATGAACGACTACCTTGAAACGTAAGCCTTCATCTCGCGGTAGATAAAACTAATGTTTGGTGCTTTCCATGTAAGAACTACGTGCATTTACGTGTACGCCTTTAACAGCGCTTTTTTGTACCTTTAAATTTACGCAAGAGGAAACAGATAACGAATAGTATGGATACGTGTACAGATAAAACTACACATCCGGTAAAATTACTTTTAATTACAAATTAAAACGGTGATTATATCGAAAGATACGCACGGGAGGAAATGTTTGTGCCGCATGCAAAGCGTTACACAACATTAACGTCGAGTTACATTTTCTGGAGCGATATTCCATTCGAGTTGACGCATGATTAGATCCTCGGACGTATCTCTGCGAGACTGCCTTCTCTTTCCCTGCTTTGTTCCGCCATCGAAAGAACAAACGACGCGACGGAGCTAGACACGAAAGGGAGTTCCTAAATGGCCGTCCATAATGGCAGATTAGGAAGTCCATAAATTCGTCGAATTCCCAATTGAATGGCCGACCAATCTGTCCGAGCCTGCCATCCATCCAAGTTTTATTACTTTCGTCGTTCGCTGCTGATATCCTGCTGCTACATCCTCCCTCCTTTCACCGCCCAGCCTCTTCTCCCTTCGCTTTTCTCTCTTCTCGCATCCCTATAACTCTTCCATCGCCCTTCATCCCTTTTTCTCTCTCTTTCTCTCGCTCCGCTTGGCTCGCCCCATCTTCTTCCACCTCTTTTCATCTCCTTGTTATTCCTCTTCTCTTTACTCTTCGGTCGGTTCCATCTTCGACTCCCGGCGAGACACGAGAAAAAGAGAGGAAGAGAGAGAGAGAGAGAGAAAGAGAGAGGGGGAGTGAGTGAAAGAGAGAGGAAGAACTCCACCAGCGTGTTATTATCGGCGAGAGAAATAAAACAGCGACGGAATCTCGAGCACGTCTGTTCTGGTTTCGCGGCTGCGCTGCCTCTTCGCGCCGCTTTACTTTATAGCAAATTTATCCCGTTCTGCCTTCTACTTTCATTCCTCCGAGACTTCTCGCCTCTGTCGCGATCGTGGTTACGCTTAGAAATGTAATAGTCGCGTAACGAGGAATTCTTAATAAGGTACTGGCTCCTGGAAATCTCGGGGACTCTGGAACATTTGCAATTTTACTTTGTAGAAGCGCATACGTTTTTACAATTAAGCGAGAGAAACAGGATTTCATCGTCTATCTTCTCCCTTGAAGTCTCATTTGCCTGAAGCTCTTTATCACCGGGCTTTAATTAAAGAGGAATAAGGAATATTCGCTGACATTTTCGTCGAGGAAGAATCGATTTCAAATTGATCAAAGCGTCCTCAGCGGTTTCGTGCATTTCCACGATATGCCAAGTGTAAATTGAATTTGTCGATTCACATCCTTCCTTTGTAAGACCCATATCTCGTGCTCGCATTATCACGCTTAACGAGACACGTCGTCGATCCGCTCATAATAGGCACGTTAAGATCCCCCTTTGAGAAATTTTTCCCGGGAAGCGAGCGATTAAGAAGGCGGGCGATTTCTTTCGCGTGTACGCGAGCCACGCGCTCTCGGTAATTACGTAAGGTATTCGACACGCGTGGATAAGCAAACGAAGTCAAACGAGTTATATTTGCAGGCCGTGCGCGCGCTACGACGACAACGACGACGACTCGCGCCGCGTCGTCCGCCCTCCTCAATCGGCCCCGATTTACATCTCCCACTTTATAAACGCGGCACATTAATAATTCCGCGAAGCTAACAGGTTAATCTCCAGCAATAAATGTCATACGCGCGAATGTGTAATTATGCGTGCGTGCGCGTGTAACTAATGACCGCCGATCGGCCGACAGAAGTACTAAACCACCGATAACATGTATCGCAATAACACGCGTGTGTCCGCAATATGGATGCACGCGCTACATCTTCAAATTATGGAAAAAAACGTTTTTTCTACGTTTTATTTTAAAACTAATCTCTTATTCTAAATTTCTTACATTTTCATTTCAAGTTTCTTCATCAACAAATTAAAAAATAAAATTAAAAAATAAAAATTAAGAGTTACTTTATTAGTTAAACTATTTAGTACAAAAATATAATTTGCGTAATTTTGGAATTGACTACTCTGCTTATTTTAACTTTGACATTAATAAATATAGTAAAATAAAAAATTATTTAGTCGTATGTTTTGTATCCATATTTAAGAATCTGATCCGTGCAACATCTCATGAATCAACACGTTCTGTGGACATCTTGTACAGAAAAGCATTACGTGAGATTGTGAGAAGGCTGCACGAACGAGCCCACTAATACAATTACAGGTACGACCGTGAGCGAGGTGTGTATCGTAAAGGCGTCTATCTCCCATCGGACCTGGTTTTGTCGATGTCAGGGTAGTTTAGTTGGATCACAGAGACGTTGATGAAAGGATGCTTGTCGGAGACGCGACAGGGCGGGCACGGAGGTGGAGACGGTAAAGGGAGGATGAGAGAAGAGAGAGAGAGGCGAGGGGAGAGAAAGAGAGAAGTCTCTCTCTCCCGTGAAGGGAAGCTAGAGTTATACAGCTTGTTATCGATCTTCGGAACATCTCTCGCTTCACCTCGATGGAATCCTGCTCTTGCTCCTTCTTAGGTCTTCTCCTTCTCTTCTTCAATCAGCCTTTCCTATCTCGCCTACTAGATGTCGCTTCTTCCCTTCTCCTGCAGGCTCTTTAACGAATTTGGAATATCTGCTCATTTGTAAAAATTGGATGACAGATATTATCATAGAAATAGATTTTAGGATACGTTTAACTTTACAGTTCTCGTGAAGAGATATTTTCTATTTATAAATTCGAGACATAATTTATCTAAATTCTTCAAGTAATTATTAAATCAATTTATAACTAATTATTAAGAATAAATTTGCATTCAACAGAAGATCGATGTTTAGATAGTTACATAATAAGATAGTTACATAATAAAATTAATCTGTGTTCCGTATATATTACTTCGTATTTATCGGCCCAATGATATCGACGTTTATTGTTGCACATTGCACGGAGAATCTTATATAATAAATTAAACGTCGAAAGTCACATCAAAAAGAAAGCACGCGATTTCTAGAAGGCGTATCTTTTTCCACTTCTTCCATCTGGAGATCTTGAATACATCTCGTTTCTGAAAGACCTCCGCCGTCGCGACTGCGAGCTCTTTGAAGCCGAAAGAAAATCCACTTATTTCCAGACTGATCTCGGTCGATGTTGTCTCCGGGCGCCACAGACGACCGCCATTCGGCGAGGACAAATAACGCTGTTCCGTGATTTCACGTTTCGCCTGGCAGCTGGTTCGCTTCGTTCCGCTTCGCTCTGCTTTGCGAACTTTATCGAGCGCGCGCTATCAGTATATCATCCGACCGCATTACAACTATTAATTCCCTCCCTCCACTTTTCCACACACATACAGATTTCTAGTATTATTTGTAAAATACAATATTTAAAATTAAATTTATAGATATTTCCCGTATTGTTTGAAAATGTCCAGTATTAAACTAAAATTTTGTTTTATAAATTTTCGAGTTAAAACGCTTGTCTGGACGTTTTAGCTCGGCGCGAAAAATTTATCGTGTTTGTAATTCGGCGATTGCACGGCGAGCAAATGCTATAAATAATCTGTCAAAAAGTCGCTGGTACTTCTTTTATCTCGGCGTATGTCAAACGGTATTTGTCAACGATTTTTCTCCGCTAAAATACTAATCTGTCAAAATCGGGTTAGACGTGAAATGTGCTCTCTCGAAGTTTAATGCTACTCTCGGCACATCGATAAACGAGACACCTGCCTCGATCGAGTCCCCGGAAGAGACTCCCGTGATGAGTTTTCGGTGCGGAGGAGAAATCCGCTCGTACCGAAAGCAATCTCTCGTTTTAGAGCAACAACCGCGGTTGTCGTCGCTCGGAGGGCGGCTAATGCCAGACGTGATTTCACGTGACAGCTGTTATAACGACGTGGAGCCAAGAGAGCTCTCCGCGGGCTTCGAGATATCGCCGCTGCGACGATATCGCTTGAGAAGAGATTAACTCGTCGTTTTACGGCGCGGCTGCGAGGCTTTTCTTCCTCGTCCTCGTGCGGTTTCCCCGGGTTTCCTTCGACCGCGACCGCAAATCTCCCGCTTCGGAAAAGAGCCCCTTTATCGTCCGCCGGCTTTCAGGAAGAGGAAACTCGAGTCGGCGACGCCCCGCGTCTCTTTGCCGCAAGCGAGCGACGGACGAATAATGCTTGGATGTGACTTCGCGAGCAGCTGCCGCGACCACAATCTCTTCGGGACGAAGTGCGCGATTATTCGTTTACTGTGTCGCGGGAAATTCTATTAACTCTAGGAGAAGCAAGCAGCGAGGCCGAATGTGAAACTTGAAGATGAACTCATTTAACAGCTATTATAACGTAAGAGAAACATCCTGAGAAGACGTAAGAGATGACATAAAAGATCATCAGATGCAGTTGCTTTCGATTTTCATTCATATCTCGATCATTTTTCTTATTTTATTTTTCCATTTTACTAATCTTTTCGACAACATAGTTTCAATGAATAATTTTGCTACGAGTTTATTCAAAATAAAATGTGTTTCGACACGAGACCAAGTGCCTCTTCAAATTAGAAACTAATTTGATCATTCCACACATTCGACCGCTGTCAAAGTTTGGAACAAAAGGTAAAAGTCAGGATGAAAGAAGAAAAATAGAAGAAAATGGCGCTAGCTCAGGGAGGATGAGGGAAAACGAGGCTCGGAAACGAATGGGATGAAAAGGCGCGTGACGGAGGTGAGCCGCGCGGATTTATCATCATCCCCCTGATGCTCGCCCATACGTTTATCTTCCGCGGCAAATGGGAATGACGTCGATGCGCGAGAGGACGACTCAATCAACTAAAATGCCCCGAGGTTTCTGCATGGCGAGAAGGGAGGGAGAGGAGAAACAGAACGAAATGAGGAGGCACGCCGCGGGGTGGAGAAAGAAACAACGAGACGCCTCGTCTCTCGCTCTCGAGACAGGCGAGAGAAAAAGAGCGAGATGTGTGTCTGACAGATGGAGGAGAAACACAGTGTCATGTGGCTTTTAGGAACCTCGGTCGCCTTGGAACTTCCGCCGTTTTTATTGTTCTCTTTGTGCACGCCTCTATTTTTCCCCTCGGCCGCCGCGCCGCTCCTTTATTTTCGGTTCTCGATTCACGATCCCCGAGTCCGCGAAGGGAACTCGCAGATGCAGACGATGAGGCTCGTTTCGGCGATCTTCATCACGGACGTTTTCATTCCGCGCGCGGAGGTATCTATTTTTAAACGATACTCTCCCATCGGGAGAGGATCGCCTCCCGAAGAAAGAGTTAATCCGAGCAATGAAAATAAAGAATCCCTCTCTTGTCGTATGGACTCAGCTTCATCTCCGGTTGGGATATTACGCATTTAAATTACCTCTTTCACCTCGCCATTTCAAAACAGCGAATTCTGTTATATTTCTCTCTTTTTCAGCCTTTACGATTAATACTTTCACCACTGTTGAAGAGCCGGACGTTCATGAAGAACAACGTTAATGTAAAACTATCCCTTTCGCTCGCTCGCAGATCACGTCGTTCGTATCCCGAAGCTTTGACATTTGAATCTGGTACGGCGCCCCGCGGTGCTGATTCGATTTACGCCGATTCGACTCTCCTTATTACGCGAACGCGAAAGTAATTTGGAACCGCGCACTTTGTGTGAAACACGGGAGTTCCGCGGTCGGGAACACCTGCAGCATCACCGTGTCGAGATCACCTGCGAAACGCCGCGTTTTCTTGCACGTGCACGGGCGAGATATTTTCAATTAGCGGCGCTGATCACGCAAGAACGAAGAGCTGCGAGGAGGAAAGAAGGGAGACAGATGCGAGTTAGCTCGTCACAGGTTGCCACGAAACTTATTACGCGATGAAACTGCTCGAGGGGCCCCCGGGGGTTAAAACCGCCGTATTTTAGGACCGGTTTTTCCTTCGCCCGTAGCTTTACGCGTTGTTCCGTCAGCGAAGCGATATACAGCCGTATTTCTTCGTTGAACGCTCGAGATTCTCGTCGCTCTCTTTTCTCTTCGCCTATTTCTTTCGCTCGACACCGAATCACTTTGAACGTTGCACCAAGTTGCGGCATACATAAGTTTTTTTCATCAGAAATTGCTGATGAGAAGAATACGCGATTATCCAGATTTATTATTTCGATGTTATGTATAAAATAATATGTTGTACAACACAAGTATAAATTAAACAAGTCTTAACATCATAACAATTTGTGTAATTTAGAATCCATTTCATAGAGATTCGAAAAATGCAATCTATGTAATTCTTCTTTTTTTCCTTCTTTTTTTTATTTATTTTTAGATCTATTTTTCTCAATAATTCTTTTTTATATTTTGAAAATTGCGTAAATAATTATTGCAAAAAACCATCTCGAGAATTCAACAGCTAATAATACATATATGTTAAATGATAATACATAGGTATGTTATGTGATGATAATACATATATGTTAAATAAATGTATAACTTATTTTTAGCAGAGATCTACGCAGCAGATTTAGAAATTAGAAACGAGTTTACGATATGATTTATTCAAATTATCGCATTAGTTACCGATATTAAAAGGCAATTACGCGGCTCGAAGAATCGTTTCTACAATTATGATGATGGTGATGACGTTCTTTCTCCCTGTTGCAGGTGTACTAGTGGTAAACGTTACGTGGCGGGGTAAAACGTACGTTGGGACACTGTTGGACTGTACGCGTCACGATTGGGCGCCACCACGTTTCTGCGATTCGCCGACCAGCGACTTAGACGCCCGCACGCCTAAAGGTCGTGGTAAGCGCGGTCGCGCTGCAGCCAACTCCACGCCTGGTAACGACCTGAGCAACTTTACGGAGACGAGGAGTTCCGTACACAGTAAGCTGCGCAACGGTGGCAAGGGTCGTCGCGGCGCGCAAGGTTCACCAGCGGCCAGCCCGAGCCCGGCGGCGTTTGTTCCGCCGCGGCCGGATCCGGCGGCGAAGCGGAAGTCACGCGGGCCCGAGGAGGAGCAGGACAAGAATAAGCGACGGGCACCGCCGCCGACGCCGCCCAGCGGTTCGCCACCCGCTAGTCCAGTGTTGCTCGAGTGTCCCGAGCCGAACTGTAATAAAAAGTACAAACACATCAACGGACTTAAGTATCACCAGAGCCACGCACACGGCTCCGCCGACGACGACGATACCAAGGAGGGTATCACCAGTATGTCGGAGAACGACGAGAGCAATATCGAGGCACCGAGTCCGGCTACGCCGGTAAAGTCGCCGGCGGACAAGCCCGAGGGTACGCCGGTGAGAGCGGCGAGTCCGCCGGCGGCGGGACTGCCACCGGAAACGCCGCCGCCACCCCCGCGGGTCCCGTCGCCCAGCATAGAACCACCCACGCCTGTGCTCGCGGACAAGAGCATCGTCAAGCCGGGCGTACTCAGGTTTGGCCAGGACGATCTGCCAGCACCCACTTCTACGGCGCCGTCGAGGCAACAGCAGCAGTCTGTGCAGCAGCAACAGCAGCAGCAACAGCAACAGCAGCAGCAACAACAGAATCAATCGTCGTTAGGCCCGTCGAACCCGCCCCAGAGTCCCAGTCCGCATCCCAGTCAGTCCCCCAGGCCCGTGCCTTCGCCGCATCCGAGCACGAATATTCCTCAGCCCCTCAATATACCGCAACCACCGCAGCCGTCTCAGATGCAGCAGTCGCATCAGTCGCAGAATCCTCTTCTGCAGCAGGCGCAGCAGTCGTTGCAGCAAGTCGGTCAACCGCCGCCACAACAGCTACCACCTGGTGTTGGCAGCCAGCAGCAGCAACAGCAGCAACTGCAATCATCGGTTCAACAATTGCCGCCAGCGCATCAGTTGCAATCGGTACAGCATCCCTTGTCGGCTCAGCTGGGCCAGCCCGCGCAGGCTCACGTGGTGCAGCCGTCTGGATTGCAGCAACAGCAACAGGCCAGCCTGCAAAGTATAGCCAGTCAGCATGCAGGTTTGCAGAATCTTGCAAGCCAAGTATCGCAACAGGCAGCGGGTCTACAAACGGCACCGCCACCGCCTGGCCATCCTGGTCAGGGAGTGCAATCGCACTTGCAACAGTACCCGACTGCGGTATCGTTGCACGCCGCCGCGGCGAAAATGCCGCAATTCAAAGTAAAACCTACGGCTGCGTTGATGCCGGAACAGGACAAGAGCAAGACAAGCGCGGATGCGCGAGCTCCCAAGCCTCAGGGTTACAAGAAAAAGTCGCGGAAATCGCCCGGCGGCAGTCCGCACCCATCGCCCCTCGAGGCACCGATCGTCGACTCGGCGCGCGACGACGTACAAAGCCCGGCCTACTCGGACATATCGGACGACGCGGCGCCAGTACTCGAGGCCGAACCGGTGGACAAGTCCAAACAGAGTCAGGAAAAGGACAACAAGGCCACGGCGCCAGCGCATCTGCCTGCGCACTTCAGTATGTATCCGTACTATGGTCAGTCACCTTATCTGGTGTCCAACGTTACGGACACCAAGCCAGTGGTAGACCAGAAGCCAAGCGATCTTACGCCCAAGCAGGAGATGAAACCGCTTAACATACCACAGATGCCTTCGATGGCGAGCTTACAAAGCGTCGTGTCGGAAAAAGAAAAGAAAGAGCTAAGCCAACCGGTGCCGCAGCCGCAGCAGCAGCCGCATTACTATGGCGGTTATGGTGGCTATATGCCGCCAGGCTATGCCTATCAGCCACCGCAGCCAGTCTCGCAACAGCAACAACAACAGCAGAGTCAGCAGTCGCAGGACCAGGAGCCGCATGAGCAAAAGGTCAAGATTAAGCAGGAGCCACAGCCACAGCCGAGTTTGAAAGATAAGCAGCATGAAAATCATCAGATACTCAAGGAGAGCATCGAGATGAAGAGTCAGATGAGTCCATACCACGTCTACCACAGTTCACAGAGTCAACGAGCGGCACCGCCGCCGCCTCCTCCGGGACCTGTTCAAGACGACAGAAGGTATTATCTGTATCCGAGCGAACAAAGGAGAAAAGAAGAATCGAGCAAACAGAGCCAACAAGCAAAGGCACCACCGCCCAGTCCAAAGCATCAGCCGAAGCAGGAAAAACCACAGGATCTCGGAAAGAGCGAAGACTCAAAGAGCAAGCAGGAGGGCGTGAAGCCGACGATGGAGACTCAGGGACCGCCGCCGCCGCCTACCTCGCAATACGCTTACATTCATCCCAGTTACATGCAGCCACAACATTACAGTGCGCTGCCATTCGATCCGGGCCACCCGGTCTACCGCGGCCTCAGCCCCATGCTAGTACCCGGTCCGTATTCGAGTAACCCCTATCTCCACCAGCTACCTAGGTATCACGCGCCGGAGGACCTCAGTCGGCCACCCGGCGGCAAAGCGCTGGACTTGCTCCAACATCATGCCAATCAGTATTACTCGGCGCACAAGATACACGAGCTTCAAGAGCGCGCGCTCAAGTCGCCAACACCCAAAACATCGGCGGCATCCGCCAGCCCATCTTCAGCAGGCCCGACTCCTGCCCGGCCTCCCAGCGGCCCGCCTACGTCAGTTGCGGGCCCAGGTCCACCGCCGGGTCAGGGTCAGCAGCCGTCTAGCAAGCAGCAAGGTCAACCGGGTANCCAGCAGCAGCAGCAAGGCGCGGTGGATGCCAGCGGCGGCAACCTCGGCAAGGACAACAGATCGCCGCCTCCGCAGCGACACGTGCACACGCATCATCACACTCACGTGGGCCTGGGGTATCCCCTGTTGACGGGACAGTATCCCGCCCCTTACGGAGGTAAGCCTCTCGTCAGACCCTGACAGTAAGGCGACCCGCGGGACCCAGTGAAGCGAGAACCAGAGAGAAGCATGAGCGTAATGGCGTGAGAACGAACCCATACGTGCATTAGGACCGTTTTCGTTTGCGTCGTTGGCGTGCCGCGTTCTCTGGTGAACTCTAAAGGATGGATGACGTCGAAGCGAGTCGAAAGCGTGATGAGAGGTGCCGAGCGTTTGCGATAGACCGCGTTTTGCGAACGATGGAGGTGAACTTTCAGAATCATACGCTTAGACTTGAAGGTGCGGTGTATTTGCGACAAAGCAGTAAATCGTATAGAGACATGAACTCGATATTCGTCGTAGGCTTTTTATTAAATCTTGAATTCTTCGAAATGATATCGTGAACGAAATTAACAGTCGGCCTCTAAAAACATTATAAGTGTACGATGCGATTGTAAGTGCGTTTTAAATATATGCGTTTGTACGCTGACATGTTTTCGGTTCGAAGTCGAATTGGACAGTACAAAGACGACTTCGACGACGAATAAGAAAACGGCAAACGGCCAATTTTAGTTTCGAGACGATTCCGGACGAATGTCCGACAAAAACGGGTAAAACTCGGCCAGGTATTATTTAGAGCCTGAGTGTCTAAACCGTACACCATATTGGTGCATAAAAATTGAGAAGAAAGAAAAAGGAAAGAAAAATGCTTGTGGATCTTGATGTGCAACAAGGAAGCTTGCGCGGCAGGAGCCCTCTCCGTTCGAGAGTCGATCCACGCGCAAAGTCTCCGCCGAGGTACTATTTTATTACCAGACCAATAAGAGACGCGTTTCTTCTTTTGTACAAAGGCAAAAATATGTGTGAATATCGATTGAACCTCTTCTATATGGGCCCCGCGTTGAGGAGCCAAACGACAGTTGTAATTAATTTATCTTCGATTGTACATTCTGCGGGCGCGGTTCGCTCGCGCTATAGCGTTGCATTTTTTGAATATCTATATATATATATATATATCTCGGCCGTCGTGGACGTGCACGTTCTCTCCATTACGGATTTAAAGTATCATTTTACTTCGGCGAAAATTCATTTTTTAACTTTAGCATATTAAATATTTCAAATTGGGAGCTTATGATGTAAGTTTGATTTAAGCGTATGAAAAGATTCGAATTTTTGTTTGAATGGCATCTGTCATTTCATTCATTAAAATTTTTCAGTCTTTAAATTGACTTATAATTCAGATATATTGTATCATATAAAGATATTCTTGAGACACACTCTCTTCAGCATCGCCAATGTCCGTAATTGAGAGAAAGCGTACGACATCTGAAACATTCTGTATATCTATACATATGTAACGAGTCTCATAGCGACGAATTGAATATTTTGGAAATATTGGAGTATAACTGCGGCCGTGTGTAGATTAGCCATGTAAGCTGTGTACCGCAAGTAGGGCGCAAGTAGGGATTAGACGTATAGTTCAGACTGTGATAATTATTTATCGTGCTTCTTTCCGGGACGGAAGAAAAGTTAATAGGATTTTATGGGCGAGATCACCCGGTTGCGGG
This sequence comes from Tetramorium alpestre, assembly GCA_021460005.1. Taxonomy (NCBI): domain Eukaryota; kingdom Metazoa; phylum Arthropoda; class Insecta; order Hymenoptera; family Formicidae; genus Tetramorium; species Tetramorium alpestre. Next base: position 1,351,050 of record JAJVSH010000039.1, on the reverse strand, counting down.
CACTCGCGTGTAATAATAATGATGATGATAACGACCTCCTCGAGCTTGATATGGATATCGATGCCAGCGCTAACATTGATATTGATTATGGAATGCGCGAGGAAAATGCAGTCTCTAATTGAACGGTACAAATTAAAAGTCTAGATGCCAAAGAGAATGATGTGATTTAAAGGAGATTTTATCTTCAACGAAGTACCTATACAATTCTTAAATATTTAATAATAACTTTATTTGCAACCTTAAAATAAAATTTAGAAGTTCTATAGTCGTGAATATTGATAATAATTGAACATATAATTTTATTGATACTCAGTATAGAAATAAAATATTACTTTCAAATTTATTACGTAAAATATCTTAAAATGTTGGCATTTAGACTCTTAATTTGCAACGTCCTCTCCTTCTCATGAACGCGATACGCGTATTCGTGTTCCATGTATGTATCCTTTGTTAGACCTCGGTAGTCTTCCACGAAAGCTTCTTTTGCAGCAAAATAGCCGTCAGAATCTTATAGTTTTGATTTTTACGTTTAGTCGCGAGTGGAGTACGATTTTTGTTACGAGAACGTCATTTGTAAAAATATCCTTCTTTTACTTTTATTGAAAACAGATGCAACTTTTACAGATTTCGAAATATCTTTGATATTGATAACTTTCAATGCTAACGATACCACGATATATCATAAAATTAACTGTGTGCTTATAGAGAATGATATTTCCTCTCGTTTTTCTTTTCATCAATCTTTTTCTTTTCTATTATATCTCGAGGATCGAAGTACAAAGATATATTCATCGAAAATAACAGAAATGCGATATAATGTTCTCAATATCTACTGAAAATTGAAACGCGTAGTCGTGCTTATAAAAAAAAAAACAACGAGATACACAATAGATTTGAATTTTATCTAGAATTTTTCGTTTGAATAATTTTGAAATCCGATTTTCAATCTTTTTTCATATTTAGTTTTGCATTATCGGATTTTATTTCATTGCCATTTTTGCTACTACGACGCCATGCATTAACGATGTTCTCGTACGCAAAAAGCGATCGCCAGTCAGCGAACTTAATCGACCAAGTGTACGCTTATGAAGCCAACACTGCCAGGACTTTCGCGTGAAGTCCGCAATCACGCGACTAGGGAATGCATTGTAGGCGCGAGAGCATTGAGACAAAAGCGAGAGCGAGAGAGATAAAAAAACGATCGCTTAGGTACACGCCACTTTGTATGCTTTCCCACTTCTCACACACATATCCGTCATCATTTTCCCTCGAGTAGTGATGGAAGTAGCTCGGTGTTTAGATATCTCGAAATATACGGGTTTCTCCTCGAGCGCAGCTTAAGCTCAAGGATACGATGCGTTTCCTGGAGAATTGCACTCGTTAACGATCGTCTCGAAGATCCGGTCTCGAAGAGATTACTTGCCAATGATTTTCATAGTCATGATACACTTTCTGCTACGTCTTATACCGTAACTCATCAGATGAGAAACTTAAGAATCAATTGCCAGGATTCAGGGGCATTAATAACACGACGTCGAGCAATTTGCAAAGAACATACAGTTGAAGATTGAGTCGTGTAATGTTATAACTTACACTGTATTGAACAATACAGTGTAAATCTTTTAGCTAGTACAAAGAGAAAGTTACATTTTCATCTGGAAATGATACTTTCTCTCTAATCACACATAATACTTTTTTATTTATTTCTTATATTGTTTTATGATTATTTTATTATCTTATTCTCTTTCATACCTCAAGACGTTTCATATCATGATATCACAGACGATCGGTAATCAATGCTCCTCAATAATTCTTGGATCCACCATGCCCATTCAATAACCGTTTAATCGCTGATACTTCCTCGTTTTCTCACCTAGAAGTAGTGTCTATTCTTCGACCAAATCTTCGATCTCCTTCCGCGATTCGCACTAATTGCGACATGATCTTGTATCGAGTAATACAAATATCATCGCACAGTCGATGAGGAAAGCTGTTTCCTCAGCTAGTGAATCTTCTGGTTTCTCTCTTCTTGGTCCTCGATAGTCCCAGAATACGCTTCGAGGTAGATCTCGTTTTCGGGTGCCGCGGGTCGCCATCGTTCGAACAGCAAAGCAACAGCAACAGCTGGAAAGCAAACACGCGCGTTTAGTAGGTGCTCCAGAGTAATCGTGACGAAACATTAATGGCCTGCTGTCTCTCTGTGTGTGTTGCAGCGGCAGTGCTGGCGAGTCAGCAGGCTGCCGCGGTAGCCGCCTCGGTGATCTCGCCATTCCCGCCCAAGTGACCCGCGGCCCCCGCCCCCGTCCTGTCCGGCGGAAGCGCCGGGGGCAGCTCCGCCACACAGGCCCACCACACGCATCCGGCGGCGGCAAGCGGCGCGCCCGGTGCGGGACACCCGCACGGCACCGCCGCCGGCGGCGGCAGGCAGCCGTAGAAGCATGGACACGAGCGAACGAGCGGTGTAGCCGATACTGAGCAGGGTGCCGCGTGTATCGTGCTACGTTGTTTGACTGGATTAGGACCAAGGTGTAACTACTAAAGAGAGGCTGACGGCGGCCGGATTAGGACCAAGATGTAGCCGGTAAAGAGGCTGAGATGTTCTTCATCTGCTCTATGCCGCCCGTTCTCTCGATGTCGATCCCGGAAAAGCTAGTTGAGACGTTAGGACCATGATGTGATGGCCAAGATGATGGGTACTATTGTTCCTCTTTCCAACACATGTCCAAGTACTTGGGACTGAAGACTAGATGGGACCGAAGACTGGCTGAAATATTAGAACCACGGGGTGGTAGCTAAAGTAAAAGAAATAGTGTTCCATATGTCATTTGCTCGATAACGCTAACTGGAACTTTAGGGTTATTAAATTCGGAGTGCTCTACGTAGCATTATTCATGTCTTTGCGAACTGGGCTGAACTAGAAATTCTAGATGTGAGAAATAAATCATGACTATTGATGCTTAGGAGATTTGAATGAAATCAAGGAGACTGGTGAATCACAAAAATCCACGACTCCAAATTAAGCGCAAAAATATTATGCACTGAAAGTGTTGAAGTAGATCCGTGATTATGGCGACGTAAATAAAATGTAGTGATTGTCGATTTTTAGCGTGACAAGCGTTGCAACTCGCGGTTTCGTTAAATCGAGAGGAGGCAAAGACAGTCCCTTATCACTTCTACACGTATGCCAGGTATACGTGCACGTAATAATCTCCCATGCTCGACGAATAGTAATGCATGGCTTTCGAATTTGAATTACATGTGTGAGGATCAAGGAAACGTATACTGATGCCAACCGCCGTGAGCAATTTTCAATTAATGTAAACACGGTCTCGCAATCCAGTAATTCTGGCGAGTTCTGGCCTCGATAAACTCGGAGAACTGATAAATTATGAAGTCCAGACTGTACTGAATATTGTATTTCAGATAATAGGGAGACTGGAAGAAAGCAAATCTTGTGCGCATTAAGGGCGCACGCTAGCAAACGTTAGTTATTAGTCATGTAACGTTATATTTAAAAGTATGTTCAGGCCATTCATAGAAAAGACATAATATCTTTTTGAAATCTTATTAAAATATCTCAAGACGGGATTAATCATTATCACCTCTTTCACTCACAACCTTTAATTTTTTTAGATTTCATAAAATCGAGACATATGGAATGAAAGTACTATATGTATATCGAATTTAGAGGGAAGATACAAGAGACTGAACTCGATCCGACGCACAAATACGTTGTCCATTCTCGGACAGAGTTGACGTTCAATCTGTTGAACTGATCGTAGTAGGCTCGGCGAGACGATCGTGAGTAATCCTCCTGGATGTATCGAACTATCAGACCGATGCTCGCGCGATGAGGACGAATTTCCTCCTTACGCACCCCCCCCACCCCAAGTATCGTGAAGCACCTCCCATGTATGTCCATTGCGAATCCACGATCTTCGTGCAGACGAAACCAGCTTGCTGGATATCCTTCTTCGTGTACATAGTGTATATCTAAGGAACACGCGCCGCATAATGTACAGACGCCTTCGGCTAATATAAGAATAAGCGATTGGAAGCTCGATCTTAGCTCGTAAATTGAGACCTCTGTCAAATTTCGAGAGGTACGTGCTACCTCGCGGGATGAGGGTCCTCGAGCAGGATCGAGCGAGAGGTTTGCCTCGTTTCAGAGTGGACTGGGTTTGTTCAGTGCCATCCAAAAGTCTCGTTAATTCCTCGCTGACGTCTACCTGGTAAAACGCTTAATTTCTCTTTTCTTTCTAGCGTTTGGATCTAAACAGATCTTGTCCAGGTGGGACCGTAGCTCGGAATGAAACGAAAGAATTGCAGATCCGGGAAACAATGACTGAAAAGTAGACGACATTCGCAGCTGGGACCCGAAGTTCGGATAGACCGAGGGTGGTCCAGTCCATTCATCGAGACGAGGCGTGGGAGACACGCGACGATGGTCGCGAGGAAACAGGCGTCTCGTTAGACTGAAGCACGCGAGGACGGACGGCATCGTCGGCGTTCTCGCGTCCACCGGGGCCGCGCTGGCAAAAAATTACGGAGAGCATGGATTTAATGCGTGCCGGGTGCGAGCGCGGCTCCGCCCCCGACTCTCAGACTCGAGCGTGTGTGTCGAGGTGGAATTTTTATCGAGCGTAGAGAAGCTTAAGAGCGAGCGAGCGAACATATGTAGACGTGTGCGTGTGCATATATGTAAGAGAGAAAGAGTGTGTGAGGGAGAGAGAGAGAGAAAGGTAAAAAAAATATATATAACGATTATATATAGGGTACACAAGAGATGTAAGAGAGTAGCGAATCACGTGCGTCGACTGCCTTGTACAAGCATAATGCATGCGTGTGGATGTGCGTACGTATAGATTCCGTATCGATGTATTTTATTGTAAAGAAATAAGACAAAGAATTTAGGCGTGCGCAGACTTCGATTTTTGTAGAGAAATTGTATAACTTGCTGATAACTTATCTCTTAGGGAAATGAAGAATTCATGATTGTGTGTTGACCGATCGCTAAATGTCGATAACGCGACCAGAGAGAACTCGTCCTTAAGGCATGAACGATTTATAAAGACGAGTCATGTGGACGACAAAAGAAGAAAAGAATAAACGAGGCGACACGTAATGCGTTGATTCTAAATAATTAAGTGGCGTTAAGTGACTGTAAATTCGATGCTAGACCGCTATTTGTTTACTAAGGTAATGGTAGCCAGTGATGCGCGATAAAACTAGGGGGAGAAAAAGGGGGATTGAGGGACGGATGAGGGGTGCAGGGGCGAGATCCAGAGAGTGGAGAAGTGAGACGTATAATTACGTATGCTATGCAACTATATATATATGTATCTATAAACTACATAATGTTTGTTCAGTAACTACTATCGTCATCCATTTTATATATATTATGCGATTATTGATTATTATATTATTTTATTACTATCGTCAGTGTGACGTAAGCTAGAGAGAATGATAAAGGGGGAGGGGGGTAGGGGGAAAAAAGAGATAACAGCGGTATGAGAAAGTTTATCGGGCAGCGTTTCGCAAATGCCAAATCAAAAGGTACGGTTGATGATGCGTTTCATATAGGAAAAAAAAAGAAAGAAGATATTTAATAAAACGAAAAAATAGAGGACCGGGGCAAAACGCAATGCATCCATTTTGCCGAACGTAAGCGAAACCGCGATAGAGAAACGCGCGCGAGCACACTTATGAGAGCGAGAGGGTGTATACATGCTTTGTATGTGCGTGCTGTGCATGTGTGAGTGAGTGTACGTGTGTTTGTGTGCGTACATGCGAATGAATGAGAGTAATAAAAAGTGATCCGCCTCAGTTTTAGTGGGGCGCCGAGCGGACGAAGGGGTGGACTTTAAAAGAAATAAATGCTGGTGCTGCTCTGTGATTTTTGTAAAAAAGAAAACAAATAATAAAAAGAGAGGAGAGGGCTGAAAGAAAGAGAGAGAGAGAGAGACCAAGGGAGTACACGAAACGATCGAGGGACCCGATATTCTACGGGATCTCCATGAGCATAAAAAAACCCAAAAAAAAGACGAAAAAGAATGGAAAGCAACACGCAGAGAGATAGCTTGAGTACCTGGACCCTGCCCTGACCCGCGTCTGCCTCCGCAAGCGGAGGTGCAAAGGAAAGAAAAAAAGAGCGAGAGAGAGAGAGAGAGAGAGAGAGAGAGAGAGAGAGAGAGAGAGATAAATGAGACATGGAGAGAATGTGAGAATGAACCAAGAGTGCGCCGCGTCGTTTTACTCAATTGTACAGGCTGTAAAATTTATTCGCTTTTAGTAAGCAAGGAAAAAAAAAAGAATTTTAATATAGATCGTTAATCGCTAATTAGGGGATATACGTAGAGGGAGAAAGATATAAGAAGAGGAAGATGGTGAGAGTCATCGTAAGCTCGAAGAGCTTTATTGCACCTACACGCGAATCGCACATTACCGGAAGACGGGTTGCAGCTTTGTGGTTCATGTAGATGGTCCTTGCCCCCCTCGCACTCCTCCTGCCGGCCCCGTTCGCCCTGCGGGAATGAGAAACCCCCTGGAACGCGCAACTCGCCCAAGTGTAATAGGGAGCGTATGTAATTAGCAATTGGAGACAACCTCCGTGTCCGAGAATACGACACTGTAGCGAGTACTACGCATATTTGCCAGGACGTTGCATAATCGATCGTGAGAGCATTGTGAGAGAAAGAAGAGAGCGCGAGCGAGAGAGAGAGAAAGAGAAAATGAGAAAATAAGAGGAAGAAAAACAAAAAGACCGTATGAAACGAAAGGGTGAATAGATGCATGTATGTACGTATAAACGAAGTATGAGAGAGGATTGAAGCGAATGGTAAACGATGCTAAGAGAACTGAGACATATAACATAATAAACAAGGACCCTTATTCTCGTCTCCTTTTTTTAGAATGATAAAAATAGTGAGTCGTTACGCTTTATATATTATACATCTCGAGTATATGAATATACGAGTAAACATAACGTACAGAGAAGCAGGTACAGAAGAAGAAAAAAAAACATGCAGGCATCTTGTCGTTAAATTGTAAGATATTGTGTTCAAACTCCAGAATGTACTCTGATCCCCCTTCCTCAGACTACTATATATTAAATATATTGTGCACTATGCTCCAACTTGTCCATACAAATAAATATATTCAAAAATCTCATTTTTGCCTTTATTTTTTTTTCACTGTCTTTATTTTTCAGATTGTGAGAGAGGAAGTTAAGAAACTATGCAATTTATTATTGGATTCAGAGAGCCAAGCGATTAAAACCGGAATCGAGCCTTTTAGCCACTAACATCAAAATATTAAGAGATAAAATAAGATGCATTCTACAAATTTTATGAAGTGCCAGTGGCTTTCACGCATGAAAGCGTAAGATTAATTTTAATCCTCTGAGAAGATTCCGTTACTTCTATCTCATTACATCCAGCAGAAATTTAAAAATCAGTAATTAAAGTAATGAAATTAGTAGTAATAAAATTTTGATTTTTTTTTGGACGTCAGGAAGTATAATATAATGAAAAGAAATTTTAGATCCCCCACCCCCCCAAAAAATAGAAAAGATAAGAGAAAAAAACCTAGACATTTCCTTATTTATTAATCTTTCATATTGTCAATTATATTCTTCTGAAAATAAGACTGTCGATTTTTTAATTTAAATTTCTGCTGATGTTATTAATATCTGTAATTACCGACAACTTACTGATTGATGGTATTTTTGTGAAACGCTTAAATTAAAAAATATTTTCAAGATTCGAAAAAATATAATTGACTGCCATTTCTTATTTAGTTTATATTTTCTTTATAATTTAGAAATTTTTAAGAATTAAAATTGATTAAAATCTGCGTTTCGAAAAAGCATCGAGTTAAACAGTTATTGATGTATTGTAGATAATTATTGGATAATTATCGATATCGCTATTTAGTTAACGATGTCAGAAAATATAATTAAATAAAAAAATTGCAAAAATCGTACATAAATGGATTGTAAGATGAATTAAGTTAATTTATAATTCTAAGATTTCGTGATTTCATCAAACCGCCGGGTAATTGAGGTTATAGTATCATGTGGTAGCATGTTTTCGTTTATGAAAATCATTGATGCTTCGTATACTGTAATTATATACTGATACTGTAAAATATGTAAGATAATTGTATCCGTTGTCTTACCACGTGTAATATTTTCTCTGCAATGATAAAATGAATTGCGCTGGTTTTTAACCTCGTCTTTTTAAACCCTGAAAAACAGGTGGTTATAGGCGAAATTTCAAGTATGATTATAATTTATATAATTTACATAAAAATAAACGTTAAATCTAACAAATAAATCAAATAGCGCAATTTAATGTTTCATTGTACTTTTATGCGCTTCGAAAATACAGCGTCTTGTATGTACAGTTCAGAGAATTAGGTTATATTTATTTTTCAAGAATGGAAGATGTAAATAAAGACAATATACGTTTTCTATCTTGAGATCATATATATATATATATATATATATATATATATATAAAAATGTCCCTTTTCTTTACAGAAAATTTTACCATTTTCAGAAAGATAAACTTATACTGTAAAAGATAATTTTGTATAAGTGTAAAACATGGATGAAATTGATTATAAATTGAGATCACAGAATCCTACTTTGATATCACATGTGAGTATGGCGACAACAATTAATCACATATTTGCATTTGTACTGTATTGATTATTTAATTGTTTTCCTGCAGGCAATATCTAAGCTGATTCAGATAATCAAAAAGAAATTGGAAACAGAGGAAGAGAATATTTCACAAGTAAATAATTTTCCTTTCTTGATAAGCATGATTTTAGAGATTTCCTTGTCTTGTTTTCATATATGTATTCCTTTTTTATAGATATCAGAATTTAAATTAATCTCGTCTAAATGCAACAGTGAAGATTCTATAGTTAGCACATCTGCGTGCCAAGCGTTGGTCGTGCTTGCCGAGACTGGATTATGGGACCTCAAGTTGGCATTGGCAACATTCATGGCATGTCTATCTTCTTCAAAGTATGTACATATTAAATGAATTGTTAGTGTACAGTAATCTATTTTATAATAGATAATAGTATAATGTAATCCTATTTTATTTATTTGTTTCAATAAATACTATTAAAATAAATTTTTATTATTATCACAAATTTTAGGAATTATCAGGCAATTACTGTGGCAATAAGCCGACTGTTGATGTTAGATTGCAAGTCGCCTGATAAATGTAACGAATATACTCTTGATGTCCCTACTCAGCATCCATTTATCGCGATCTTGATTCAGGAAAAGTTCAGCTGGAGATCCGTATTGAATCAAATGAAGCTCATCATGCATCATCACGATAAACAGTATGCTTTTATCATAAGAATAATTATTAATGTATGTGTATAAAAATATTACATTATATTATTTTTCTTTATTTTTAAAAATTGAAGTTTTTTCAATCCTAAAGATAAAGATAAAGACGATAAAAAAAATGAGTTAGAAGTATTAAAAGCATTATTAAATTTTGATTTATCTGAATTTCAGAGTTATGGAGCAGAGTTTAGAGCTATTGCGACCAGTATTTGTGCACATATTGTGCAATCCTTCCATGGATTCATGTGAGAGTTGCAAACGGGAAGCATGGCAGCTTATAATGAAATCTAGTAACACTACAGATTTACGAACAGAGATCTTACTCTGGTTGTGCACAAATCGAGCGGATACTTGCATCGATGCGAATAACCGAGTTCTCGAGCTCGCTGATATGATGTTGGTGAAAAGAGATATGGAATTTTGTACTGCGTTAGTGCCTTTAATCGCATCTTTGACGATACAGCTTTTGGAATACGGTCATGAACCAATCCAAAATTTTTGCATGATATTGGATCTCTTTGAATGCTGTTACAATTACATAGGAAATATTACGATAGTTTTAATGGCAGAAATAATTTTGATATGTCCTGCAACTTATTTACTTGACGCCTTCCAAATATGTAAGTATATTTATAAAAGCATAAATTCTGATATAATGAAATCACATATTTTAAAAACAGTGATACTTTACAAAAACTGTAAGATTTACTTTTAATCGATTTTGACGTCATAGGTGCAGTTATCATAGACAAAATGCCGTGCCATGTTACATTATTAAACGCATTAGCTGCATCCTTGTTAAAGTGGTTAGCCTATCCGTCGTTATTGTGCTCTGATGCGTTAGTGATAGCGAAAGAATTGTTAATCAAAATAATGTCACAAAAGAAAACAGACAGTGGTAACGATACTGTTTCAAATAAGATGCTGCTCACATTCAGCTATAGCAACAGATACATTCAATTTTATATGGAACTCATCCGCAGTCTATATTCTCTGAAAGATGACATTCTGTCTTGGTTGGAGAACTTGTCAATCGCACCAATAGATCTCAGATACATGTGTAAACTAATTTTATGCGGGATCTTCCTGCGTAGCGATGAACCCCTCGTTGTGCAGAAAGTCTGCCACATTCTCGTGCAAATAGCGAGGGAAATCAACTCCTTCGCGTCACACGTGCTGTCCCTGTTGCTGCATAAATTAACTAAGACTCGCGACAGCTCCACGTTGAAATACTTGTTGCTAACTGTCCCGGAGTTTGCCATGACCAAGGAAAATCTGCCGATCGTTATCCACACATTGGATACGTTATTGAATAGCGGCAAGCCATTGAAATATTTTGCAATCCAGCTTTATCTGAAGGCGTTAGAGAAAGAGCCACGCTGTTACCGTTTTATATCCATCGCCCTGATGGATATGATGGAGAAGGATCACAGTTGGCACTCGAACGTAACATGTGCCCGGGCGATAAAGTACATTTGCGAGAATCGGTCCGAGCACGGTGAGGAACTTGTGCCGTTGCTATCACAAATCCTAAATCAGTGCGTTGATCTGAACAGCGGTGCGGCCAGTGCGCTCGCGCTCGACAGCATCTCGGCCTTATGCAAGTCCACAGTGATAGGTATTTTGCATTTTGTTGCATTTTGTTCTTTAAACAGTGAATGCGCTTTTTTTTTAAATACCATATTAGTGTTTCCTGTATAATTCTCTATAAAAGTTATCATTTTTTATAATTAACATTTGATTTTACTTCACAGGCATTTATTCTACATGGCAAGTATTAGCACCGAAGATGCGCAAAGAGAAGCGCACGGTGGTCCTAGAAAGTCTGTGCAATCTTTTTGCCAATATTCCCTCGTACTTGTTTCGTACAAGTGAAGACTATGACAAATTCATCGACGACGTTGTGACACATTTGTGGAGCTACACAATATCCAACGACACGAGAGTCGCGAAAGCGGCGTTCAAGGCGTTGAAGACTTACCACGTGGAACGAGTTCCTCCGAGTGCTTTGCCTCCAAACTTTCGAACGGATACCGCGATACAGCACGTAACCGGAAAGACAGATAATAAAGATAAGTCCGCGAACCTACTGCAACATATACCGGGCACTTATTGGATCCAAATGCTGAAGAATGTGAATAGAAATGTTTTAACAGCGGCTGGAGATCTCTTAATTTTCTATATTGGAGACGAATTGAGTGATTTCAGATCGCGAATATATACTTGGCCACAAGGAGAACCACAAAACTTTAAGTATCTGCCAGAAAGAAGCGCGATAAGGGCCGTCGGCGAGTATTTGAGACGAAGCGACAAGGCGGATCGAAATAATCACATAGTCATAGTAGAGTGTCTGCGCATATTCGCTCATAAGCACAAAAAGCCGTTGCCAAACATAAATTGGAACTTCTTGAAGGAAACCATGCAGATATCAGAGGAAGCTAAGGAATATAGTTTGTCTATCGCGAGTCGTCATTGTCAAATCTCGCTATCGGCGAAATTGTTAACAGAAAGTTTTTTATCTATGTATACATCCGTATCAGAAGTCGAGCGATTATTACTGGACGAAAAACACTTGGTGCTTTATTCGAATCTGGAGGAACTATGCCAGGCTATTCCACCGAGTAATTTACGAAAATTTCTCGAAACTTCTGTCCAGTATGCCATTGATAAAATCTTGGTGAATAACGAAAAGACTATTCATCTATTCAATCACATTATGTCTTCTTATGTCACCGCTTTAAAAAATAACGCGATACAAATAGGAAATCGCACGCTGCTCACCACGATATTGGAAGATATATCGGGAAAAATCGACTTGACATCCAAACACTTTGCGAAATATTCTGCGACTATGACGGAATTGTTGCTCAAGGATGTCGAAAGAATGACATCGCCAGGCACTTGGTGGGTAGTAACATCGGAAAAACTGAAAACTGCTATCGCTATTAGAACTCAGTCAGCCTTTAACGGAAATATCAACGCACCATTTACTTGGTTGAATGAGCTTGTCAACGAGACCAAGTCTAATCCTGAGTAAGTATTAATAGTAATTATAATAAACTTTGTGCTTGACCAAATTGCATAATAAATTTTTCTTTATAATTTTTCTTTATAGAATGCGAAAATATTTATTAGAAAATATACAAAAAGTGCAAGCTGACTTGAGATCGGAAAAAACTTATGATCTTGAAGTACAAAAAGACTGGATTTTAGATTTTATAAGACACATCGATTCGCTTATGGTAGAGACAGAAAATGAAAAAAACAGTATAACTTTTTACTGTGATATTTTATTCATCTTGGTTATCTGCTTGTCCGGCATGGAATGTCTCCTGCCGAAAAAAGAATTGCTAATTACTTCGCAAGACATTAGGATAAGATTGTTTCCACAGGCGATCTCTATACTTATTGACCGACAAATTTGGAAATCCATAACACGTCAGGTATGTTCAAATTTGTCTTTCAGCTACGGATATTTTACATATTACAAAAATTTATAATTTCTCGATTTTTAACAATTAAAAAAACATTATATTACAATTGCGATGGAACTTTTCGTTACGAAACGAACACTATGCCTATTTGACATAAATATATATTAAATCGTATTAATCGATAATTTTTTAGATTATGAAATGGCTGAATCACATGAGGAGTAGTTCTGTACCTGATGTATATATACTTGCATTTCAAAGCGCATTGATTTTATTAAGACATGAAGAAGACTATAATTCAGAATGGAAAAATTATTTGTCAGTCAAAACTCGTATTCAAATATAACTAAAGAGAAATATGTTTATATAAGAAATATTTTTATATAAAAAAAGGGAAGTTTTTACATTGAACTGATTCACTTACTTGTACTACTCAGACTTGGATTTCATTAATGATATTAAATCTTATAATTGTAATGAACATCTGTAAATACACCTGACAGCCTACTTTAATGTCTATATCTTATTACTAATAAAATAACGATTATATCTCAAGCTTTGATAAATACTTATATACATACACTTAGGTCCATATCCTTATTGCATAATCAACACTTAATTCGTTAAATTGTTAAAAATTTCTATGTTTAAATTGTGACATGTAGAAAAAGATATGCTAATCCGTTATCATTAATTAAAAGATAAACATTTAAAAAAGAAGAAAGAATAACTTTCTATCATTTAATTACTATAGATTTTTCCTGGATTCTATTTGAGATATGTAGCTTTATATGAGTTATGGAGCTTTATATGAGATATGGAGCCTTATATGAGCTGCATATGAGTATATGTAAATTTTAGTATTAAATTATTTGTTGAATTAATTGGGAAGAGAATGTATGATTTGGTGATTATCGATTTGGCTCTAGTATCATCTGAAAAAATTCTGACGAAACGGACGCTTTAAAAAGATTTTGTTCTACCACTAATTTTCTAATTCGGTGATTTCTACACACCGTTATTTCTTATGTACATCAGTACTTGTTAAAATACTTTACAAGCGATGCCGGTGCAAAGAGCGCGAAAATTCTATTTTATAAGGCTGATTTCGTATAAATGTAAATATCATCATATAAATATCAAACAAATCACAGAAAGAAACGTATTTGCTCGTTGTATACAAGTTATTCGATACCGATACGCAACTTGAATAGAATTGGCGAGCTTAGGTGCACTTATTAATAAAAGTAAAAATGCATATTAATAATTCCTAACTAAATCGGACGTACCATTTGCGCGTAGTTAAATATAAATTATTTCAGCGTCATATACCTATCTACAACTTCCTCGTCACATATGCTGTATGTGACGGCACTCATAATGCTACACGGATGTCTCGCTATTGTCTAACGTCATCACCGTTAGAGTATTGGGTCTTGAACCAGTTAGAATTTGTTCCTCAGGTGGACGCATCCTGGGCTCCAGAATATTTCTCTTTGTCTCCACGTTCTTCTTGATCGGCGTGCGACTAGGACTAGACTTCCTGCTGCTCGGATATGATTTCAATAAACGTGCCCTGAACAATAATAAATTATAATTAATCTTTGTATCTCGAAATATCCTTTCTTTCAGCAACACTTGAGATATATTTAGAGCATCTAAATGTCACTTCGTATTTTGGATAGAAGACTAGTGGACGTTCTGAATCGTACTTACGCGTCCATCAGCTTCAAATACAAGCGAGTGTACACTTGATACTCTTCGTCACCGAATTCGGTAGGGTCATGTCTTGCGTGCTCGTACAAATCACAAAATTGATGAATTAAACGCTGGCCGCTGCCATTTAATGGAGTGGCGAGCGTGGTAAGCAAATATGCCCTTAGATTCTCCGAAGGATGTCTTTTCAGACAGTTGTCATACTTTGTGATCTCCGCCTCTGCAAACAGACTTGAAATGAAACAGGATTCTAATGCGACAGGACCTAGCGCGACACGTCGACAACTCACCCAAGGTTTTAACATCGTCAACCGCCTTTAATCTATAATAATGCGGTGGGGCTTGTCCCCCCGAAGTCAAGATATACCTAGGGTCGCTCATCAGCTGCGGCTCGTATTGGATCCTGGGTATCACTTCTATTCTCCTCTCTATTTCCTTCTTCAGGGACTGAAAAACATTTTCAGTGCGTTTAAGCAACAATACAGTGGGTTAACCTCAAAATTAAATGTCCAAATGTAAAAACGTACCTTCTTCGCGTCGTGTCCTATGGGAATGTGAGGGCCCCGACGAGATCTCAAAGCGAACCTCATGATCTGCCGTTTCGCGAAAATGAATAGTAATAATATCGTCAAAACGCCCGCCGCTATAAATATCACTATGGTCACACCGGACAGTTCCTGTGTCATTCTCACACGACAATCGAGACGGGTCGGCTCACGCGAATAATTGTCAACGGGCACTGGTTCTTACGTGAGACTCGTATATCGCTTCGAGAGAATTATGCGATCTGTCATTCGAACTTTCGAATAAAAACCTCTCCAGTCAGCTGATCGGCGCACGGAGTCGTATCTCGCGCGCATCGTCTTTCATCCAATTAGTATCAGTTATTAATAATTGTGTCAAATTCTTAGTAGCAATTTTATCAAATTAATATTATTAGACACTATGGTTTATCAATAGGCAACACCAAACTCGATGTGAAAAGAATGAATACCACCATTGGAAACATCACGGAAGACATTGCGATCTCCCTTACTCTTACAGTAACATAAGCATTATGGTAAAAAAAAAACTGAGAAGTAAATTGATAGATAAAAACTTGATTAGATAGAAACTGAACGAAAAATAACGAAGGAATTATAAGTGATAAAACTGGAGAGGTATTTGTATAAAATAATACAAAGAATAAGGATTTTTTGGAAACAAAATTTTAATTAAGAATAAAATTAAGACAAATTATAAAATGTAAATTAAAATTGAGTTGTGATATTAATATTAAACATAAATCCAGAAATAGATTTTGAAAAGTCACTATAAGAAAATCTTAATTTAAAAAGATTTTAATCTTTAAATATATGCACTGCATATTCATTAATGTAGAAAAAATTAGATAATTGTTCATGTCGTTGTATTTGTGATTATATATTTCTTAAAAGATTTTCTATAGGTTTTTTAAATAATGTTTCATTTACGGCGGCGATTTCAACCATTAAACTTTTCTGGTCCTCGGATAATGTTGTATTAATTTTTAAAAATGACAGCACAAGCTTTCCAAAGTTCTTATCCTTAGAATAAGAAAGTGCCTTCCCTGAGAATAATTTTATAATTTTATCGATCATGTTGTGGTCCAGTCGTATGGATAAAAAATTTTGCAATATAGATATATGCCACAATTTTAATTCCTGGACATGTGCAAGAAACTCTCTGCAAAAATATATTAAAAAAAAAAATCATTAAATATGTACGTTATTTTTTAAATAATTCAATTTTTAAAAATGTGAATACAATTATATTATATATATAAAATTATTATATATTCATATAATAATTTTACTAATTCTAATATTTAAATAAAAATTAATCTGGACATTAATAAATTTTTCAGTCTGAATATTTCATAGATAAACTTAGATTTTATCATCAGAATTTAT
This sequence comes from Tetramorium alpestre, assembly GCA_021460005.1. Classification (NCBI taxonomy): domain Eukaryota; kingdom Metazoa; phylum Arthropoda; class Insecta; order Hymenoptera; family Formicidae; genus Tetramorium; species Tetramorium alpestre. The sequence goes on along the minus strand of JAJVSH010000039.1, from coordinate 1,334,593 downwards.
TTAAAATATACTTTGGAAAAAAAACATATACATATATAATGTAAATTTGAGAAAAGAATTATGTGAATATAGAAAAAGATTAATTTTCACCTAAATATTATAAAATTATAGATATAAATTTTGAAGTTATATATCACATGTGTGAAACGTACTCTAAGAGAACTGCTTTTCTTTGCTGATCAAATGTATTCACAATAGTAGTAACTAATGTTGTGTCTTTCAACTCAGTATTGAGAATAGGAACAAATATAAATTGCTGAACCTCATCAGGAAATATTTTAATCAATTCGGCAATAGCAGATGATAATAAACGAGACGGCTCCTCGAGTTCCACTATCTATGATGCAATACAGTAATACAAACAATAATTAATATATGAGGAAAAAGATAGGTAGCAAAATCAATAACATGCCATTGGCACCTTTAACAACAAAAGATGCGTGAAAAATGTATTGAGATACTTCATTTTCTGCTCAATAGTCAAATCACTCATCGACTGACACAGATTATAGACACCCTTGGGACTTAATTTTCTTTCCATTTCGTCCATTAGTGGGATAAGATCTTCATCGGTTAGGCTTTCTAACTGGACAAAGTCTAGCCTACCGTTATTTCGTTCTAAATGTTCACAGGCACTCTCTAAAATATCAGATCTCTGCGGTGCTGCGACAGCAGGTCTCTCTGGTTCTGCTACTCTCTCGATTTGTGTGAAGTAAAATTGAGTAGATTGTGGTGGCATTGATTCATTACACATTGTTTGAGATTTGCTATTATTTATCGACTCATCAGTACCGTCGCTATCTTCACTTTCTGAATGTGTTTCTTCTTTATTCTATATTGAATAATACATTTACATACAATAATTATATATTAAAATATCTGTATATATACAAAGCTTGAAGTTTAATATTAAAGATTTTTGGTTCTCATAATTATTTCATGTTTGTAGGTGGGACCAAAAAGAATACATATCAATTTAGAAATTAAATAATAATTATACAAGCTTCAGTTAGAAATTGTAATTCATACAAGTGTCGGCTCGTGCAATCCTAACCTGTCCCGCAAAAATTTTCCACAACGGATTAGCTTGGGCGATGTTATCTTTCAACGCTTCCCTGATAGATTCAAGTCTCGCCATGGTTTCTTCTGATATTGTATACTTTTCGAAAAAAGCTTCCGAATCTATATCTTCCCGCATTATCCCGTCCGCACGTCTCGCGCATATTTGCTCCTGTGTTTCCATCGACATCTTTGGATCAGTGACGTATAGGGTAGGAATGGGCGATATCGTGTCGATTATTTTGACATCGATTATTTTTCTTTTACAGAATCGATTATTCAACGATGTTTTCTCAACTCGATTATTCCCTAAAC
>JAJVSH010000039.1:1311186-1321567 GCA_021460005.1 Tetramorium alpestre | reverse complement strand
TATATATATATACACACACATATATATGCTAGATACAATATTGAAACAAATCGAGCGATGATATCAGTTAAAGCTCGTTATCTAGGCGCCTTAGTTACGCGATAATTATAGAAAAGGTGAATTTTTATAATTGAGTGTCTAATGATCAAAATATCGAATATTTAATGCACATGTTTAACGAATGCGACAAACTTATATCGTGAGATTTTGTTATGGCATCTTAGCAGTTTTTTAAATAAATGTATTTATAAATTTGCGAGATTTCTTTAATTTTATGAAATAAATTTTCAGCACAAGGTATGAATGTCGTAAATTACAACATAGTCAATTCCAATGGAGTTAAGATTGGCTCGCGCACGAGTTACATATGCAATGTAAATCAGTACCCGGCGAACAATAATGCGGCACAGTCTGAGACAACTTCGAAGCCCAAGCATCGGCCGATGTCCGAGAATGTGAAGGAGTTGAGCACGTGCGAGGAGGAACTCGGGTTCGACGACATGCTCATTATTAAAACACACGTGGGGCACGGATGGCGGGATATCGCGAGGAGACTCTCGTATTCCGATGGACAGATCGATCAATTCGAGGAAAATTACAGGCATAAGGGTCTCGACGAGGTGAATATCGAATTATAAGAATTAAATTTTATTTTACCCTGAAAAAATTTATCGTTGCGATTATCGATCTATAATTTTGTTTGAGAAAACAAAAACTATTTAATCAATTCGAGAACGATTAATAAAATGTAAAATTATTCATGTGAAATTTATAAATTTATTCCTCCTAAATATATATTAATAATGAGCAATTTTTATTCATGATGATTTTAGGTAATCTATCAGCTACTGCTTGATTGGAAGCAAGCCAATACACGGGATGCTCAACTCGGCACGTTAGTAAGCATACTGTGGTCTTGCCAGGAGTACGATTGCGTTGAGCGGTTAGCTGCAGGTCGCAAAAATCCGTCTTAGTTAAGGAGCATGTAAAAATTTCTACCTGACTTGTACATATGATTATCCAAGGATTTAATCCAATCGATTGTGATTTTTTTTTACTCGAGATAATTGTTTTTATGTATATCATATTTTAGCGCGTAGTTTATAGACACACAGTATACGCACCATTTCAATTGCAAAGGTCGTTTACATTCGTCTAACATGTCAGAAAGAATATTGTTGATTGGACTAATTCGCATTCAGCGTTCGATTTGGCATTGTATCGCAACGAACCTGCATTTTAAGTAGAAACATGATCTGGTTAATAATATGAAGATGTCATGGACGAATGTAGCGTCGCTTTGCGTGATACAAATGTCTACATGTGTACACACATACATATATACATTTTTTATACTTATTTCTAATCTATTTTGTAAAATCTAGTAGGAATAAACTTACAATTCTTTAAATTTTATATATTTTATTAAGTCATCACATATAAGTCCATAATACATTCAACACATACGCATCTAGTTACACATTCAAACCTTATTTAAAATTGAAATATACAGCCTATAACTGTATGTGTATACAGCTGCGTCTATTTCCTTTTTTTTTAATGTACTTATCTTTCTTTTTCTTTCTTATCCTTATATTTTTATATTTTTTAAATATAATTTTATATTCTGTATGTTTTCTTTTCCTCAAACGTTTCACAAAACAGCTTGATAAAAAAATGTAAATTTTTGGATACATTCAATGCATCGCTTGCACTTTTTTAATAAATTTTTTGATAAATAATTTATTATCCTTTACGTAATATCTCAGTAGACATTTATATATCCTAATTGTTTGATACTAATGTTATTTTGTACTCGTAAAAAAATCTATATGTAATATGCTACAAAGAGTTTATTTAAATACACCAAATTATTTAAAATAGTTAATTTTAAATAAACAATTTAAATATTTTTTTAAAGTCATTTAAATAAATTTTATAAATTGAATATAAAATTATAGCAGAATATAAAGTTAATCCTTTATGTTAAATAATTAACGTAAATAATTACGTATTACATAATACGTAATTATATACCATATTATCAGATCAAATTTGAAAAAAAAAGGAAAAATATATACATGTATAAGAATGATAAATGCAGTCGATAGAACTAGAACAGTACACTGTACAAAGTTATAATACACTGTATATAATACTTAATCAAATGTAAATTCGCGACACGTTTCAATCATATTTAAATTAATTTTTATAATAATTACTTTTGTTTTCATTTTATGATTTAATCTGAAACAGCTTTAATTTCGGGTAGCACCCGATTTGTCGATACTCGTAATCATCGTATTATTTATATCGCTATCGTCTATGACCTTACTAAAAATTTCATTTTTACATTTATCGAACTCTTCCACCATTTCATGGAGCTCTTGATCGCCGTTTATGGTTATAACCGGCGATGGCACCGGCTTTAGAGTTTGATGATACAGCCATTCATCATGGATCTGATGGATTTGCTTAAGATACTCCAACGAAACAGCGTTCTCTTCCCTTCGGCCTCGTTTTCTCATTCTCTCGTATACGATCTCAGGTGTCGTTCTCAAGTACACTATTTAACAATATAAATAAAAAAGCGGTAAAAAAATATATATATTCAATTGTAATAATTTCTCACAAAATTCATAAATCAGATAATATACCTATCAAATCGGTTTCTATATTGGCATTTTTCAAACACCAATCATACCAGTTCTCTAAGACAGTAACTTCAACTTCGCGCAGTTCATTTGTGCGTTTTAAATTTTCGACGAAGCACATTGCACTGTAGACGGATCTCTCCATAATTTTGTACGGTGTGGGTGTCTTACAAGTATGCAATTGGAGCATAGTCAATTGTACATAAGATTGGAACAAAAAGGCATATCGAGATGGTTCACTATACATTAATTCCTGTAATGTATTTTATAATGTCCATAAGTCCTATCATTATTAATATAGATATACACAATGAAGAACATAGTAATACTTTATATTAAAATATAAATGTTTTGTCTAAGATATTAATTTAGTTATTTTGCAAATGTTACATGTTTGATATATAAAAATTTGAGATATTTTTAAATAAAAACTAAAAAAATGTGCATTAATATTGTGAATAATAATATGTTGAATAATCATTTGACATAACAGTTTCTCATCGCTATTGCAGTGAAGCTTTGTAATTAAATAACAAAAACATTAAATTTTATATATTTATTGTCTTTTAAGGTTTAAAAATACTTTTCGACTCACCAATAGATTTGTCCCAGATACGTCACGCCAAAGCTCGACTGGTTCTTCTAATACGGTAACATTATCAAATTTCTTGAAATGACTTAAAAACGTTGTTTTACCACTTCCTATGTTGCCCTCCACACAAACAGTGAAGGGACGTCTGTACAGTTTGCCAATGGAACCAGACATTTTGATGAAGGCTTCGAGAGCTGCTTTACCTGAACAGACAATGCATTTGACTTCTTCTAGCATTGAAGACACACTGAGGACCTAGCTTAAGTCGTGTAATAAGAGATGACGTGTCATAAAAATGTAACAGTATATATTTTAAATAAGCTCTTAAATAAGCTCTTAAATAAGCATTATATAAGATAAGCATTATATAAGATAAGCATTTTCTCAGAATTATAAACAAGATACAAGATTCTTAAACATAACATAAATTATGTTTAAGAATCTTAAAATAACTACTAAAACAATAAAATAAAATAATGACGAAAGAGTATTATATGTCCTTAATAAATATTGATTATCAGTTATCAGTTAGAACACATTTGTTTTAGCTTCTATTAGTAAAACTTTTCATTTATATCTTAATTTTCAGTTAAATATTTAATTTAGTGAAATATATTTTTATATGTGTTATAATACCATTATAATATAATTGTTATAATATAATATAAATGTTATAATATCAGAGCTTCATGAACTTAGATTTATTATTACAATATTATTACAATAATAGAGACAGACAGATAAACAGATTTATTATATTATTATAACAATAATATAATAAATCTGTATGTATTTTTCATTTATTTATCAATTGCTAAAGATAGTTTATGATGCTTCCTAATCCTTAAAATATTCCACATAAATTTTTCATGCTACTATGTTTTCACATTAAGTCTTTATAATATCTAACTTTTGTTTTCCTTGTCGTATCTCATGCGATTAAAAATATCTAATTCAAACACAATCTTAGAATAAACCATATTATTACAACTGGAAAGCCAAAAATGTTTGCGCGGTAAAATAATAATGCAGTAACAATAGAACTGTCTTTGTTATGTAACATAGATAACTTCATAAAATACTTGAGAGAAGAAAAAAATATTTTAATGGTAACTTGACAAAATAACGGTCACTTAATCAGACATTCGAGCAACTTCACGTTGATTTTCAGTTAACGTTACATTACACGCAAATTTTTATCACTCACCGATGGATTGTCAAACGGCTGTTTGAGATTCGAAATCAACTGACGCCTAAACGCGGATCAAATAACAAGGCACTTGACGAAAATGCAAGTCGGAAGTCGTTGATTTTCCAGCTCGACAAGGCGGTAATGACACAATTGGACACAATTGAACACAATTGGACACAATGACTGCGTTCCGTAAAGCGCTTATGCGCGCATTTTTCTATAGTAAGCGTTACGTATACTGTAGATACATGCGCGCATATGCGCTTACGGAACGCCAATGAAACGTACAGACGACGAACCAGAGATTGCCGCGCAACTTTCCCGCCAAAATAACGACGAGCGCCATCTCGAGCAGATGAGCTCGCTATCCATTGCATATCTCCTTATCACCCCTCGGTTCATAAAGAAATTCGAACATTTTTGTTTAGGAGAAAACACAGTTAGACCGAGCAACATGCTCATGAATATTTTCACGACGAAATTTTGAAAATATTTTCAAAAAAGAATATTTCTCAATTTTCGCTAAATTTCCGATTTCTCGAATCCCGAAGATAAAAACGTAATAAATACGACGAAATACGAAAAATTTGTAGATCGATTATTAACAATTGTTCAAATCATCAATGCACTGTTGTACCTTGTGTGCACATTTAGCTATAGTCCATCACTGATGCCGGCAAGTTTACACCTGTTAGGTTAGGTTAATGTCGAGCAACAAATGAATAGCGGCATGACACAGTGCAGCAACTCTGTCGGTTGCCAGACGGTTCCGCTAATGATGCGTAATTAATTAATTCCATTATTAACACGCCAAGTGTTGCTGTATGTTGTTGCGCGTTGCTGCGTCGTCGCAATAACACGTTATCAGCATACTCACCGGCGGAAGCCATCGTTGCGTTCCTCTGTCGGCTGCGAAAAACGCGAAATTCTCGTTGTTTCACTCGACTGAGGAACTTAATGGCTTCACTCGATGGCGAACACTCGACGGCTTCTGTCGCTTCCACGTTCCTGCCATTTTTGATGCAACTGGCGTTCCGAGCGTGCGCGCGAACACGCGAGTGGATACACGTGACGGCGTTTTGTCGTCGAACGACGCCAAGTAGCATTGACTCACTCGGAGGATGAGTTCACTCGTCAGTTCACCGACGGCTGATCGGTGAGAGATCGCCGTCGACGATGTTACGACTGAAGAAAATGGCATTGGTAAATCCGTCGTGTACCGACGCCCTCTCATCTGGAATGAAAAACAATTAGTTAAAAAGAGTCGCAGACGGTAAAACCGGAAAAATAAAATTACGCGAGAAACGAGGATAACGTTTCAAATAAATATTTGAGCATCTGTATTATATATTTATTGTATTGATAAAAGATTTTGGAATATAAAATAAACGAGATGAATTGTTTTTATTATTAATATTATTAATACTATTAATATTATATAATGATGCACAGTATCTTAAAAAAAAAAAAATTAATTGTAAGATAAATAATGGGAGAATTTTGTCTTCAATTTAGATATTATGTTAAGAAATTAGGAATGTTGGAATTGGAACAAGTAATTTAAAGATAAAATAAATAAAGAAATAGTTGTAACAGAGAAGACAAATAATTAAAAATTTTTATCTTTAACTTTATATTTTAATCAGATATTATACTAAAAGATTAAGAGTTAGTCATTGGAGGGATATTAATCATGAAATAAATGAAGAAATATTTCGAGAAGATAAATAACTGAGATTAGGAATTAATTAGCTATTAGGAGGAAACATTTTAATGATGAAATAAAATCAAAACAGTTAGCTTTGTAATAAAAAATACCTGAGTTTTTATGAACTTACAAAAGATCATCTCTCGAAAGTATTAATATCTTTGTCTATATATGTATTTTCAAGGATACTCGTCAAACTAACGATTTTAACGAGAACATCATCATGCCTTTGTTCGCATTTCAGTGATCTCTACGCGCCTTTACACATCAGCACATATGGGCGACTATAATTTCTGTCAAAGTGCGCCGCCTCATGAACGAAAAGTGGCACAAACGCGGCCCGTTTTTGATTTATAATGCCGAGAGCGGTCCTAGTTACAGCTGGAAACGTATATCCGGGACCGAAGAAGTATCTGGGACGAGAATGTGTGCGGCTAGCTGCCATAAAGAATTCCTGGCTTTGAAAGTGGCCGCAACGCAAAACTTATATCTGCTAGATGACTTTTATTAGAACCCTTCCGTGCCCTTCACTCGGAGAAAAAGATTTAACGATACGTTCAACAATATATTATTACGATATATTATATCTAGAATTTTATTGTGAGAGGCAATCTCAAAATAAATACAAATGGAATCATCTCTCTGCGAGTTATCATAAAAATATTCTTGATTTTGAAAAGTTCACCGCGATGTAAAACTTACACTTTGCCAGATGACTCTCGTTAGAATTTTCTCATATGTTTTAGCTAGGAAATAAAATTCAACGATCTAGCCAATATTAAAATATATCGTATCTGAAATTGAAGCAACCGCAATAAGTAAAAATGGTTATTTACTCTAATGAGTTACTGTAAAAAATTCTTGACGTTGAAAAATAGCCAACGTGAAACTAATATTTACTAAATGACGTTAAAATTCGCTTGTTCACTTCAACAGTAAACGTAGTTTAGCGACACAATGTTGGAATTTTTAGAGGTATAATTGAGAAATGAAAAGAAAATTAAAAAAAGAATGAATCTAGAAAAATTATTAAAGTAAAGTAAAGATTCCTTGGGGTTTGAGAGTAATCGATGCAAAATTTTAAATATACAAATTACATTCACTGAATTTGTTCTTGCTTTAAAAGCGAAAAATATTTCATTTGATGATACATAATATATAACATGTACGAAAAATTAATCAAATAAAAAGAAGCTTCGAGTAAGATAGATAAGTTAGATGACGCGTTGCTTCGCGCTAATGCGGAGTGTCTAGTAACGGAAGGGTCCTGGATTCGAATCCCAACGGCTTTCTCATCCCGCATATGTATATTCCATAAACCTGATGAGATTCCTATGATGTTACAGTATTGTTTTTTCTCAAAGTCGGCGTAAAGAATGAACTGTGGCTACTTGTGTGTTGTTTTTCCACAGCCTGTAGAACCATGAATGATAACGACAGGATTGCTGCGCGATCCTAGATACAATATTCTCTCATAGAGAGAATAGATAAATTATTGTTGAGTCCCTGATGGCACAAAATTGTATTATATATAATTATATAATATATACATATAATTGATTTATAAAGTCGAACAACATATAGAAACTTCTTAGATATGTCGATAATCGGAGCAGGTAGAAGTTGATTTTCTATAAACGTTGAAAAATGTACTTTCTTACTATGAACAGAAGATAATGTGTTGTCGTTTCTTTTTGTTCGTGAGCTTATTTAAGAGCACGTCGTGCAGCAGTCGTGCAATATGTTATGCAAGTGTCATGGGTTACATTCCTGATCAAGCCCATTCGATATCCTACAAGTGTATCGACGTGCCACCCTCTTTCCTCGCTGACCTGTTTCGCGATGCTCAGAGCGGCGATGCATCTCGGCTGCGTTACTGCAAAATATAAATGCTCTTGTATTAAATTATACGAAAGACTGATAAAACTAAAATAATATTCTGTTGGATGTTCGAAGATTACACTCTAAACCCGATAAGGCTCTTTATTGTCAACTGGAAAAGAATGGCTAAAGACAGAGAAATATGGAGAGATATAATGATGCAGGCCAAGGCTCATTCTGAGCTATAGAGCCATTGTATGCTGATGATAATGATGATAGATGAGTGCTTTTAGTACAATTATTCTTTTACATTTGTACTCTTAATTAGTTTAATAGATCCATATTCGCTAACGAGAATAATTTTCGATGGAGATAAATACGATGAGAAATTGGCTGCAGCATAGCAGTTAAATCATCATGTCTTAAATCACCAAAGATGCCGGGAGATATTTGAATTTCCGTCGAATTCCGGACGATTCCATGCGGTTTGCGACACGGACTGTCCAATGTCTATTTTGAATCTCGGAGTATTTATAAACTTACCTTTACCGACGCAAAGTACGACATGGCCCTTGCATAAATGAAATCCCTGTCGATCTTGCCGTCGGCCACATTTCCATGCTAGACGGTCAAATCGATTGTACTTAATTCACTCTCGCACGCGTTAATTATTTCCTACAGAATGTTATTTAAAACGAAAAATCGTAAATTTTCTATCGAATTTCGATATCTAAATTAGCATTTAAAAATTTATAATTTATATTATTACTAAATATACTATAGATATAATTAACTGTACTTCTCTTATAGAGACGGTCAATTCTTAATTTATTTTTGGCTTTCATCCATCTCCATTAATCTTTGTCGACAACTCTAAATTTCTCTCTATTTTTAATGCTCTGTTTTTCTTTAAAAAATTTACCCTCCTTTTTAAATTACATTTATTTTACTCCAAAAAATGAATAAAATATCAGTGACTTATTGGTATTGTTTGACTTATTACAGACGCGTTAGGTATCTACAAGCTTCTTGATAAACTGCCTGATGTCTCTCTTCAAGGACCGACGCGGATTATTCATCTACCACGGCCTTTACATTCATGCGGCCCTGCGGGGACAAGTCGAACGGTCAGCCAAGGGGTTCTCGGGATAATCTCGGAAAAGCGGGATAAATAACCAGACGGTCGGTAGACTGATCCGTTTACTCGTTTATATTTGGATGACGATGCCTACTCTGCCATCGTCTCGGCCTCGCGCAAATTGTATCAGTGTGTCATTCCGCGTCGCAGTTTTATGCAATTCCACTGACGTCGCGGCTGTTCGTCGCGATCCAAGTCGGTGGAAAGTGGAAATCCGAGCGAAGCGAATCTGACAGCTCGTTCTCTCTACGCGTCGGGAAACTCGCGAAGCAATTGATGAAAGGAAACACATTTTCTTCCGAAGCAGCGTTCCGTAGAAACATGCATTTTCATTCATGCGAGCTTCCTCAGTATGCGTGGAATTTTATTACGAAATATCATTTCTGCAATGAATTATTTCTAAAAGTTCTTTTGGATTTCACTTTAAGCGCATGATCAATCATAGAATTTAATTGCCGTGCGTGATATCTGTGCAATCGTGATTTATCATTCGGTCGAGCGATGCCTTTGGGAACCGCAGTATACATCCGTCAAACTTTTTTCCATTCCCTTTTTCCATAGGACGAGAACTAGTAGTACGAGAAATTCGGCGACGATCGAGTCTTCGCCGAGCGAGAGCTTCTCCCGCGCGCATTTCCCATGACAGGATGGACGGATTCGTGCCACGTGATACTGTTTTGACTGATACTTGCTTGCCAGCGGAATCTCGTCGCAAGGAAAAACGAAACCAGAAAGCCATAGGAGGACGGAGCAGAGAGCGAGGGAGGAGACCATCTCGCGACTTGTTCCCGTGGGACGAAACGCACAAATGTCCTCCCTGTCACACGAAACGTCATTGTGAAAAAGAACATCTCGGAAAACATTCGTTAGCTTTTTCTTACTAAACATGATAGACTAGAACGAAGGTTCTAATTACTAACGTTCAGCGTGACGTCAACTCTCACAACTTTTTACGATAGGCAAATCAAAATTGCTGCGTATATATTTTGGGTTTCTATAAAATGTCTTAAGAGGACCCCATAGCCGTCCGCGGTACTGAATTTTTGTAAAAGAATTTCTTCATATTACTATCATAGATTTGGAAATCCTTTTACAAAATGAAAGTATAAACATTAATATGTATCTGCTCGGTAGTATTTATTCTGAAAACAAAAAATTTTTATATTTAAAAAAAAGAAGTGCCAACAGTACGCGGTGTTCCCAAACGGTCACCCATTTAAGTACTAACCGCGCCCAACGCTGCTTAACTTAAGTGATCGGACGAGAACTTGTGCTT
>JAJVSH010000039.1:1265362-1311058 GCA_021460005.1 Tetramorium alpestre | reverse complement strand
TTATCTGACCTTGCAGCCTTTTTATTGCTGCATTGCTTATCCCGTGGATAACTAGAGGTTTACCTTTTGGGCCTTGTACAATGGACGCGTCTAACTCGACATTCGAGGTTATGGCGCTTTCTTTTCGCTTATCTGGCTCTCCGGCCGTTCCGTTACTATCACTTCCACTCGTGATTGACTCCACTTTCGTAGTGCCTAGGCACTGAATACTAGATTACGCTATCTACTTTCTGTATGCTTGCTAGTACAAGAAAATAGTCGTACGAGAACTTGTGCTTGGTCAGCGTGGTAACGACGACCGCAAACGAGAGACGAGAACTTGTGCTTGGTCAGCGTGGTATGACCGTTGACGAGTGTAAGGTATTCGTGATGAGTACATAAATTAGTGACTACCTGTGATTTGGTCACGATCATTTTAATTAAAATTTTTTTGTTTTCAGAGTAAATACTACTGAGCAAACACATATTAATGTTTATACTTTCATTTTGTAAAAGGATTTCCAAATCTATGAAAGTAATACGAAGAAATTCTTCTACAAAAATTTAGTACCGCGGACAATTCCAGCATCACCTTAAATCCTTTAGATTGTAGATTTCTTAATTTATAAATCTTTCCAACTGTCTTCATTTAAATATATTATCACAATCCATATAGAAAAAAAGAAAGGAGGAGATGTTTCCACGTCGACGTGAATTTCAAATTTAATTTTAAGAGAATTTTATATTAATATAATCAATTTTTTTATAATTTTGGAATGAACTAAATTGCATGTAAATACGGGGATTTAAAAATGTGAGATTAAATTTGTAATTAAAATTACAACAATCTCCGTCTGTTTTTCTCGTAACTTAATAGGGTACTTCTCGTTGCACATGCAGGTCCGCAATGCGCTTGAGCACCGTTTGCCCTTTGACCCTTGCCAATTTGTAAGTGACCTTAAGTTTCAATTATGTGAGATCGTTTCGCGTTACGGGTTAAAAAGCGCCCTATGATTCGACCAGACGGCGGACGAGAACAAACAATTTATATCGCGCTACACCCGCTTTTATTTCCCGGGATTCCACTTAGGTTGATTTTACACCGTCGGTCAATAAAACTGTCGACTAATTGTTGGCGAACGCCATGCTCATTACTGACGTCTCGGATTTCAAAAGAAAAAATCCTCTTCGCATTATCGAGAGTCGTCGAAGTCCAGTCCCAAAACACGTGTCGATCTATATATAGCCCGTTAAAACACGCGCACCCTTTAGATCTTTACACTTTGAGCTCCTCAATGGCATCGTATCGCAATGCCATGGCACATCGATATTTTTGCTGTACAATATTGTTGTATTAATAGTTATATTTTTGAAAGCAAACCGGCCAAAAATTAAGTTAAATTGGAAAGTAAAGTAGTGCATTTTATTTTTGATTTGCTGCATCAAGAAATCGATGATAATGTTATCTGGATCTAAATAAAGAACCAAAGATAAAATTAATAAAAGAAGAATCCATAGTAGTCTCATGATAATTATTATAAAAGATTTGATATTGTGATAAGCACGTAGCTTGAGATTCGCCGGTTTGCTTCCAAAAGTATAACATGACGATTTGCAAATAAGTAACATTCAATGATAACATAAAAAAGTATAATGAAAAAGTATTATTAGGTGTTGAGTGAACTGATGTAACTTCAGATATCTCGGTACTTTGATCCCCATTTTATTGGAAATTTAACATCAAATGTTTCGTACCCGATGTCCGACGTGCGCTAAGCGACTTACGGCGTTTGCAGCATGCGTCGACGGAAATAGCGTTACGGCGTGCACAACCAAACATCGTGCAAAGGGAAGAAGATAGAGAGCAACGCGGAGAGAAGCGTCATGCATGAAGGAGAGAAGAGCTCGCAAAGTTCTGTCCAGAAGAAGATGAAGGCGAGAGGGAGAAGCATAACGAAATGGACGCGACGAGAACGACGAGGAACGAATCGTCGAAACGAAACCGAGAGGGAGGAAAGCGCGTGAGAGAAGTTTCGAGGGCGAATGGAACAGGCAGAACGGCAGAAAGCAGACGGCTGAAGCGAGGACGAAAAGGAAGAGACGAAAAAGGAATAGCGGAATACGAAGAGCGAGAGAAGAGGCGTGGAAGATTCTTCCTTTTCTAGCGGGGCAGGTGCATGCCTCTATTTTGGCGATACCGGCCGGCAAATGTTCGGTCCAATCTCGTGGAGTGAAATCGCGACATTCCGCCGCACGTACGGTTCCTCCGCAAGCAAAGCCCTCGCCCTAGCTTCTCTTCCGATCCCTCTTTAGCACGCGCGTTTGCAACATCTTCGCGGCGTGCTATGCAACGACGCCCTACGATTTCCTCTTCTTGCACGAAAATTGCATAATGCATCATCTAATGCTTCTCGCTGATATCGTTTCTGATGGCTTTCAATAATTCTTACGTTTTTATATACTCTCATTTCAAACTTATCTCCTAAAAGCTTCTTTCACAGACGTAACTATAATAAATTAATTAATTTTATGCAACAAAAAGCAAGTGCTCGCTTTATCATATTTCGACATTTCTAGCGAGAAAACATGAAAGACCATCATTTCTCTATGTTAAATTTTGGAGGAGAGATAAAAGTTCCCAAAATATCACGAGTCCGAGAAGTTTAGAAAATTTAGTAATGTGACTTCAAAGCATCCGTCTAAGTGGACTTCCCAAAGGCCTTGATGTCATAATAACATTAAGGTATTACGTAGTAGTGTTATAATTATCAATTAGAACTACTATATTCTTATATCCTGTTATAATTAAGATTAGATATATGTATACAAAATGAAAATGTTAATTCATAAATATATAACTGTATTAATTGGCTATTTGCGGAAATTTTTCTATATAAAATATAACGTTTCATTATTACTTTTATAAAATTATTATGTACATCAATTATAATATATAAATTTAAACAAAAACAATTTTAACGCATTTCAAGCGAATAATTGAATGTTACTATTCATCGATTTATTTCGTGTATGATAAGAACATATTCATGAACAAACTGTATGTAATTATAATTTCTCATTTTGTAACCGAATAAAACTAATTTTGAACTTCAAATATAGAACTTTGTGTAATTTAATTTCATCATATTTCACATGAAGCTCTCAGCAGAGTTGATATGTGAAAACGTCGTAACTTACATCCGATTAGCACGTTTCACATAAGTTTTAATGACGGCTGAAATTAAAAAGTTGTTTCGCCACTCTGCCGCGAAGTTTCTTCCATTTCGTTTGTTTCTCGTGCGCGTCGATGGTATCTATATCTTTCTCGCCCAGCTTGCGTCGGGTTAAAAGCGAGTCGACAGCGAGGAAAAAGAAAGCATCGCTTTATGCCTCCGTACGCGGATAAAACGGTGAAAGGAACGGCTGCGAAGACTCGAAGAATTCGGGAATGCTGGATTCTCGGCGCCAGAAAATGCGAAACGACGGCGTCTCTTGTTCCCTGTAACGCCGGTCGTCTGTGTTCCATTGCTTTCTTTCTCCAGCTGCTATTTTCTAGTCGCTTTACGCGCCGCGTTATTCTCGCGCGTGCCGAACGTGCCGTGCGATCCGCGGTCGAAATACCGACACAGGTGTATGTCGAACGTAGAAAAATTCCATCCTAATTAAGGCAGCAAATTTTACTGAAGAGCAACTTCGCAATATCTCTATAGACGATAGTGATACCTTTATTGAATCAATGGAGTCATTAAAAAAAAAATCGATTATTTTTATTATTTCTTCTGTGACACGATATTTCTTTCTTCTTTCACAAAAAAAATACGATACTTCTTTAATAAGGTTTCTTTAATAAGGATTATGTATCGTTTATCTTTTTCTTCTGCTGCTTGCCTTGATCTAGCCGCTCTCTCTCGTCCTCATTAATTTCATGCCACGGATGACCGGTCCGAGGGAGAAGGACCCCACGCCGCTAAGTGCAAACGAAAAATGTTAGGCGCCAACAGGAAATGTGACGGAATCGGGACACATGCGTTGTGGCTACACACGCATACGGACACATGCACGTAGCGTCGAAGTCGCAGCATGTGTCAGTTAAGCTGAATGGACGCCTTGAAATGCCACGAGATTTATCGATGCATTAGTGCTCTCGAAGTCAGCCGGGCGAGTCGCGTGGCTGACGCCTCTCGTCCGGTAATTTCCAGATTTATCGGAGGTAGATCCTCAAGGCCGATCGCCTCGCCGCAAAACTGACTCGGAGACGAGCGATCAGGGATATTACGGGAAGAGAGTGATGGGAAGTAATGAAGGTAGAAGTACGCGAAGAAATATCGGACCATAAAAATAAATTGAAATGTAAATTCATGCTCGAGAAATTTGGAGCAAGAACATCGCGCGTATCTCGTATGCGTAAAAATAGCAAGTTTATGGTCAGATCCCAAGTTTGATCTCTCTCGCCATGAGAGTTTGCGTTAAGGGGTGAGGAGCCACTTCGAGATGGATAAAACATATTAACTTTCCTCACTTACACGACCTAAGTAACGAGATTCATATTCATGCGAGTTTTTACTTTGGAAGGATGAGGGCGTGTATACATACATATGTTCATATTTCGTTTTCTTTTCATCATACCAAGTATATTATAAATTCAGAATAAAATCACAGATTTTAGAAGCAAATCTATGCAAAAATATTTGCTTCTTTTTAAACATATGTTCGTTATGTGGTTCATTATATAAAATATAATAAATTATAATAATTTTCTGATAAGAACTCTCTCTTGTAAAAAACTTGTCTCAAGAAAATGCAAACATAATAAACGAAGAAAAATTGTATACTTAATAGATAATAATGTTTCTCTTTCTTCCTTCTACATTAAAAATTATTGTAATATTAATATTTGTATAATGTAAGAAAATATTATCTAAATAAGAACAATTTAGTTTTCTTCCCCCCCAAAAAAACAGAAATATTAAAAAACTCGATGCTACTATATTTAATCGTGCATTAACAACGATGCGATACAATCATAAACCAGCGCGGTGATAGCAGCCCCGTTCGCGAAATCGATAAATCCGCGAGGACAGCGAAATAAATCGCCATCATTGCGCGGGGCGCTATCAAACGTATTTCCCCGTGCAACACGCGGCGAGCACCTCGATACGTCCCACGAGGATCTCCGAATGTGTTTACGGCTAATCAAAATCGCGCGCACCACCTGGAATAATTAACGGGGCGGCGATGGTCCGCATGGGATTTCTGACGATTCATTCACGCGAGCGAGACGTGGAAGCGTTGTAGTACCGGAGGGGGATGCTTTACAGTTCGAACGGGGGTGGCGGGAAAAGCCTGTATTAGGCTCGTGAATCATAGCGCCCACGCGAGAACACCATAAAAATAATGCAGCATGCGTCACGGTACGGCAAACGTGACTCATCGCCCTACGAGCGCGCATATGTATCGCACTCGCATCGCAAGATTGCATCGACAAGTCGCTTGACGCCGAGATCCCCATCTCCGAGCGACGCGAAAAGCGTTATGTATCTCGCGGATGAAAGCGCAGCTGTGAACGCGAACGCGATACGGGCGATGCATTTCGTGGCACGCGCGGGGGATGCACGGTAAACACGTCGTGACCCAAAATTGGCAAACACGTAACGGCGGCCGTATGAGAGATGGTCTATGTTATCACGAAGATTGACAATTAAATTAACAAATTGCGATATAATTTCGTCTACGACGCTCATGTAGNGAGGAACGATTAATTAATTAATTGAAGGAGGCGTGGGAAAGTGGGAAGACGAGTCACACGACTTCCACGAAAGAGTTAAGAAAGTCCGTCGAAATTTATCGCGCCAGACGAGCGACTGAATAAACGCGAAGAATTAAAATTTAACGTCCGCGTCAACAAGTCGCAGGTACTGAGCTCGCTACGGGGGTTTTTCCCCCGGACTCGGCGCGAGCTGAGAAAAATGACATTTCACGGATGATTAATTGATCATTCGTGACAGGAAGGAAACGGTGGAGTGCACCTCGAGCGTTAACGATAGCGCGATAAGTCCGTCATTCCCGAATCGCTCGCAGTCAGAGTGATATCGACCAGTCCCGATATTTCTTAGTCATCGTCAGCGTTTCGTGCTGGCTGGCCCGCCTGGAGAAGCACGAAACGTTCCTCGTGAGTCACTAATAAGAGAGTCCATTTCCAGTTAGGTGCTTTGCCTGTACGCAACGTCAAGCAAGCGCCAGATGCAATAAACGTCTAGGCGTTTCGTCGGCTCTCATGGAACGAGGGTTGATCATTTCGACGGAATTGTGTACGACGTTTATTTCAAATTTTCCGTGTAATCACTTCCGCGAAAAGGCGCACTGCCGCGTCATAACTCGATATTACAGTCAAGCAAATTTTCTTTCAGCTCCGAATAAGCAGAAAATGTACAATAAATATGAATGACAAATAAATAGATATTTGAAAAAAAAAAGAAAAACAAAATCTAAGCGGAGAGGATAAAAATGTTACATGAAAATTGCGAATTAATTCGCGTGAAAATTCACTCAGTGGAAAGTGGGATAATCCAATTTAAATTTGTTTGAAAGGAAAACATTACAAATTTCATGCTTTCGATTAAAATTTTCTGAACGCTTTTGTCAATTATCTATGAACTGTGCGCGTCTATTTTCATCGGGCACAGAAGATACATACGAACGTAATGTATATTATCTCATAAAACGAGTTGGATGGTAATAACCGAGCTTTAGCATCATCTGTCCGGGGGGATAAATTGGAAGTAGTAATTTACGATCTTACGCACGCGCTTTGAACCGGAAGAGTAGCCCGCATAAGGACGATTAATCTTCTAGGAAATCGAGAAGGCGTGCGTGAATCTACATAAGCGGCTACGCACAGATGCTGAGTAGCCCGGGTTTTCGTCACGGGTAATTTGTTTAATTTTATTTGTTAAACGTCTTTCAACCGAGCGAATGGCACGAAGGATGCGTTTCTGAATATCATCAAAAATCCATTTCTACGTTTGTCTTGCTTTCGAGAGCGCCGGGAAGAAAGGGCATTAGTGTTTTTATACGTGCAGCAGCACTTTGATATTGTGTGCGTTTCCCCCGCGATAAAAAACAAAGGGCAAAAAACTACGTTTTAGTACACTTTGAGAGCCTCGAGTGGCTCTTCTCCTTGGATCTCGCTGCTTTACGAGGCGAATTGAATCCGTCGAATCTCCCGGACGATCACGAACTTTTCTCCCGGCAGGGCTTTCCGTCGAAAGCTGCAAAATTCTCAAACGAATATAAGAAACGGGCAAACATTTCTCCCGAATGAATTCGCCGAGATCGTGATGGACGTAACCCGATTAAAAAGTGCAACCGCAGTTATTTCAACGAGACTTATTCAATTTCTGCGGAATTACCTGACGTTCGTCGACGTAGCAATGACATTTCACGTCGCGCCGACTCAATAATGGCTTTATTTCATTTGACAAACGTGCGCGTAGCGCAGTGAGATAAAACGCGCGCGCCCCGGGGCCACCCACCCCGGGAGCCTCCATAAATTACGCCGGCAATTCGTAACAATTACATCGCTCTCCCGTAATTCTATTATTTATGCCCAGGAAGGGCTACCGCGGGCCTCATCCGCCGTCGTCGTAGGGACGCGAGATATCGATCCTTTTCTCGGCCGTTCTCCGTTTATCGCCTGCTGAAGCACACGCTACGAAACGCACGTGCGTAACCGCATTCGATGTCTATCGAGCGTACGGCGGTGTAAGGGATCGTTTAGGGGCAGCTGGAGCCCAAGTCGAGCGAGGGGATGCGAGCAACCCGCCTGACTGTGACATCACGGGCAATAGATGCACCGCCCGACGTAGCGATAGACATCAAGACGATTGATATTCGAATCCCATCAATGAATCGCGAGATAAGCGTCACGTGGCGTTAAATCTATTTGCGATAGCAGGCGTGAGCTATTAATTGAAATGCCATTAAATGAAATGTCGGTAAATAGTATCGACGATAAGGAACTAATAAAAAAGTATTGTATATCAGGATCTATTAGACGTATATGTACAAATTGTGATTATTGTGATTAAATTGTAACTATTATGTCACGCAATATATGAAATATTAATTCTCAAATTTCACACATTTTTTTACAAATATCTAAATAAATAAATAAAATACAATCATACACCATTAATTGCTATCACCGGCTATTGTCATCTCGTTTTACAAGAGAGTATTTAATTTTCCTATGTCTCTTTTTTAACAATATATATATAAATTTCAACAGCGTTTCTCTTTCAAATAAAAAACAGACTTTTTATAGATAAATAAAATAATCATTTCAATAATCATTTTATAGATAAATAAAATAATCACGTTTATCAAGAAAATAATCTTTCTTGATAAACGTGATTATTTGTTAAGGCATAAGTGAACGGAGGGTACAGATAAAAGTCTCAAGAGTTCTCCAGAGTTCTCGCGCATCCACTAGACCGCGCTCGTGTTCACTTCATCTACGTATAAACAAATCGATGGCGGAGTGAGAAGAGAGATTTGTTCGGCTAAATAAACTGCGGCCCGATGAAAAATAATGTTGAAATCACTGTCCAAGTGAAACCCAACATTTCCGCCGCGGCAGCGAAACAATCTTTCCGTTCATTGAATTAATAGTATAAATATTTTTTCTTCTGCAACAATCATCACTGTTACTTTAAATATATATTTAGCTACTTACCGCGCAAGCTGCAGCGGGAAATATAAGAATATTGTTAAGATGCCATAAAGCTATTATTTCTTTGAATCTCCGACTAAAATTTTTCCGACTAAAATATAGTCTATCCAGCAGCTTGTTATTTCCGATCTATTAACATCGCTACCACTTTCATTAACGACGTACCTGCTATGCGCTAGCGATTACGCAATTTGCAGCACTTTTCCGGGTAATCACTTACGGGGCATTGAGCCTGAGGCAGAGGCAGGCCGACCGGCGAAAAGTGCTTCTCTCGTGCTACGTCGTGCGTATTTACGTGGATGCGTACGCCGATGGGATGAAAAGAAGAAAGAGAGACGGAGAGGAGGGTCGCTAGAGCGCGGCATCCAGCGAGGGAGAGCTCGAACGGAACGACGACGGGAATCCCGAAATAGAGAGGCTGCGATGCGAAGCCAAGGCTAGAAAGTTTTACAGGCGCCGTAAAACCGTGCGGCCCTGCGTGCCGCGTGCGAACGCGGTCGCCGTGCCGCTACTACTTGTTTCGCAACGACGAAATTTGAACGGAAGCGACGGAGAAACGTGCATTTTATTTATAGGAAGTTTACGCTGGCGGAAACGAGCGCGCGAATGTTCGCGAGCGAGAGCGCGCGGGGGTTGCGAGGCGCTAGGGACAACGCGAAAATTCACGTATCTCGCGGGCGTTTCTGCTCGGCAAAACTTGGCGACGCAAATGCGCCTAGCAAATTCACCTAATGAGCCTAAGCCGCGGTGAGTAATGGTGGTAGCAATAATAGCGACGGGAGCACGTTGGTAGTAATAATAATAGTCACTCCGCATCGCGAGATGCGTTTGCTAAGTTTGGAATACGCATTTGTGTACTTGGAAAGTAGTTAAATTGAAATTAAGGATTTGTCTCTTGTTTTAGTGGCAACTACTAAACATCAGAGTAAACATCAAATCTGTTCTAAGAGGATGCGAGATATCTTCGAGTTGTAGGAACAAAACACACGTATGACAAACAGGAATTTGTGGCACTCTAAAGGATATGACGCGCTTAAAGAAATAGGAAACTTCTAATAAACAGTCTAGCAGAACGTAGCAAAACAAAGTATCTATTTTCGGATTATAAAAAAGTAAGAGAAAATATATCACAGTAACACTAGAATTACGAGAAATTTAATCATCCTAAAACTATGAAGAACGGTTATTTTGATCGTCAAGATTTTAATAGGAATTGCGAATAAAATGATTTATCATGAAAACATTTTTTACTATTTTTAAGATAAAAAATCAATTAAAATTTTTGTGCGATAAACTTAGAATATGCTTATAAAAGTCTTATAAGTGGAAAATTGAAAATGTTAAAATGACTATCGTTCTAGTAGTAAAAATGGATACCTAATTGATGCAGCTGGCAGTAATTTGCCGTCTATTCAAGAATTTTATTTACGAGAATTGTATTCAGAGAGCAAACATCAGACCTGATCCTGGCATAGCATGTGAAATATTTTTAACCAGAAAATATGTTTATAAAGATCCCGCGACTCCGGAATGCACGCTCGTCGATCGAAATGCCTGCGTCAGTTCTTCGCTCTATTCGAGAATTTTGTTTTCGAAAGTCGCTCTCTCGGAGAACAAACACACCCGGTCTGATCCTGCGGCGGAGGATTTCAGAATGCCTTTGTTGCTACAAAAGCAAACCAGAAGGCGCGCGAGCGCGACTGGTGAACACGCGTGACAGGCAGGAAATCGTGGCACGCGTGAAACTGGCCGGGATGCAACAATGGGGCCCCTTGGGCAAACAAGCAGAATTCGATGTATCCTGGCCGGCGACGCGGCGCGACGCGACGCTTCGGAAAACGCCCGTTCCTTTCAGAACGCATTCCTGACCCTCGGCTGCCCCAGGAACTCAACGGTCTCTCCGCTCCACCCTCGGCCACCCTCGGCCAGCTAGCGCGAGATCACTGTAGCTGCGTTTCCAGCCCCTCTGGCCGGCATCGCGTAATCGTCCGTACGATGACACGCCAGAAACCCACCCTTGCACATTTATTTCCAGCGCACCAAACTCGGGCACTCGGGGGTTGCCTTTCCGTGGCGGAAGGATCGGGACGGAGACGCGCGGCGGAGCGGAACGCGCGCGCGTGTGCGTGTGCACGCGCGAACGCACACGCGGTATTCGATATAGCGTACTTTCGCAACTGGGGATTGTAACCGGCAGAATTTCGGCGTGATTCAATTCGCGATACCGCGGATATGTATGGCCTACGGAGACAGTAAATGTATGTTTCGCGCCGACTGTCTAGCGCTGCCGTTGTCGCGATCAAACACGTAGATCGTTTTCTATTGTTCGTAGCATTGAAATACAAACCCGGCGGAATTACGCAGAGTTTACTAATTGATCTAGAGTAACGCGGTGGAATTTGATATATCTAGCTGCAGGTAAACTCTATATTATGCACTGTCATTCTCCTCTCAAAATGGATACCTCTAATAAAGTTGTTATTTTTAATTCCATTATACGTTATAACAATTTTCAGAGAAATCTTTCTCGAAGATGTGTATAAAANAATCACTTTAAAATAGTAGTTCCTACTCCTACTATAAATAGAAAAATAGAGTTTATAATAAGTACACACATTTCTAGAATTTTTTTTAGACAGATTCTAAATTATGATTAAACAGAATAGAATTTAAGTTATAATTTTATAAGTTATAATCTGCAACACGTAATACAAGAAATATTTAAAAAAAAGTCACAGGACAAAAAATCAGGACATATAAATTTTGTCCCATATTCTATCGTGAATTACAAATAGATTGATGAAAGGAATTAAAGAATAAAACTAGTTAACTGTTCAGTACGTTTCCCGAAAAGCAATAAAATTTACAGTCCCCACGTGACACAGACAAATGCTTCGTTTTACGTCCACACTTCGCAAAAGGTATTACTCATTGCGACATTTGCATGCGTTACTTAGACTCTTATTTAGCATTACTCCCACGTCCGCGCAAATGCACCTATGCAGCGGATCCGGCGTGTATGTGTGTGCAATTCACCCGCACGCGCTCCTCAACCGCGTGGTCGCGCCGAAGGCGCGCGTGTGCGGTTCTACGCGTGTAGGTGCGTGCCCGCGTTTTCAGGCGTGCGTGCGTGAAGTGGAGTATTAGTGCGTGTGTCGCGCGCGAGAAGGGCGAGGGTGTCCCGGGTAGGGGAAACTAAACGCGTGTCTTCGGTTTTGGTTTTAGTTTCGTGGCAGTCGCTGCCGACGACGACGCCGACGACGACGATCGCACGATCACAACGACGACGACGACGACGACGTCGATCCGCCCGAGCGGTACCGATCTCGTTGACGCGAAAACACGACGCGTCTTATCACGCCGGTATCGTTTCGACCTGATTACATCGAGGACGCGCGCGCGCGCACGCGATAGACAGAGAGAGATAGAGAGTGAACGAGTGAGATCCTATATCTTTGCAAGGTACCAGCTGCAAAGTGCGGCTGAAACTAAATCCGAGAGTACGTCAGTGTCTCCGGTGTCGCCGATTGCACCCTTGTATGCGAGGATTATCCTGAGAGATAAAGATTTATTCGTGCCGGAGTACCACACGTGCTCCGTTTTCCCCCGTTCGAAATACTCGAATAGAATTTACGCGGTTCTATGTGACGCGAGATTTAAATCTCCCTCGTATCTATCGCGAGTGTGCGGTACTGTCAGATAGACTGCAAGGTTCCCTTGAGCGTTATTTCGCAAGTAACAATACTGCGAGTTCTTCACAAGTGCTGTTGTGGAGAAAGCTTCGCAAGTTGATAAATCAAATTTTTATCTCTAAAAGACTTAGGTATTAATTATCGGCCAATCCTTTGGAGAACTTGAAAAAGTTCCTTTATAATCTAAATCTCATTCTCGATTCATTTAATTTGAGAGAGACTCCATTGATATTCACTATTGATACGTATTATATAAAGATATTCGATTTCTCGTGCTATTAAATTTAAGACAGTGAGATAGAATACAGACAATTTTTAACGTTGCTAATAAAGAAGCGTGAAAGTGACGCGCGATAGTGCCACCTGACCGTGTCTCTAAATTAAACCGCGCGGCGCGCAAAAGGAGGACCACCTACCCAGAATAACGACAGAAGCGAAGCGGGATCGGTGGTAAAAAGCGGCGCGCAAAAGGCACGCGCCCGAGACATAGGATCAAAGTTGAAATTCCTCGAGAGGGCGGCGAAAGAGAAGAAGGAAGCGCGTGCGATTGGAGGAAGTCAAAGCGGACGAAGAGGACGACAACCACGTCGAATGTCGTGAGGCGATAGTTTCGACGGGAAGAAACGAGTGTGTGGAAAAAAAGAAGGAGAACACAAAGGAAGCTGAAAAAACGTCGACTACTGGTTTTGTTAATCAAAAGACTTCGAGACACGTGTCCGGTTTAATAACGAGCGAGGAGAGAAGGAAGGGCGGGCGTGAAAGGACTCGTCGGAGGACCAGGAGGTCGTGAATTGTGTCGCTGGCGCCTGTGCTTTTTGTATTCCCGGCTGAATAGGACTGACAAAGAATAAGGGTCCACCCCTGAATAAATGAATGAATATTATTGAATTTGCCGTCAAATGCAAATATGTTTGCAGAAGATTGGAAATTTTAAGAAGGGAGAGAAACCTGAAAGTTTTTCATAAATTGAATATTTGCAGCTGCAAAAGGACGTAGAGAAAATATAAGAACTTCCTATAATTCTATCTATTTTGAGGTGGGACAATAAAAATAATTTCGATCGAAATCATAGGATCGTGTGTGGTGACTACAAATAATATAAAAATTAATATTTATTAATATATAAATATTAGTTGTTAACATAACGCAAAGGACCAGTGTGCAACATTATACGAGCGTTAACAATCAAAATCACGAGAACGTTGAGAATGCCTGGATTTTCCGAATCCTTCGAGTGGTCGCGATCGATCGTGGAAACGGCGCGATCGAAATTGTTCTCGGATCCACGTCTGCCTCGCGAGAAGGACTGTCGCTGAATTAATTCTGCGCCTATTTGGAAAATTCAATTCAATCGATTGAGATCGAATGTGGTTCTCCGTGACGGGAGAGCAGATCCGACGTGTTGAGTGCAGCTACAGCGATACCTGAGCTTCGATACAAGACGATATCGAAATGCGCTGCGCATCGGGACACGTATTTCTGACGAGTCTGCTGATGGTGCTAAGGACTCGCCGAATGGGCGCGGCTGCGGAGGAGACGGAATTTCAGAATAAAGGTACGAGTCAGATCGAGTTTCCTTCTCTCGAAATGCTATCTAAAGTTTTCTTTAATGCATCATCCTAATAATTTTCTTATTGCTAAATTCGTTTCTGAATTACATTAAAAGTTAATCTTGTTTGAGATATCCTCTATAACTGCGTCTATTTTCGATCGTTAACCACCATCTTCGGTAGAAGACGAAGGTATGCAAGAGTCTCAGTTCTCGTTGCCCAAAACTGTCAGAAGATTGACATCTAATTAGCAGGTCAAATTCGTCAACGAGGCTATTACCGTGATATTCGCTTGAAGTTCGCGCTCTCCAAGTATATTTACGTTTACACGCTAACCCATAAACTTTGCACCAACATCATGCGCGGGTGAGACAAGTAACTTTTAGTAAGTTTACTTTGATACTAAATTATTTCTGATTATATATGTATATTGATATTGTTACATTTTATCTGTTGAGAGAGCGAGCAAGCGAGAGAGAGAGAGAGACAGAGAAAGAGAGAGAGAAAAATACAGTTAATAAATCAGCATAGAAATATTATATAATATTTCAATTATATATAATTATTAACCATAATAATTAACTTACATAATAATTGTATAAAAATAATTAATAATTAATAATTAATAATTAATAATTAATTGTACTTAAAATAAAAAACTAGATAAGAGAGAAAAATAAATGTACATACAAAATAAATAATAAGTATTATCATTAAAAAAATGATTAAAAAGAAGATATCGAGTTAGAAGAATCACCGATAATTTTGGATCATATTGAGGTATCTTATGTTAGCACATTTGAACTATTGAAATCAACCGGAAGGATTTAAATAAACCTACAGACCCGCATACGACCTACTGACATTTTGGCGTTCGTAAAATTCAATCAAGGCACCATTTGTGTGGTTCAATCACTTGTGCATCACGAACAGTCCTATATGATGCGTCGTTTCCTGTTTATATTACAATGGTACGATATCTCAATTTCCACAAGGAAGGAAGCAGATAAAACGTTGCACTCGCTGTCACGCAAGAAACATACACGCATCAACAATTTAATTAATCGTGTCGCGAGGAAGAATCTGGCGAGTGCGGTAATAGCTATGCCACAACGGTGGACAGGTAGACAAAAATTGAAACAGCCGTCTGAAATAGACGTCGCAGTTTAATTTGGCGAGACTGTCGCTGTTCGCCAGTATGCCAGAATAATTACGTTATTAGTCTCCGAGTCGCGGACACTCTCGGAAAATCGTGAAGACAGCTGTGAAAAAAAATATCATGCAGAATCCGGAAGGGACCACTTCAGCTGTGAAACGTGTAACAAGTTAAAATTAAATTCCTTAATTTTTATAATTATGATATAGTCAGTAACGTTCATCGGTTATTGACAATTCTTTTAATTGTTTTATTAATTGTCATTAATTTAAAACCACGGAAATTTCATTAGCAACAAATGCGGAAATGATATTATAATGTTTCATATTATAATATTTTTTAAAATATTATTATCCCTATTAGTTAAATGCGAGAGGGACATTGAGGAAAATTTCAATTAAGATAATAAAATAATAATGTCGACTGACGCTAACGCTCTCCTACTTTTAATTGCGTGAAAATATACTAATGCAAGGGAAAAAGTATACCAAACCGCAGCGTGTAATGAGCGACATAATGCACCAGCACGACCGCAATGAGACCGTTAAGATAAAGCAACCGCGCGCGATTTATCTACTCGCAAATTATATCCGCGATACGATAATATGCGGGATTTTGACACGTGCAAAGCACTCGATCGAAAATAGGAAACGCCATAAGCGCGAATCGGTGGGTGGATATTTTCGTCGACGGTCCCTCTCAGATGCCACGCGATCGCAAGAGCTCGAATCGTTCCGATTTCGCGGCGAAAGAATCCGCGCGGCTTATTTTCAGCGGGTGGAAAGTAACCTTCGAATCTTTGGCTCTGCCACTGTAAATTATGATCATTCATACACGATATACGACTGAGAGAATCACTACAAATTGTATGAAATAACGTTGCCAACAGACGATATTCATAAATTTCGAGATGCTGTTCGTTGCAATTGCGAGAGATATGAAAAATGTATCATTTCATCAAGATATATTATTGAAAACGTAGCTAAATATACACGTACGAAAACACGTGTAAAAGTACTAAGCTCGATGATGAGATAGTACTCCTGTATCAGATACTCTGTACTCTGATAGTTTTACAATATCGATCGTTTGATCGTTTGCCTACATGAAAGATGATGAAATCTTGCCATTTATCATCATGCTCATGTAGACATCGCGAGAAGCTTTACATGTTTGTCTAACAGTAAAAGTCATGCGGAACGGTCCGTTGCGAAAACTTTCGAACACTTTCTACGAAATGAAAACACATAAACCATTGCAACGCGCTCTTCACGCTCGGGCAGATCACCCTTGCATCTCTCGATATAACGCATGCTAATTTTCTGATGCACAATACAATTTGTATCTTTTCTGTGAGACGTGTATGATTGAGCAACGAATAGTTTTATATAAAAGAAAGAGCAGATTTTACATTATTTTAAAAAAATTTAAAAAAGTATCCTAAAAGGCTAAAATAGTAACGTTTATCTTACATTGTTTGACAATCATAATCAGTCAATTAAGCTTAAAACTTAGCGATTTAAAGTATCAATATAAATGTTTAAATTTATATAAGACTACAAATAGGTAGGATGACATTTTAATTTCGCGTAATATTAAGTATGAATTATACGTTCAACATATTGGTATGCTTTTAATTAGGGCGCATGCATTGTAATAATCAGAAATGATAAAGTAGAATAAGATAATTCTTCATTAAATTAAAACGGATCTTTGTACGTATATTCCGGAGCATTATTCGCGATAATTATATGTTATTTCCAATGCCTAATGGAAAGCGTAATTAGCGCAGTTAACATGAATTGTGTTTTACAAATATTTCGCAGTATGATATACTGTATTATTTAATATTTATATTCAGTCTTTATTGATTCGAGTGATTCGTTGATTCATCAAACAATGTCCGTGTAATTAATTGCAGAACATTTTGACATTTGTCCTGCCGCTTACTGAGCCTCAACTCGTGTGTTGTTGTGCGTGACACATGTTGCCAGTTACGGACGAATATATCGGTTGATTATATGCACGAAAATTAAATAGAAGATAGAGATAATATATAGATACATCAAATATATACGGAGCAATATCATTGAAATAGTTAATAGCTAGAATCTATTATATTTGTTAATATCCAACGAAATAATTGACAATCTCATTTCGGCAACGATTATTTGGTGGATATGTAACTGGGATTATGAGAGAATTTTTATTTTTAAATTGACACAATTTTAAATCCACGAGATCGAATGAGTAATTACATGAAATTATTCATGAATTCAGGTATAATGACATGCTAAAGTGTTATACGTGTATTTTGTGAAAGATAAAATCGTAATCTGTTATCGTTCACGACACTGATCACGAAACATTGCGTCGTCAATGTTTAAACTCAAGTTGGTCAAGGGTCGAGGGATAAAATAGCGAGGTGGAATATGGAGAAAGGGTTGCCCTTTGAAAGCGGAACAGGTTTGACTAATGTAACGAGGGAACCACGCAGGATACGTGGGTCAGAGCATTGGTGAAATTATCATACAAAGTGGTCAAAGCTATCCCGGTGTACCCTCCTTTTCCATCCCTCGGGCGACCCTTGGGACGGACAGCTCGCAGGGAGGTCGAAAGGAACAGAAGGCGGTCGACCAAGAATATCGATATAATTGTCGGGTTGCGTGTGGCTTGTTATTTGGAAACAGATCCGGATAATTTAGGTAGGTGGCCACATGCTCTTTGTTAATAATTACCGAGCATTGAGATGAGATATATTGCCTATTTCTCAAACAAGAATTTCTAATCGTTTTCGGCTGTCATCAATCTTTATCGATTTAAGTTCGATAAATCAACCTTTCAAATCAGTCATTATTATTACTATCATTAATCATTTTATATTTTAAATGAAATTTTCGTCTTTGTGTGTATATGTATACACACAAAAGCTAGTCTCTAAATTATTATGAAATTTTTTATTAAAAATTATTAGTATTATTATTATTATTTATAATAGTTTATGAACTCGTTTATGTGCAATTTTTTACTTTAATCTGTTGAAATTTATATTTTAAATATCCATTTTTTTATGCAAGTATTCTATCCCCACGTTTTTATATAGGTTTCATGGTCTTTTCTCACGTTATTTTTCTTAAAGTCAATGGGTTGTCTGTGAACGCGTGCATGGAAAAACTCCATCCTGTGATAAGCACGACCGCGAATTCGATCCGCGACAGTTGCATGATCGCGTGAAAGGAAGGGCAGGGAAAGAGGCCACGCTGCGACCCGTACGGAAATAGATGCGAGTCGCCGGAAGCACGATTTCCCAACGAACACACGATACAAAAATAGCAGAGTTGTCCCTCTCGGCCGACTATTATTTACATAACCACCCGATGCGCGAACGTTTTCTTTTCGATCTTCAGATCGACTCTCTTGGAAGACAAGAAAAAAACAGAGAAAGAGAGGGAAGAAATATTTCTTACATTAAAAAGAAACAGAGAAAAAAAACAAGAGAAACGTGCGCAACACTTTGGGGTCTGTGAACTGTATATTCATTTTTTTCTTACGGAAGGCAGGTGCATGCAGTAGCCGACCGTTTAAAAAACAACAGATCTATTCTTTTTAACCGCAAGCTCTTACATTTTTTTTTTATGAGATTGAAATGAAAGAAATATATACTCATGCTAAAACGAGAGAAGTAGAAGAGAAAATGGCTGTTTTTGTTCCAGAGAAAAATTGAAGTTATAATGAAATACGATGGAGCGTATCGTATTTAGTTATTAAAAAATTTTCATGTAGTTTGTAATTTCAAGATATAGATGTATAAAATACATTCTTAAAATAAAAATCATAGGAAAAAATTTATTAAAAGTTTTCCTGATGATTAATTCACTCGATTAGTTCACTCACAATTCACTTGCACACGCTCGAATGTATGAAAAAATTAATGTTACAAAATATTTGTCAGATTTTTTAAAGTGATTTAACATACAAAAATTATGTAACAATCGAAAGCTTCAAGATTCTGCCTAGAATCCTTCAACAGGTGCAAACGTGCCGCTGATTGCAAGAATGCCCAACTGCCACCGTGAAACTCGACAGGACGCTTAGTCGCGACCCTCTCATCAGGTTCTTAAAGGCTCGTTGAGAGCGATGAAACATGTAGCGGCGTACTAATGAAGCGGTTCCTCGCGAGCGGCACCATCGTTATGCTCGCGTGGCTACGTGCACGATGTGCACGAGAAAAACGCATCCGCTTTGCTAAACTCGTTCTGATCTTGATAAATGACAAAATAAAAATTTATGTAACTTTTGTTTCTCGTTGCTTCTTTCTCTTTTAAATTTTCTACGATCGATACAATATACAGAAAAATCTTTTCGTTCATACATTCGAAGAATTATCTTAGAGTATGTCATACAAATAGATCTATTGAGTACTATATCGAAGAAAAAAATAAGAACTCGATAAAATATCCGACAAAAGATGTCTCAACATATATGCGTTCACAATGAAAGAGTTATCAATGGCATACCGGGATGTGCATTAGCAGCGCGTCTCGTGCACGTGCGGCGACGGCCGTCCGGCCGGTCGGTTGGCTTATGCTATATCGTTTCTATTTTCTGCACTGGTACTTCATAACGATGTGGCGAATCTAAGTTTAAATCGCACGCTGAGGCCGCATAAAATCATGGACAATGGTGCATCGAACTGATGTCCACCGTCGCGATTACAATTGTGTGATGAGTTGGCAGGGTTGCGAGAGAAACAATTGTTAAGGTCTGTAAAGTCCCGAAATGCGAATTTTTGAAATAATGTGACACTTGATTATCCATATTTGTCTATAAATAATCGTTTTTGTTTGCACTTTGCAAAATAAGATTAAAAATAATAATTATTATAAATAAATTACCTATAAATAATAATTATCTAAATAATAATAATTACCTAAAAATAATAATTATTATAAATAAATGTACCTATATGTTTATAAAATTTATTCAATTTATATTTTAAAATAATATACTATGTTATTTTAAACATCAAAAATTATACAATTTTAAAACAATATTAAAACTTTATTTTCTTTTTAATCTTTGATTGTTGCTAACGTTTATATGATAATTCGCTGATTTATGTATTTTTCTGCCAACCGCTTGTGGGCGTAATTGCAAAAAATGTACGATTCATATATCACAGAAATGATTTGTATCTCGAGTTTTAACTAGGTCGATGTGCGATGGTTATTGATCATAATTTGAATGGAGTAGAGAGTATTCCAATATCCTACTTTCTAAATCTTTTGGTTGCATCTCATAGAATAAAGTGCTAAAATTATCATAAAATTTTAGATTAATTGTCAGTAGAAAATTATGATAGACACATTAGAGTGTAAGCTATTAGAAAATATGCAATTTTTTTCTTTTTCAGTGCCCGTGAGATTAGTCTGGGCCACCGAAGGCGACAATGTGGAGCTGCCATGCGACATCACTCCGCCGACGCCGGAGGATTCAGTTAACATGGTTCTCTGGTTCAAGGACAACATCGGGATACCGCTCTACAGGCGAGTCTTACTCTTTAAAAATAATCCTACCCCGATCTGACTATTTTTACGTGGCGCTAACGCCACAAAGATAGGACGTCAACCCAACTGAATTTAACTCTGCGAAAGATGCCACCATTAATTTCACGAATATCAACCAAGCGAGTCACTAGCAAAAAATTAGAAAAAAAGAGAGACGTAGAAATCTGTAGGAAGCCTCTGTAAATTTATATGCACATCAAACTACATTTCTCAAAACGCAGAGGCAAAATTTATTTCTTTTTTTTTTAATCTAAGCGCGCAGTATTAAAGCTTAAAAATATTCTTCCTGCTCAATTTCCTGTTTTCTGAGAACTCACGAGAGCTGTTTCACATGGCTGACTTTCTGCCGAATACCGGCTAGGCCCGCGTTATTGGGGGATGGGATGCCATTGTTCTGAAGCCGCATCTCGAAATATCCCGGCACAAGCCTAGGCCCGAGCATGAACTCTCATTATGGACACCTCCAACGTGCCCTGCTCACGACATATAAATATCACGGGCTCATTAACAGTCGATGTAACTAAACGCAATTTATATTTCAATGCTAAAGATTGTCTTTAATAGCTAAGTGATAATTTTATATAAAAAAAATAACTGTCGTTTTTAATTATTTCGAGCTTAAAAGACATATTTAAAATAATTGAGATCGTTAAATAAAATCTTTATATTTTAAAAATATTAATATAAAAATTCTATAAAATATTTGTCATGAATATATTTATACAATATTAATTTTTACTACGTTCAGAAATAAAATAGATTTCATTTTATAAATCGAGATTTCTGTATATGATTTTTATGGACCATTGGAAACCATTATTTATCATTCTGCTACATCCACTATATTCAAATTCTCATAGTGTGGACGATTGTAGAAACGGATTGCGTATTGGCGCGTACACGAGGAAATTCAAGTTAAGCTAGATCAGGACTGTATAAATAATTCGACCGAATTTCCACGATCGGAAGTGTGGGATGATGGAATTTCATAACATAAATCCCGAACTTCAGGAATAGCAGTCGATCGAAGACTCTTTTCGACTGACACGGGCATTAAACAGAACATGAGACGTTGCGTCGCTTATTTACAAAAACGATCTCTGGGATCGTAAAGCAAGATGTTTCCTCATCAACTACCATTCGTTTGTCTATGAAAAATAAATGGAACTGCGTATAAAAGTCGTGTGTTTAAAAGGATTTTTATTACGAATTTTTATTATTTTATTATGATCTGTTTTTCAAATTTTCACACTCGTGTGTCTTTTCTAAAATATTGTATAAATATACGAAATAAAAAATTACAGAAAAATTGTTATCGAAATTGTTATTAGGTTTAATTAAAAAATAATAAAAAGTAAAACAAATTGTGAGAAATTGAATTAACGGTTATGTTTTTATGTTAACAGTTTTTATTTTTATGTTAACAGTTTTTGTTTTTATGTTAACAGTTTTTATTAAAAGTATTAAAAAAAACGTTTCATTGGGATGGAAGTTTTATTATAAATCTCACAGAAATTCTTGAGACAGTATGAGAAAAGACAGTTAAAAGTGCAATGCGAAAGCGCATCATGCAATGTGGACGATGCAGGAAACTGTCAGCAAATGGTTATCAGAAACGTGATGGTTGTAAGGCTCACAAGGGAGCGTAGAGTTCCGGGTAATATCAAAGGACCTTCAGAAGAACTACAACAAGCAAAAGGGATCGTAGAGCGTCAAAGAGAAGCGCGAATGAGTTGCGAGGATGGATAAAGCAGTCTCTGGTTATTTGCGCCTTCTGCTGGTGAAGCGTTTCTCACAGACTCTCCCGCGGATTCGCGTTTCCAATAGTCGCTGAAATGGTCGCGAAATGGCAGAAAAAAGGAAAAATGAATTGCACCGAGTCGGAAAGAATTTGTACCGCAGCGTTTCGAATCCGACGAAAGAAACGTTTTACCGCAATATTCAGATCTTTTATTTCAGTGTATAAAATGTGGAGAATTTTATTTACGTTATCGAAGGCATTTGTCGTAAACGATGAATGGATTTAAAATCTTTTTAACGGCTTTATGACGATGTTGAATCGATTTGGCCCAGTGAACGAGATTTAAGCGAGGGCTAGTCTACCAGTTGCTTTTTACGTTTTACGCTTCCAAATTCCTCGTAACGGAGAGCATTTCGTGTGTTCGAAGAACTGTCATATTCTCGTTTCAACGGATAGGAGATGGCTCTGCTCAATTTCACGGCACATAATCCAAGTTATACGAGATGGAACTTTCCATCTTCAGTTGCTTCCGAGTTGACTTTGATGGTGTATTTGGCAAAGATCATCGTCAACCGCATATCAACGGGCAAATTGCGCGGACGTGTGGTAAACAGCTTTAATGGCATCTTTCTCCTTTGCCAGCTATCCGTTTTTTCACCGTGTGCCGGAACGATTTCCTGTTCCCGTCATTGCGCAATACCCAGCTCTCTAAAGCTGAGAGGATCTAAATCCGCGAGTGGCGAGTTTGCCAACTGTCCCTTTTTCCGGCCGCGAATAGACGCGCGATGCACGCGAGTTTAGTCACCAAGAGCCGCCAATTGGCGAAAGCGCGATGTTTACTGAGTTTCCGCACCGGAAATGCTCAAGATCGCGATAGAGAAGTTTAGCTTAGAAAATTCCTCTTGACTGAATCAATGGCGCCTCAGCTTGAAAGAGACATTCCTTGAATAACGATGCTCAAGCAAATATTTTTATCTTTAAAAAGAAAAGTAGATTTTCCCGATTAAATGAGAAAAACGTCTTAAAGAGAAAAAAATAACATTTAACATTTATCACCTCTTTCATTTTTCTAGATTATTTTGAAAATGGCAGTAATATGGCAATGCTCAAATTTTTATCACAAATTTATTCACGCTCACTAAAACGAGATGATTACACGTATTCATTCGCTTGGTGTAAATTTGAGAGAAATACAAATTACACGGTTAAAAAATAGTTTAGCCAAAGTAATAATTTAGTTAGTTATTATTCTTGTAATATTATATGTAGATTATTATATTAATTTTATAATATTATTGTTGTATATTGTCGCTTGACGTATTTGTTTTTTTTCTACAGTCTGGACGCGAGAAACGGTAGCTTGACTAGCGCCATCCACTGGGCGGTCAGCGATGACCTCGGGAGACGAACGTATTTCCAAGTTGGTGATGGTCACCGGGCGAAATTAAAGGTCACTAAAGTGACGTTGAAAGATCAAGGGATGTTCAGGTGCAGAGTGGACTTTGTGGACTCGCCGACGCGAAACTTTCGTGTGAACTTGACTTTAGTTGGTAACTATCGCGTTTCAAAGAGTGACAAGAGAGTGACGAAACATCCATTACATTATCATGCTTGATTCTTTCAGAGCAACCAAGTAAGCCTGTGATATATGATGCCCAAGGACGAGAGGTAACAGGGGTGGGCGGTCCTTTTCTTGAGGGTTACAATCTTGCCCTGATATGTCAAGTGTCTGGAGGTAATACGAGACTTACTTTTTCAAGTTTGCTCTGAGTTGCTTTTTAAGTTTTATCATCAATGCATACCTGCGTATATCAATATTCATTCTTCATTTATTTATTTTTATTTAATGCACNTGAATCGTTATCGTATAATATTATCAAATCTTGCAAGCAGTATTCGTATAAATTGCCGTTGAGAGTCAATTGATTGGAAAGCCACGTGCATAATTGATTCACAGGTAAACCTAAGCCTTCAGTGACGTGGTGGAAGGACGGCGAGCTCCTGGATGGTGTAGTCGATACTTCGTCTATTGGCTCGTCGAGCAGATTTACGGAAAACCACTTGTTTATCGACAAAGTCACCCGGTCATTGTGGGGAGCGAAGCTCGAATGCAGGGCTCAATCCGGACCGATGGAGAAACCTATCATCCGCGAGGTGCCTCTCGACATATATCGTAAGTATTGCATTTTACGTAGAACAAAATTACATTTCGATAAAATTCCGAGAAATTGAAAAATTTAATCTCAGAAAAATTTTAAAGGCCACAATGTAGCTCGTGAATTATATTTTCAAGCCGTTCTCTAGTTTTGACTCTGATTACACGAGCTCGTAAATCTCTCGGCGATTATGCCCTATCGAGGAACTTCCGACGCTTTTTTAACTTCTTCAAGCGATGAAATGCACGGAGCGGCAATACTAGGAAATGGATCATAAATGCCGCGTTAACGTGACATCTGCTTAAAATAAAATAGAAGAAACACACGCACACTCTTCAAGGCCGTTCTGTCGATCCTAAGCACGTGCTAAAAGGCAGTCTCAAGCGGTGCATGTTAAAGGCCACTCTTGGCACGTTTTATTCAATCGACACGTTGCGCATCCATTCCTACGCCTTCCTCTCGTATTTTATTTTTAGGTCAAGCTAAACAGGAAAATCGTCACACTTTGCATCTAAAAAAAATACGGGGAAAACACTTGTTGCAATGCCATCCTTAGACAAGCATTCGACTCTAAACATCGAGCTTATATTTCAGGATATATTACGGAAGAGTAAATTATTTATGTAAAATCTAAAAAAAAGATGTGTGAATTATTTCTTTGAATAATTATGCCACTTCCACACATGAAATTAAAATGAAAACCTATAAAAAAAATCATACGTTGCATTTTTCAATTAAACAAACATGATTTCCCATTTTATTGCATTAGGTCTCTTTTTTATTATTTCAAACTAATTCACAATTCTTTTGAACTCCAGAATATTTCGTAGGAAAGAAAGAAATTTAATTTAAATATAGTTATGAGCAACTGACTCGCGGCGGAAGCGAGATGAATTCCAACCATTTCGCGCGGACCTCCTTAATTCCTTTGACGGTCGTATTTCGCGGAATTGTCGTCCAAAAGTAAAAATACACGGTTCGGGGCGGCGGGCATATGGCCCTCCTTCGGACCGTTATTTTCGTGGCGCAACACCGACGACGTCGCTCGCTCGTAGTTTTTTGCATCCCGCAGGAATCATCCGTTGTGCCTACATCCGCAGATGTAAATTTTTGACAGCAAAGTATGTTACTTGTTAGACCTTCACACGCTGTTTGCCTTCGTGTCTTCTCATATTAGAAGTCTAAAGTCAATCAAGAAGAAATAACAGAGAACCGAGATGTTAAACCGAGAAATAAAACTTTCGAACAACTTATTGTCTCTGTATAATTAAATCTTTTGCTATTAACTCCTGTTACATTTTAGTTAAACCAGCAGTCATGAAGATCGCTCTGAACGAAGACCAGATCTTCGCGGGTCGTCCGATCGCCGCCAAATGCGAGACATGGGGTAGTTCTCCAGCGGCTAGAATTATTTGGAGGCTCGGTGAACATGTAATGAGCGATCCTAATGTGTCCACCACGCAGAGAAGTAACTCAACAGTGAGCAAGGTGGCCTTAGTTCTCAACAAGGATGACGATGGCAAGGAATTGGTTTGCCGAGCCGAAAATCCGAGATTTCCCGGAGGAGTGCTCGAGGAAGTGAAAACGCTTCGCATCTCTTGTGAGTTTTCAATTTTGCAATGTTTGCAGCTTTCAAATTTGGTAAACAACATGTGCAATATATAAACGCATTAAGAATCTTCTGTGAAATATGTCATTTACACATGTCATTAACTTAGAATTTTAGTACAAACAGCGAATACCATAAAAAAAAAATATTTTCTAAGAATCTTGTCACTTAAGTTCTTCCCTAATTGAAACAATATTCGTTGCGAAATCACATATATTATAATAAATAGTGACGCAATCTCTCCAATTACAAACAGATGCTCCGGTAGTTGTCGCTCGTTTGGCTAATGGCTACGTCTTGGATACTTTGAGGGAAGGCGATGATCTCAAGTTAGTCTGCGACGTACAGAGCAATCCGCCACCGATGCGAGTGACTTGGTACCACGATGTAAGTAAGAAGAAGAAGAAGAAAACGAGACATATTATCCTATGATTGACTATTCAAATCCTCGCGTTCTTATCATAGAATCAGCCGTTGGAGCACGACGTAAGCGCCGGAATTCTACTGGCTTCTAACTCGTTGACTCTTCGCGTGCTCACACTCGCACACGTCGGCGAGTATTCCTGCGTGGCCACGAATGCCGTGGGAGAAACCCATAGCTCGCCGCTTTTTATTCACATGAAATGTGAGTAGTCGCTATATTTATTAACGCGCTTTCGTCAAAATAGACCGTATTTGCATCTCAAACGCAATGCTTGTGACAAATTAAATTAACAAAATTATATCGGAATTTTCTAATTTGATTTAAACATCCGTTTGATAAGAGTCTGATAGAAAATAAATTGATTATTTCGATTAGACTAGAGATATTAAAATATACTAAAAATAAAATTAATAATCACGTGATGTTAATCATTTTTATATTAAAGATTTTTGTACAAAATTTTCTTATATTTTTTCTAACAATTCCAACAATTTGATAGACGCACCGAGATGCAGAGAAGATAACGAGAGAAGAGAAATCACCGTCACTCGACACGAGACGGTATTGCTCAAGTGCGAAGTGGAAGCACTGCCTGATGACTATGTACGATTT
Source organism: Tetramorium alpestre (assembly GCA_021460005.1). Lineage (NCBI taxonomy): Eukaryota > Metazoa > Arthropoda > Insecta > Hymenoptera > Formicidae > Tetramorium > Tetramorium alpestre. Next base: position 1,283,841 of record JAJVSH010000039.1, on the reverse strand, counting down.
TCATGGACCTACAACGGCACTATTGGCGATGTTCTACCTATGCCGAACTCGAGAGTCGAAAATAAAGGACTTGTGAGCGTGCTAGAATATACCCCCAACGCCGAGACCGATTACGGCACGTTGGCTTGCTGGGCGAGCAACAGCATCGGACGGCAAAGGACACCCTGCATATTTAACATCGTACCTGCTAGTAGGTTATCGGCCATTAATTACGTTATCGTCTCTTGCGTCTTCATTAGCGTTTGTAACGAAAGAAGCTATATAAGTCTTCAAACAAAATAAATTTTTTTAACGATTAAAATTTAAGAATTTTTATTAGCACAATTCTTCAAGATGTGCTTAAGAAAGTTATATTTTCATTGAGACTTAAATGTCAATTTCTTTTATCGCCCAGAACCACCGCAACCACCACTGGACTGTACGTTGTACAACGAGACCAGCTCGCTGGAGGTTAATTGCATCCCGGGATCGGACGGCGGGTCGCCGCAGCACTTTTTGCTGGAAGTACGGGGATCTCTCAGGAATTCCGGGATCGGTCATATTGGTCCTTACACCCTTCAGACACCTCAGAGCGATCAGGGGATGGTCGGGGAAGCTCCTCCTATATATCAGGATATAAATCCAACACCGAACTTCCAGCTTCACGATCTTGAACCAGGATACGACTATACGGTATATGTTTACGCGGTCAACGGACGTGGCATGAGCGAACCCGTTCTTCTGGAACACGTTAGAGTTGTCGAACCTATCGGCGGAAAGATGGAGAGAAGCGGGATCTTTTTGGAAGATCTGAAAAAGGCGCTACCGCAAGCCAGCTCCGAGAATATGATTATTGCCATTGCACTGACAGGTACAGGTAAAATCGACGCTGCTAATTTTTTAGTTTTGCACTAATTTCATATAATCATTTGACAAGCCATGTTTAGTTCGCTACGAATAAATCTAAATCAAAACGAAAAATTTTTTATATTCGAAATTTTTATAAATTATATTCATACTTTACTTTAATATTATATAATCAACAAATGCATATGTTATTTTTTTTATACTAGAAGAAAATAAAAAATGCATATATTATTTTTTTTTATATTAGAAAAAAACTTTTTGGAAACAAAAGTATATTTATAAATTTATTATGCACTGTAATAATTTAAATCTCTTCGATTATTTAATCTATATTTAATATATATACTAATTAACTTTATATTTATTTTGTGTGCATAATGCAATTCTGAATTTTAAAGGTGCGGCAGCATTGGTCCTCATCGGTATCGGAGTGGTCATCGGCGTGGTGATCTGCAGAAGAAGATCGAACACTCCTGTCATAGAAGGCCCCGACGATTTCACCACACCGACCTACGTTCCGGCCCAGAGAATTGAGCCCAGAATTCGATATTCTAATGAGAATAGGCGTTCTCAAAGGGCGAGTCTCTATGTTGAAGAAAATCGAAAGGGTAGTTATCACAAAAAAAAACGACAATCTACTTGCATATTGTTCGAATAATTCCTAAATTATTAAATATTCTTTCAGAACCAGATTTACTGCATCGAGTGGAGCTTGATTTACGAGATTAAATCATCTGATTTTGTACAGTTACGAATAATCAAGACACAAAGTGCAATGTGTATTAGAATTCCATGTGTAGGGTTCAACTGGTCCTCGATATTCGCATAAATTTGTATGTCCTGTCTATCGAATTTGTATCACATTGTGGAAGCATTATGGTTATCAGCTATAACGATTAACCGTTAGCTATGCAAATTGACATCATTATTGAATTCGAAGAATTAATAGTGAAGCGATACCCAAAAATACTTTTTCGAATCAAAAAATCTGTCGGTCTTCAATGCGAATCGAGGTATTACGAAACATTCTATTAGTTATTTATGTTCACTTTATGCGAGAAAAAAAGGATCCGAAATTTTTATGTTAGATTGTATAGATTAAAATAATCTAGAGTTAAAATAATGTTATCAAATGTACAGTTATTTTTACAGTGTAGGAGGCTAAGGCATACGGTATACTCCCGTATACTTGTAAAGATTAACGTATTAACGTCGACCTAAAAACGTGATTTTATGTACCTTGTCGCTTAATAGACACTGCTTCAAAAAAATTATATGAATTTTAAAGTTTTTATTTTTAAATTTGAAATGTGTGGAATTTTTACAAATTTTAGTCGCTCGTGTTTTATGAATTTTGGGTTCTAATTAAGAAATGCAAATTTGTTAGGCTTGGCATATGCTACGTTTTAATCAACTTACACATTTTGAATTAACTTATATCTTATACTTTCTTTGAAGCAGTTTGATAGTTTATTATTAGTGATTAATTTGTACAATCTTTGATCAACGTAGCTCACGTTATTCCGTATGATGATGTAAATACTCGCACATATTGGTTAATACATAAAATTAAGAAAGAAATAAACTGCCATGTTGTATTATTAGTGATTAATAAAATTAAAAAGACTATCATAAAAAATATGTGTATTCTTTACCTCTACCTCTATGAATTCGTGAAAAGAGAGAGTTTGTTGATCTTAATTGTAATTTTACCATAAGTAACAATAATCAACTTTAAATAATACATATTTCTATAACGTAACAAACAGCATTATATAACGTAACAAACAGCATTATGTATCGAAACTACCGGACATTGAAATCACTCATTGCTATTGTAATTTGTCAATTATTAGGGACAATAAACCTGCTCGGACTGGCTATTGATTTAATTATCATATTTCGCAAACGCCAGTGGCTTTACAATCGATCATATCGTCGAACATAATACTCTACAGTAAGCGAATCGGCATTCAACATGTCGCAATGTGACGTGGCACTTAAATGAATTACAGAATCGACTATGGACTTTTCAACTTCCGCGAGTTATTACATTTTAGAGATATATATATATACTGAATTCAGAGTGTCGATAAAGAAGTTTTATGTGGAATTTTTTATAGATATATGGGTAATAAAAAATTAATTTCAATGAGAAGATGTTCTGAACTATTGCAGATAAAAATATATTAATTGTGAAAGATTAAATTTCTTTTTCCTATTTTTTGAAAACGTGATCTATGTTATCAGCTATCAGTACGAAAACTTATACGTCTCTGTATAATTATACGTTTGATAGCGCCACATGTGCAAAAAAGTAAATCTATATGTATATTAGCATTTATTTGTAACACAATTATAAACTTAATTACTGTTAAACTTTTTTTTCTACTTTATCGAACTTGATATCAGATTTTGGAAATAACGAACGGTTTTTATTTTTAATATTCTAACATTCACTTTTTCTCTCTTTCTTTTTCTCTTTCTTAATGTTATTATCATTTTAAATTATCATTTTAAATTATAACGTGATGTCATAGTCAATTTAGAAGAATTTTATATGATATGTCTACGTTAAGATTGCACGTATATTGCGACGATATCGATTCATGCATGTTCGTTTTATATTCGTGAAATCGAACACTTTTCCATGAATACCAACAATCCATTAATGAAAACTTCATCAACGTCGGAATAATTATGTCGCTGCACGCGACAGCTGTCCCATTTCCGCAAATTGCCTAGCAGCGGTTGTGATTTAGAGCCATGAATTAAATATTGCACGATATATATAGAGAGAGAGACACGTTATAATCCTTCGCGAAACGCGTTAGAACACTTTCGCTGCACTCGCGTGCATCAGACGTGTAAGATATATCGATGATTTGAAATTACCCGAGCTAATTAAAATATAATTTGCTGTATAGGGCAATTAAAATAATTGTATGTTTTAATATGTATGACAATAATTAGCGATATCAATATACGAGTTTAATAAAAGACACGCGTATTGATCGTAAAAAGAGAACGGTAGAACGAGTAAATGTTATCATAGTGAAATATTCTTTTAAAAACTCGACAATGCTGCTTTCGCTTGAGTGCAAAATTAGCGAATAATGCGTATAATAACTTCACAAATATGAAAACTGGACTAAAAAATGTATAACTATCAGCATAAAACACCACATAATTAAAGCTAACTGTAAAAAAAAATGTTTTATTATATTTTTATCAATTTAGCACTAGCACGTGTTAATGTGCGTGTGTATGTGAGAGAGATGTAGAAATAATCGGTACTATTTCGAAATCGCAGCACTATCATCGCGTTTATACGACACACTTAAATGGCGCAATCGACGATATGGGGAAACGAGTCGCGCGGCTATAAATGCATGCGCGGCCGTAATGAAGATGCAGCCGACGTGCACCATACGTTGGATGCAATTGCGCATTACGCGACGTAGCGCAAAGCGCGTCGGGGTCGGGGCAGATAATTAGATTATACTTTGCAGTGCGCGTTGGGACCGGGCATTATCGTTATCGTCATGGGAGATGACGGCTGGTGTACGTCGCGGATAATCCCTGTTATTTTCAGTAACGCCGGCAATTCGTCCGACGTTATACTGAGTGCTTGCAAAATTAAAATCCCTACTGTTGCCGTTAGAAGCACTTGATGCTACCATATAAGTAGAGATACAGTTACGTATGACGAGAAAATATGCTTTCCAGACGCAAGTTAAGAAAGAAATAATTCTCTTTCGATTGATTTATTGCACGAGTACTTTTGAAATGCGAAACAAATGAAATAAATAAAAATGACCAACGTATATATACATATCTTTCATCACGAAATAATAAAAAAAAAATTCTATTTTATAGCGTTAGAGAAATTCAGATCAGAATTAGAAAACTATAGTTTTTAGCAAAGACAATATGTTAGCTTTTGCAGTTAAATGAAAATAATAAACCTCGCATTTTGCATTATCGACATAGAAGCAACAGAGACTCTATTAGAATTTCCAGAAATATTAATTAAAAAAATCTTAGTTAACTTCAACTAGTATTATTTAATATGATATTTACGTAAACTAACGTCGCGTTTCAATAAATTCTTGCTTAATAAATGAATTCATTTGATGCGCGAACAAGACGAAAAAGAGATCCTTGAATAAAGTGAAAGTTTGCATAATAATTTTATTTGAGTAACCTGTCGAATATACATAGAAGGGGGACCGGGATGGATAAACCCGGCTTTGCGCGTCGTTGGATGGAATCGCACGCAAGTAACACGAATCGTCGGAAGATTCGACGGCAGAGAAAATAGTGGATTCTTTTCTCGACGCTATCCAACCACCGTCCTCTTTCTCAAGAGATTGAACAGGAGTGCTGAATCGCGCCGAATGTCTGGGCGAAGAAACGAAGCGCCGCGGGGATTCGCAAATTCACCGTGAAATNTTCCGCAAACGGAAGTAAGGTAACTCATTTCCGTTTCATCGGGACTTTCTACGGCATTAAANGAGCTTGCCTCGCGAGAAAGGATGCGAGGGGTCAGACCAAAAGGGAGCAAAGAAACCGACGGATTAATTAACGTAACGTAATTATGGGGCATTGTGCAGCACGTCGCGACGCTTTGGGGTTGCGGATGAAAGGATCAGAGAACTTCAACTCTTTTCATCTCTTCAGGATTCCAATGTCTTGTAAACACATCTTTATTTATTTATTTTATTTGGAAACGTAAAAATGCTGCTAAATATAATTCTAAACTCATTTAATATTAATTGTTTTTTATTCAATGATATTTAATTACTCAGAATCAACTCTTGTGGTTGTTTTATCAACTATAAGAGATTGTGCCATTCAATATGATTCATGAAGGTATCTTTACAGTTATGTAAAAAAACTCATAAAATATCAAGAACTTTCAATTAAAAAAAAGTTTCAGGAAGGATTCAAGAAATTTAGGAATGACTTTTTCTCGAAAATATGATAAGAGCCATCGGTGAGATAATTGTGATTGTTCGCGAATTACTAGATGATATAAATAATTTTGATCGCTAAATAAGATTCGGATTGAGGTACGATCGATAGGCCGGAGGAAAAAGTAACTTTCGTAGCTATAGAAAGTGCGTTCGATATTAATTCTTTCGTTGTTCATTTAATATTCTGAATATTTGAAAAAAATATATAAAACATCAAAGATTAAATGTTTTAATATTTTATATTTTTTAATGTAAATATTCACTAAATTATTTAAAAATATTACAAACAATATTGTTTCAAAAATCCTTGCAGTGTCCAAAAGCATAAAATATATATTATTTAATATAGCAAAATTAAAAAATAATGTTAATAATGTTGAAAAGCCATCATTAATGTTTAAAAATTCTACGCAAATAGTTTATTTCAATATTTCAAACACGCGCATTCATTCAAATGAATGAAAAAAGAGATTGCAAAAAAAAAATAAGTTTTTTATTCAAATATGAAATAAATTCTATTCAATATTATTTCCTCATTACGTGCAAAATGTAATATTTTTAGATTGAGTTAAAATGTTCGAATCTAAACTTCCACTCTACAATTATCAGACAATTTTCTCGGATGTAAGTTTTAACTGCACGTCGAACTAGCGTCACGAAAGTAGGTTGTGGAAAATCGAAGATATAACGAAGCGGTGCTATAACGAAGGTCGCTTACGAGAGTCGATGGCCGGTCTTGTATACACACAGCGGTCCTTGTATCCGGTAACTGAGTCGAGTGCGAGTGCTCGAATTAAGCCGCCACCCCGGGTCGCCCGATTTGTCGAGTGACACAGCGACGCTGTGCCGAGAGCGTGAGCTCTGAGCTTTCTCTCTCGGGTTTGCGGTCCCCGACGAGCTTTATCGAGTGGACCTTTCTCACTTTTCGAGCCGGGGCGGATTTCCGTTCGAATGCGCCGGAGGAAAGAAGATTTACCGAGGCGATCCGGAACCGGCTCGGCAACGGCGGCGGCGGCGGACGCGGCCTCTTCTTTCAGGGATTACGAAGTTGACTTTCGCCGCTCAGTGTGGCGGTTGTATAAAACCCACTTCGTGTTGGAAGAAGGGATTATTGATTGAAATAGGTCGCCCCACCGGTGGCCTCCGCCCCCTCAATCCCACTTCTCCATTTGTACTCGCTATTCGCGGAAAGATCCCATCGTTGTTGACCCGTTTTTTTGAAGGATCCGGGGACTTGACTTTCTTTTTCGGTGGAAATTGCGGGAATACATATAATTCTCTTGTCGTCTCTTGGATGAAATATTCATTCTTATAACCCCTGCATTTTTCTAAACCGATAAAGATCCCCCTTTTTTCGGAGCTTCGCTCCGACGAAGGTGCGCATCTGTATTTATCTGATTGAAATTCATAATGTTACAACATCGGATAGGACTTTCTAAAAGCAAGGGACTCGCATATTTTCCTTCGTAGATCTTCGCGCTTCTTTTTCTCTGGCGGCAACAGAAATGAAAAGATCTACGAGGTGCACAATCTTATCTGGCACCGATAGATTTAATTCGCCGACAAGTGGATTAAACCGTAGTAAATCTCTCGGCCGTCCGACAGTCGAAATCAGACCACTAAATGGATGAGCACTCAAGGGTATCGCTTGACATTATCTCTTTCACGCCATTTTATCGGTATATTTATCTAAACTTTTCTTATATATTGTTTTCGAAACTAGAATAGCCCGGCTCATTTACATATCATAAATAATGCAGACGTGATTCATATATCCATCTTAAATGTCTGTAATGCATTGTTCGTTCATTATAACGTAGGAATATAATGAATAAGATAATATTCATAATTAGCCGTGGTCCATGGAGTACAAGTACATGAGATTAATACGCTAAAGAGAAATTAAATGCTAGTCAATTTTTAACGGCTTTCAAAGTGTTGACGTTCTATTCTCGTAAATATTGGAATTTCCACGCTCCGAGGGAGACGCGATATCGAAAACGAAATTATATACGATGCAACTTTATCCCGGCGTCACGAGTTAGGTTGGCGTTAAAAGACGGGAGGGTGCATCGAGGCGAAGCCGTAAAACCAACTGGAACTGCCATTAATAACTTCGAACGAGAGTGCCGAAGTTTTAATGGAATTAATGTGGCTCCGAGGACTGCTGCTGTGCTGCTGCAAGCCAACATTGGCCACGTGTGCAGCACGCACGCATTGTACAACACGACCAAGTACAATGCATCATTTACGTAATGTCGCTCAACAATGCTCCGAGCATTTTTCATATCTCTCTTCAAAATACGAAAAAATGCAATAATATAATAGTAACTCAAGTTATATCGTTTCGAGTACCTTTACCTGTAAATTCAACTTTCGTGGAAATATTATAGCAAACATGAAATGCTTATCCTTCTATTAAAATTTTTGACGTTTCGATAATTCTTGTATACGATTTAGCAGGATTTTTCTTGGATAATTATTAAAAGATAAATATCATTTTTATGATATAATATTTCTAATAATTTATAAGATCTAATTAATATAAGTAGGCTTTAAAAGAAATGTAAAATTATAACGTGAGTAAATATATGTTACATAATTAATTCATTGTTTTAATTAAACAACATGTTGCTAACACAAAATTTGCCTCAAGAGACAATAGTTGTATCGAGACCGTAGCTCTCTCGTTCGTGCTCGCCAAAATTAACGGACGGAAGCCTGATGAAAGATCTAAATGTTTTACCGTCGTCGAGGTGCGCGTACGCTAGACACTCCACATATCAAAACGTAGTTTCGGATCAAATTTGTCCGCGCGCGTCCCGGAGGAGCGCCACGTCGAAAGTACGGTTCTCGCAGCCGGAAAGCAGCTGAGACAAAAGTCCGAACAGTTGATCGAGCGACGACAGTGCAGCGCGCGCAGGCGGGAAATAATCCTGGATCAAATTTGCCGCGTGCTCCCACGGGGAAAGACGAAATCGCGTGGCGGAGCTATGACGGAAATAAGTCAGGATGATTTTCACGCGGCGCGCGCGACGGACGAACTTTGTTATTCTCGGCGATGCGGTACGAGGGGAGGCTGCGAATCGGCCTGGCCTGGCGGGCTCTCGCACATTATTCCCGATGCGTCCTGCCTGCGGCCACGCGAATGGATTTACTCTACGAGTATTCATGCGATGATTGTTAATATTAATGTTTGCGGAAATGTCCATATGTGCATCCGCACAATCGTCCGTCGATAGACCGGAATTTACACGCGAGGTGTATCGAAAGCGAATTTGAAGCTCGCCCATCAAAAGCGAATCAGTCACCTAAATCCGTCCATGTTGCGAAATTTAAATAGAGATTTAAATAGAAGTGAATAAAAAATCGATTGTGACGTCCATCCCGTTTTTGAAAGATGAGAGATGTGATTGCGGCTGCATTGCGGAAAAAAGAGAAAAATGGTTTTCAAAAGTTTTGAAAATACTGCAGAAATTTTTTTTACCATTATATTCCGCGACATTCTAATGGAAATATCGAAGTATATTTGTAGTCAGATATCAAATTGTCTCGCAAGACTAGCAAATGTCTACCATTTTGTAGCTATTTCGTAAAAATATGGCATTTCCAGATCGTGATACATCGCTATTAGGGAATAACGGCGCGGGAATAGCAGCTTTTCAGACTTTTTTTTCCGCGTTCATTGACGTGCACTTGTTCATGCCCGTTGCGTGTGGAGAATTGCTTTAGCGCGTACATATCGGGGCCGCTGCCATCATAATAACTCGAAATGGACGTTCGACCGAAATGGCACACAACCGACGGAAGTTTTCCCAGCGCTATGACCGCGCCGTTAGCAAATGAAATTTGTTGCTGCGTCGCCACGCTTGCCATTAAAATTATTGCGCACGTCGCGCTGCCTCCGCCCGGGAACGATCGGCAAACGATCGATCATAATATCCTCAGAGGGCGTAGCCCGCGAAAAGATTGCAAAGTTTCCTCTTCCTCGTATTTATAGTTTTCCTACAAACAACTGGAAATCCTTCCCGAACTTTGATAATTTATTTCCCTTCTGTCCTTTTCGTTCATAGAATAAAAATTCAGTAGCGAAACTACAATTGTTACTATCATTAATATTTCTTCTCGCGCGTTCGAATATATATTTCACTAAAATTAAATTATCGGTGCAAAACTCGAGAATGCCAAGCTGATTAAGCTAATCTCTGATATTTTTTTGGTACTTCTTACAAATGTCACGGATCTATTTGGAAACTATTGAGGGCAATTTGACACACAGTGCGCCGCGGATAGGTACGTTCAATTTTGCGGATTAATCGCGTTTGTACAGCATTCGAACGCGGGGAATGACAATGAATTTGCGATCGGATATACGTGGCGAGGCCGTAACCCTTTGCGCGATTGTTATTGCGACGTGGCGCCCGCATTGCGTCCACTACGCACGATCATGAAAGGAAAAACTTTAGATAAGGGTACCGCTTTATGGCGGCATTAAAAACTGGGAATGGGGGGGTTATTTCGTCTTGAAATAACGTCAGAAGAAAACTCGCTGCCGCAACTTCGAATGAAGTGCACGCGGCCGTAAAACTGCCAACGGCACAAATGTACGTACGTACGTACGAATGTACGTACGCCACAAATATTCGACATCGAGATCGACGATTCCGATACGTCTGAAACAATTTGAGTGTCGGATCGAGCATTGGGTAACGTCTGTGAATTGAGAGAGAAAGACCTTACGCGCCTAGTGAATAAAAGACACGAAATCGATGTAAGCTCGTCGAGCTTGATTTTCGATCGATTTCAACATGCGCGGCATGTGGAAGAATATATCTTATGGCAAATGTTGCTCCTTTATCGTCACAGAAGTATAAGATTTACGTTTACGTTTGCAACGTTGAACACTGTAGTTTTGTTAAAATTATATCGGTACTAATTATTTAAAAAGTTTTTCAGGAATTTTCATTAATTTAAAAGACACAATAAGGCATGCTTGCAAGACTTCTAAACTTGCGAAATAGAATTAGATTAAATTTCTGGTATTAAATATTTACGAAATAATAAGATTTTGATATCAAATAAATTTTATAACAGACAATAAACTTGGTTGAGATAGATTTCCTAATTCTATCATACACGGATTTGTACTTCTCTATAAGGATTGAAAATCTGTCTTGATATTAAATTCGTCGAGCTTTCGGAAATGTCAAGATGGTAAGAATGTACGTGCCTTTCGTTAGTGCATCAAGTCACGCGTCTGTTTTCGGTATTGTTATGGTGTTACTGTCAGTGTCGTAGGAGATTATCGGCACAACCTCCGGTAAGAGGGCAAAAGTCATCCAATCTCCGAAAGGGAAACTAGTTATACCGTCCGACACGGGTTTGAACTTTGCCACTTCCTGCGAGATACTCCGGGGACGTCCAAGGCGAGGGGTCCCAAATGGACTGATTTGAAATTCCGCCGTGCTGCGCGACGCGCGACGCGACGAGGAACGAGAATAGATGTCGTGCGGGAATAAACAAATGTCTCGCGTCGCGCCTCCAATTCGTCTTGTACGTAATCGACGTGGAAACCGCTCCAGAAAGTTAAACACAGATGCCCGCCACTGTATATTATAGCTTTATCTAACATGTGACGGGGAGTGCGAGGCTTTCGATCGATCTTTCCGTGACGAGGGCTTCTATGGAAGGCATCCAATGTACTCGATACACTTTTATGTGCTTGACACTTCAAAGCCGAAGCATCCCAAAAATTCAATTTAATATACCACGCGACATTTCGAAGTGGCCAAAATTAATGACATATTAATTATAAAATTCACAATAAATCGAGCTAATTATGCACCCGTCAGGGAATGCTAATTAGCACTTCGCGACGTGAGGATGATAAGAGCTGCTCGCGATGTCGCGGTTCGGTGATACGGTTGTCACGAACAGAACATACGTCTGTATATTTATTCTAAAAATATTGTATGTAGATGAAACGATGATATATGAGAATCGAATGGAATTTGCTCAATTCGCACGCGTCCTTCGCAATCGCAATCGGTATTTGAGGAGAACGGACAGTTGTTGCAGGGGGAGCCTGAGCTGTCGCGCGAGCTTCAACCCCATCGGCGCGTTCCTCGGGTCGAAATATAAACCGCGGTTTTAAATTCCACTTTTGTTAGCCGCGAGAGCACAACAGGGACGTCACGGGAAATTCAATCCCGGCTCTTTATGCCGCATTGCATCGCGTCGACTAAAAGCATCCACCGCTCCGCGTGACGACGGTTTGTTTTACGAACGGGATCACTCAACCTCCGTTCCAACCCTCTCAGCCACCGCGACATCGCTCCAGCCGACATCCTTTCGTTTTTCTACCGCCCATTAACCACCCCCTTTTCGTCCGCGATGCTGCTCGCACAACGTCGCTCACGCAGATCTTCACGATTCTACAGCGACGGTCGTGAGCCAAAAAATGTGGCGACCCCGTGGACAGACCTACAACCCTCAGAGACGTGATGAGAAAGAAGAAATTGGAGCGTCCATATAAGTTGGCGTCGGGGATTCTAGCGAACGGTCAAGAAGGCATTCTACGTGAAATAAATCAATAGCGCGGACATTTGAGGCAAACAACGCTGTTCCAGGACGTGGAAAGAAGGAGGGAAGAAAAATATACGGAATGTTTTGCGAATTGTCAAAATTCAACAAGCCGTCCTCGGTATTGGACGGCGAATTTAAACTGGGGAGGGATACGATTGATGCAGCACAAAATTAAATCTTTTATAAAATGCTCTGTATATAGTCAGATACGGAATACTCTTTTAATTCCCCAAGTTAAAATTAATTACTCTATCAGAACATTGAAATGAGTTCATTCTGACTTTCGTTATTAAAGTGTGACCCTGCAATTAATGACAGGATGCGTTGAATTGGCTCTATTGGCAAGTTCTTTAGTCGTTACCGCGGTATTTTCTCTCATTTTCTGCGGGGACTCCAATTAACAAGTCTTCATCGAGATCGTACGCTAACCAATTCAAACTTCGTCAATTGAAGCATAGTTATCAGACCTGAATTTTTCGACGTTTAAATCGTACTTCTTTCGATCCGCAAGAGAATTACGATTTTTTTTTAGTTCCAAAACTTCGCTTGGATCCCACAAACTCGATTAAAATTTTCGCAATTTCGCCATCAACTCGTTAAATAATTGACCAACAATTGCATTTGTATTCGTATCTAAATAGAAATTATTCACAAAACTTCATTAGCAGGGATTTAAATTTGTTATGACGGTCTGTCGATGCGCAACATTGTTTTGAAATAATTAATTCTACCAGTATTGCCGTAAAGCAAAATATAGTAAAGTGAAGCTCGCGTCGCAATCGTTCGATAATGAGCGGCACGCTTCCATTATTTCGAACAAATTATATCGATCTGAATGCAAACGTTTGAAACACCGGAAACGGTATGAAGATTAAAACGAGGTCAATGCGAGACTAATTAATAATTTTGTCATTATAATTTACAAATATTTATTTTTCCACAGCAATATTGCTTTAGACGCATTTTTTAATAAATGATAGATCGGGCTGCATTCATACATTTTTTCTGAATATTTTCTATTATAATTTTCTATTTTATAATTTAATATCATAATTTAGCATGTGTCTTTGGCTTATTTAACAAATATTTAAATATCAAATTGACACAATTTATATTAGTAATTAAATATGCAAAATAATATTGAATAAAACTCTTAAATATTATTTTACTCTTGTAAAATAATATTGAATATCTCAAAGCAGAAAAACGTGATCTCAATTTTACTTCGGAAACATACCTGTGCTCAGTCACACCCTCCAGTATCTTACCTGGAAAAAGAAAGAAGAAATATATAGTCTCTATTTTAAATCGCACGAGAGAGAAGAAGAGAAAGAGTCCGATCGCGTCATGCATGAAAAGGGATGACGGCGGATCGTATCTACAATATGTATATACGCGTGTTCGTCCGATAAAGACACCGTTCAAGGATAGGGAAGAGCATTATGATGAATTGCTTCACATAAAGTGGCCCCGAAGTGCAGCTGGCAACGTATATCCGGAACCAAAAAGGTACTCCGAAACGTGACTCCGCGCTGAGCAACATTTCACATCGGACAGAAGATGTTCCCTGGTCATAAAGCCGTTACTAGCGTATTTACTACAGACGCTTTCCATTCTCTCCCCCCCCCCGTTCTCTCTCTCTCTCTCTCTCTCTATCTACATTTGACATATAAAATCGGCTGTAACGCGAAAGTAGCTAAAACACCGCTTTCTCACTCCCTCTCTCATCTCCCTTTTTGTTTCATTTCCAGCCAAGTAGACAACATTATTGCATGGCAGCCTGCATCTTGCGATTACAGAGCGATGCGATATTCTCGCCTCGACTCAACGCTTCTATTTTAATGCTAATCGCCGCTATTTGATACTAAATCTGATTCTAGCCTCCACGGAATGTATATCCGTGAGAAAGGAAGTATTAAATTTGAAGTGGAATCTATTAACGATGACGCGAATAAAGTGATGCACACATTCGAAATAAAAAGATTTCGTTTGGATGTTGTCTTTCCTAACTGTACTAATTTACCAAGACTCCCAGATCTTCCCACGGAAAAGCGTAATGTTCCCGAACTAACAATCGGTGTGTATCTTTTCGAGTCTTGCAAACTTTGCAAAACTTGCCCCCGGATTCGTTCTCTCTCGTGTGTAACGACCGTCCCGGTGAGCGCGGCCAAGTATTCGCGCGCATAAATTAATGGGTGATTTTATCGCGGCCCAATTAAATCGGTATCGCAAATAATTAATTTACCGCGGAGTAGCGGACGATAATGAAATTGCTGTAAATTGATTAAACCGCTTGATTCCATAAACGCCTGCGCGTTTTGCGTCGGCATACGTTTCACGATAATGCGCTACGACGCGGGCACATTTCCAAAGGATTAACTTGTACTAAAAGCAATTTAAACAGTTAGTCTTGGTCTCGATATGTCATAGGTATACACATAAATAAATGCATTCAGTAATTATGCTCCTGCGGTTATCTAATTATTAATACAACAACTATTTATCGATCCGAACGTTATTCACGTACAGCGTAGTCATTAAAGTCGGAAAATTCTATTTTTACAAAAATTTCAAATCTTTTGTACATTTATAATAAAATGTATCATATTAATTATAAAAATTACATTAATTATAAAAATAATATGTATATATAATAATTTGTTTTGTAATAAACCATTATGTAATTTTGTATTTTCCATTATGTAATTATTAATAACTTTTGTAATAAATTATAATGCACTTAAAAATTATTGTTCCTAGTTTTTGGTTCCTCATATATGTATATAATTTATATACTATTAATATAATATATATAGTATATAATTTAATTTAGTTAAAAGTATAAAGATTATTTGAAATTAAAAATATTTGTTACAAATATAGAAATTCATAATCCTGTCGCATAATACATATTTGTGTGCACTGAAAAAAATATTTATGTAAAATTACATGATTATGATGGGTTCTTTTCCGACCCACATAAAAAATTACAAATTATGTTAATATCACATTAAATATGTGTTTTCTGGTTTACACTAAACATGGAATTTTACATACAAAATGTAATTTCATCCAGAAAATATACATTTATTGTTACATTAATTCTTCTAGAAGTTTGACGGTGAAAGAACTGATGTTATAAGTGTTTATACTAGAGAATTTGAAATTACAAATAGAACAAAATAAACATTGTACTGAGATAATGAATATTATTCAAGTAGTAAAATTACATTGTTTTCTGTAATTTCGTATGAAACTATTCATATATTGTAAAAATACCGCTCAAATGTAAAACTACAAGTTATTTTTACACAAACATAATATTTTCACCTATATTTTATTATTAATATGTATTTTTGCTTTGAAAAATCTGAAAAAAAAAATTACAGAGATAATTAAGTAATTTTACGGTTGTGAACAAGTAATTTCTATGTAAAAGTACATAGAAATTACATTTTTTTCAGTGTGGGCGGTTTTCATATAATTTTTTTTATCATAGGGATACGATATATATGAAATATATGAAATCTCGTCTAGACTTTCGTTTCGAACGAAATCTGTTGATCTGTCTCAAATAGTTTTGGGGATAACTAGCCGTTATATGCTCTGCGCAAACTCGAATGCACACAGCCGTTCGTGTGTTTGCGCACACGTGCCCAAAAATCTTATCTCGCGTGCGATTACGTCGCGCCCTGTTAGCCCCGTGTGTAGATCGATGCGACTAATTGTTTGCCATCGGGAACTTTGCCGAGGCGGCATTCCGTAGTCGGGTCACGCGCCACCGACGCGAAATCCGCCGGCGGCAAAATGCAATTTAATTAATCGTACATTCGCGTTCAGGCGGCGTGGCGTTGTAGCGCACGTGTAAACCGCAAAACGCTTACGGACCGCGCCGCCTCGTAATAAAGTTTTTATCCGTTTCGCCGTTATCCGCGTCATTTCTGCCGACGATATCGCGGCGTTACGACAGAAGCTGTAGAGTTTCAGTTTAAGAAAAAAGAACCGCGCCTGCGAGAAATTGATGTAAACTCTCTTACAAGTTGACTCAAAAAGCTCGGAATGTTCTATCGTTACGCGCCGGGATCCTAATGATCTATGAAAGATTCAGATCTTCGAATAGATTCTGCAAAGACAGTCGAAATTTCCACAGAATAATAAGGCCAACTGTGGAAAAGAGAGATCAGAGAACTTCGATCGGAGATTCACTGTAACTCCATATTCAAGTTCTGATATTCTTCGGGACACGTTTCGCAGCGACGTTAAACGGATCATTAATCGCTGAAGGGGGTCCAGAAGGGACGTAAGCCTACTCAGATTGAAACGCTGCATGTCGATACGGGAGGATAAGTTACCGAGAGACGTCATGTTACTCGTGTCGAGATTGTCTAACACGCGCTTCCCGCTCTGTGATCCAGGGCACTATCGATACCGTCGATTACTCACCGAAGCTATCCAATTGAACTTTGCTTGCCAAGGGCGTACCGTACTTCGTATCCCAGTATCCTTCGTATCCTCGAAACTTGCCTCACGTGCGCGAGCGTAAGGCAGTTTCACCCCCGGGCTGTCCGAGACGCCCGGATGTATGGTAACTAGGGGCTGCAGTAACTAGTCTTTCTTTGGCGGGAACATTCTCTCGATCCTCCAAGTCGAGAGAACTCTTCGTTCTTCGAAGGGCAATTCGTCTGGGAGAACTTATGGATGAATAGTGCACGAAGGCTTCTCGTACAACAAGATCGTAATGGACGCTAAATATTAAATATTAACAATCGTTTGTAACATTCGATGAACTTGATTTTATGAGACGCTATAATGTTTTCCAATTAATAAAGATAAAAATGTCATGTATCATTCTTAAATGATAAAAGACCTTCGTCATCTAAGAAATAATATTCACAATTATCAATCTCTAATAGTTTCGTCGTTGAATTATTTTCGGAAGCAGTCGCTCTATTGCACAATGTTTGCGCAATAAATTTACTTACCGACGATGTCGGTGCTTCGTGTATAGATTGTACGTCCTAACATATGGGGGACCATTCTGGGATAGCTATATTTAGTATCTATAGGCTATATGGGAAGAAACCGAACGATGAATTCACCGAGGAAAAGTGGCACAATCGAATGTTTGCACGAACGAAGGAAAGAGACAAATAAGTTAGGCAGAGAATTGGTAATGTAAGAAAAACGAGAAGAGAATAGCAGAGGCGGACATTTACATCAATTGCAGTCGGAAACTCAAGCAAAATTTTTGCATGAAAATAGATCGAAAATAGATCGAAATAAAGTATACTTGATATATATTTTTTTATATAAAGTGCGTTTTATATTTATGAATTTAAGGAGCATAATCTTCCAAAGTTGATAATACAATACATTTTAATTAAGTTAATTTGATATATTCAAATTAATTATATGTGCTATTTAAATCTTTAAACTTGTATGTACTACCATATATAAAAAAAACCTCTATCTATTTTGGACTCTATTTCAGGATATTCGAAAATCATGAAAATAAAAAAAAAACAGTCTCAGTGAATTCTTTGTAGAAGGCACACCGAGAAGGACGCAACATTTTTCTTCGTGCCGGAAAAGTTTCTATTCCGCCGCGAGTCCACGGGGAAGAGTCTAACGAGATCGCCGCTCTTTGTTCCTGTCGTTGTCCTCGGCTGCGGTGTCCGCAGGTCTCCTTGTAACTTTAAATTCGCGACCGACAGCATATTTCAGACGCGGTATAGAATGAGTGTAATACGATTACATCGTACGTAAGGCGAGCGCGGAGGATAGAACTCGAGACTCGAGACGGTGACGTGGGAACTTCTTCATAACTGTACCCAGTCCTGCCTTAACCATTGGACTGAATGGCTTATAGCCCCCGGGATTCAACGTTTAGAGCGCCTGGGTGGTACTCGTGTGAGCTTCCATTCACCATTCGCTTAAAAAATTTATTCTGACAAAACTCGATTGTTTTATCTGCCTCATTCAAAGGCTTATTTTTTAACATAATACGAAAAATAAATTTATATTTATTATCTTTGATTATTCATAATTTCAATATTCCCTTTATATATA
>JAJVSH010000039.1:1218340-1265252 GCA_021460005.1 Tetramorium alpestre | reverse complement strand
ATTACAATACATTTAATTGGTTCTATTAAATTTGGACTATAAATTATAAATAGTGTATTTATAAAATATTTTATGTTTTATATATATATCAACGATCAGAAATTTAAATTCCTTCTAAGCGCCGCCATTTATTTTAGAATGCGAATTATATTGTCGAAGCAAATTTTGATCTTAATTGCGTCTGCTCTTGACTATTCGAGATTTAACGCTGAGGAATTTTCGCGTAAAAACCATTTTGTCTTCCGGTTTTCGTTGGGTTTCTCAACATGATCGTTGATTCAGCTACTTTCGCAGTATATTTCTGAAACTCCTGTCGGACAAATATTTTAAGAGACATCGTGTTATACCCAATATACGTTCAGATAATATTACGTCGAGTTGTAAAATTTTAGCTATTGAAGAAATCTCGAAAGATACTATTTATAAAATCACGGAAATTTTACCGCGAGCATAAATCTAGTGGAAACTACGTGGATTATGCAAGAAGTTTTTGAAAGTGTTTAAATCAGGTAATATCTGTCCGTCCATATTTGGTTCATCAATCAATTCTATAAATTTTTCAATATAGTTTGAATCGTTTGATATGTTTTCACAGAAAAACATTCGGCTTTAAAGATATTGAATTCAGTAAACGTAGCAGAAGTTTTAGATATCCGCACTGACAAGAAAGAGAAATATATAGTCTTCAAAACAAAAAGCAAAATTAAAAAAAAAATATTGATTCATCCCTTTGGCCTTCTATCGATATATAGCTTTATATCCTTTTTCTATCCACATATTTGTATATGATTGTACGTGTGTTAAAGCTGTTATCTCATAATACGCAATATCATCATAAATGGCAGCATCAACGTCCACGTTCATAAAAAAAATTCTTAGCGCGATATACTATTTCGGAGATAAGATTATAAAGTTATGGCGTAAAGATGCCAGACATTCTGCAGATTCGGAGATGAATTTTTACATTACACGTTGCTGTCGACCGATCCCATGTGTATAGATGTGTACAGATCAGTCTGTAAATACCTTTGCTGTCAGATATTTTTTTTCCTCGCTGACATATAGAGGCTTTTCGTATTGTCACGCCTCTAGCGACAATTTTATTTGCGTTTTCCGCGATCTATCTCACTAAATCGCTAATCCTGACCCCGCCGTCCGTCGTGTCGACTTTTTACGTCGAACGAACACCTCGTTTTAATCCGCGCTACGTCGCATCGCGCTTGATACTATTTCATCCGTCCGCCGAATTTGTCGTCGGAAGATTCTTTACACCAAGCTATATACACGATGTGGAAAATATGAACGAAGAGCGAAAGGTTTGCGCTGCGGTCTGGATATGGTGGGACATTTTTCACCTCGGCTCACACGGCCCCAGTAGAATGAATAAGTGAACTAAAAATCTTGATATATACTTGATCCGTACAAGATACTTTTACGAGATTTTTCTTCTCCTAGCTAAATCGTACAAACGATTCACATAACTCTGTTATTTTCTTACGGAACGATTCTATTAAAGAAAATTCTGGTTATAAGAATTTTAGTTATAAGGATTATAAATTCGAAATTTGGCGCGTTAATATTCATATAATAAATATCCGTTTGCGCCAAAATCGATTCGCGCGCATGTATATGATGATTAAAAATTCTCTTCTTCGGTGCTTGTCATAACAAACAAGAGAAAACAGGTGTCGCCATCATGTTGTGTGATGTAACTCTAATAAATGTTGTTACTAGCGCGTTGCGAAATATATAAATAAACCTCACATGCATTTTACGGCGGGGCGCAAATTCGTACGCGGCGTATTCGCGCATAAATCATCTCACACAGTCGTCCGATCCGAGTACGAACGACATACTGCGACACCGTAGAAAAGTCGTAAAACAATTGCGATAAAGCTCATCCGGCGAATCTAATTTCGAAGCAACAATAAATCGACCGGCATTTATGACCCTCGCGTGTACATGGCAAAATCCATTAAATTCCCTAAAGCCTGCGTGCGTAAAATCCAGAATCTCTCGCTCTGTGAAATTTCCCAGCGGAAAGAATGATGCAATTCAAAAATCGTCATTCTTAAGTTATTGTTGGATTTCGGCGGTAAAATCATCCCTCGGTGCCAGACAAACGTTTTCAGTTAACTTCTGTAATTTACTGACTAAACACACACACACACACACATACGTATGCATTCAGCAAACACACGCCGGTTTTCAATACCACCGCATTGCTTCTGCAACGCAAGCAAACCACTGGCGGCGTTTCTACTTCACATGCTTGATGAATAGTGTGTTCTTTTCGGAAATATTGAACGAATTTAATCACCATGTTGCAAAAAATAAAGATTGCTAAATATGTTAATAAATATGTTAATATAATATATAATAAGTATATACCCAGTGAGAAATGATTGGTCAAATTGATGTCGAATCAATATCGATTTGATGTCCTTTGTGTCGAAAAGGCATCATGTCGACATCATTCAATATCTTTTCGATTATCATTTTTCACTGGGTATGGATTTATAAATTTATTAACGGTCTTATAATTAAGACCATAAAAAATTCTATTAATTTTACCATTACAATTATTTGTTGAGATTCTCTGTGTTAATATCAGAGCAACGCACGAACATCATTTTTGCGGAATTGCATCATTGAGGATCAATAAGGCAGCTAACCGCTGCGCCGAGGGACGCTCCCGTTACACGAAAGGGGCAAGTAAAGACAGACGGTTCGGATGGTAAACGGGGAAAATCGTCGGTGGCCCACGGGGAAATATTATGCAAAGTGGGAAACAGATGCACGACTCCCGCGGGCGCAATGCTCCTATTTTTCGTTGCCGTCGCGAGTCGAGACGAGCCGTATCCTTTTTAACCACGGCCGGTTACAAAGTGAGCGTGCAAAAAAGAAAAAAAAAAAGAAAAACCGGAAGGCTTCCGCGAGACACGGCTGGCCGACTTTTCGCGGCTGAGATTCTCGCGGGCCTTTTCTCCTGCCAAGAATCCTTAAGAGAACTCGGGGAAAATCTCGAACTGGAATTTCCGCGTCGAGACGTAAACAATGCGATTTTTGCTCTCTTCTCGGATTCCTGTCCCCTATTTCTCATCTTTCCGCAATTCGCGCGGAATTTGTAAATGTAAAACGCACGTAATAATATATTTCACAGTTTCTCTTACCGATAATATATTTCACAGTTTCTCTTACCGATAACCGCACGAACATTAATCGTTGTTTCTTAGTACACGTTGTTCGTGCGTTTCTCTTATCGCGAATGCACAAATCCTTGTTGGAAAATGTTTCTCGCCGATTTGCAGTCTCGCGGCGAGCGCGCCGGCAATACCGAATGTCTTGATGCGAGCGGAATGTATTGCATCGATGAATCGGCACATTTTTTTTTGCCGAAAAGCAGGACACTGAATTTAGATGCAATACGGTGGCACACAGGTCTATTCGTAAGTTTATATGAAATACCCGCAAGTTTATATTAGAGAGACAATGCTACCGCTAGCGCGTTCTGTTGCTCGTGAGAGCGAAAGAGAAAGAGAGGGAGAAGCTCTAAAATATTCATAACTCAAGATTATCCTTAACCCACTAATTGATATTCCGCGCATCTGGAACTCACTGTGCTAACAGGTGTGCAAGTCTGAAACTCCTTTCACACCGCACCCGCGTGTAATATCGATTCTCCTCCCTCCTATGCATATCTATACGGCAATAATATGCGGCGCTGTCGATAACATTCCTTTCGAAGGCGGCGCACGTCTTGCATGCGGCTGCATACTAATCCGAAACAAATCCGGCACAGACGCTTTAAACAAATATATCTTGTCCGCTCGTTCGAAAGTTCAGACAGCGATCTCATCCCTCTGTAACTTACAATATCGATATGCTGTAGCATATCAATAGCCTTATAGTTTTCAACATATATTTTAATTGTGCAACTATCTTTTAAGCAATTGATAAAAATGAAATTTTTCTACGGCTATCTTTTATGCTCTCTTATTTTCTCGACAATCTGCTATAACTGCATAATCTGCAGTTTTAGCCAACAAAAAAACTTAATATTATCCAACGGTCTTCCTTCGTCTGTTTACCACCGAATCAGATCCATCGGCTGGAAAGTGAATCCAAATATTCGCTTTTTCATCTCAAATGCATATTTGACATTCGATATTCGAGCGATGACCCCGCGATTCGAGAGAACGTGAGCGAAATCTTTCTCGATGTGTCGCGCATACGCGTACGACTGAAAGTGAGAAGGCGTGCAAGTGAAAGATAAAAAAAAAAGGAAACGAGTAAAAGAAGAGGCGAGAGGGAGCAGAGAAGAATACGAGGAAGACAGGAGAATATGAGTAGATAACGAAAAATGTTCCTGCCATCTGCTCGAGCAGACTTCTGCGAGCGAGAGGGACTTGAAAATCACTTTCACGAGGGACTCCGCAGGCGGGCGGTCGCATTCGGCCTGGAAATTTCATTTTCATAACTTACAAGACGGTAGTTTGTCTCCTGATGTGTCGCGGGGATATATCCTTCGCTATTTTCCCGAGCACGATGAGAATGTCGCTGGACGGAGGCAAATTTTTATCGCGTTATCGAGCATCTTGGCTCGCGATTCCGCGCGGATAAATGGATTTCGAATTTAATATGTAATTCTGACGAAACTGAACAAAATGTAATTTTTACGAACATATGAATTATTTTATTTTATATATTTTCTTGCGTTTGCAATTATCGTCAATATTCTAGACTATTGCACGGCTCCGAGGGAAAACGAAGAGATCTATGAAGACCATCTATCCATTATCATAAATTCCGAACTGAATCTCTACAATTAGGTCTCTTCCGCGTTACTAACGGCCGCGAGGACTGAAGCT
This sequence comes from Tetramorium alpestre, assembly GCA_021460005.1. NCBI lineage: Eukaryota > Metazoa > Arthropoda > Insecta > Hymenoptera > Formicidae > Tetramorium > Tetramorium alpestre. The sequence continues at coordinate 1,260,381 of JAJVSH010000039.1, read as the reverse complement.
GACGTAGTTTATATTCGAGGTCCAGCCATCCCTACGATCGTAATTACTAAAATCTATAAAGTTCTCTCGCGACAATGGTTCAACTTCTCTGCATAAATCGTTGAGATTTCATTTAAAATTGATCGCATACGAAATTATCACGCAGGAAAATTTATTATCGCATAAAAATATTTCATAGAAAAACGGAGTTAAAAATTTAGTATACAATATAAATGCGATACATCTCAGGTAATTGAGCATTTTCATTAAATAAAAATATTTTTCATTATGCGTATGCGTTATAAATACATATGCGCAATTATCTGCTAACCTTAATCTCGCAGCTTCGAGCTGATAAACGTTCTGCTAACCAATCATCTTAATACCTTAATACCTTAATACAGATACATAATTATGCCTGCCATAGACGCTACATTTCAAATAACATCGATTAGTGACCGTATCAGATCGTATCGCGTATGTACGTACATACATACATACATACATCGATCATAAGTGTATATACAATTTGTCAAATGACGAAATGCAGTCATAGATATCTGATTGGCACCGTTGCGTAAGAATACATATCGCGAATGTAAAAAAGTAAAAGTCATTTGCTGCCTCGACCAATGTAAAACCTCGAGCGGGCGTCTTTCCACTTAGAGCTAAAATCTGTGACGTGTTAGACGAAGGTTGCAGTTGCCGAGAAACCGAAAGACGGATGCAGGATAAAAGAGCAGGATATGGGAAGTGAAGAAAGAGAGAGAGAAAGAGAGAACAAAAGTTGAAGAAAGGTTGCGCGATACAGCGAGAAAAAAATGGAATAAGAACGAAGAAACGGAAAAAAGACGCACAAGGAGCTTGAAAGATTTCACGTTGGTTTCTTCTTTTCTTCCACCAACTACCTTTTCCCCCTTCGCCGTTGACGGCAGCCTCGTGCCGGATTATTTTCCACCTTGGAGCATTCCGAAAGACCCCTCGCGCACGCGAAAGATACTGGATTCTGTATCGCTTAGGAGAAAGAGGAAATAAAGAACATCGAGTGTGCGACCGGCTTTAGCTTCGACTCGCGGCGGAATCAGTTTCTTTCTTCGAGAAGACGTTAAATAGCGGAAACCCGAGTCTCTCGTCAAATGTATTTATTAGATAACGGGATTTCAGTATCGCGATTTAAAAAACGACATCTTGCCAAGAAGAATTTTCTTTATTGTAATACTGAAACAATTATTTCTGCTAGAGTATATAGTGCTAAACTTGCTTAAGTTGTTTTAAATAATTTTATGTCTCACTAATTTTATATTAAAACAACAAATGTGGAGTAAGTCTCTAATATATTTCAGTTTCTCATTTATATAGCGTGTCAATCGTTTTACAAATTTTATATACTATTAAGAAAAACTAATCCCCTTTCAATTGTTCCAATGTTACAAAACTGACATAAATAAATGTCTACCGCGCACCGAAAGACAACGAAGCTTACAGCGCATTCAAGATTATAGGGATTTAACGTTTCCAACGTTTCAAGCCTTGACTCGAAATTGTAATGTCATTTTCGTGCACGCTTTGAAACGAAGGATCGTGTCTGCATAATGCCATGCAAGCTCGCCAAAGCTAACTTTACGAACATCAAAGGACTCAACTTAGCCTCCCACCTTTATGCACCTATTCTGTCGCAATATACCAAATAACATACCGTGGAGGAAATCACTCGGTGCATAATATTTCTAACGAACACTCGTCATTCTCATGGAACAGCATTTCTGTATCTCATAAATCTTTCGTTCTAAGTTTATCAAAACTAAGCAATTCAATATGCTATTACAACGTAAAGGACATACAGTCGAATTTAGAAATATCCTTTTCTATACTATTTATAAAACAAAAAAATGATAATTATTATATTATCTAAAAATATTTAAAATTAAAAAAATTAATATTACTAAAGCATAATTAAATATTTAATAATTAAATATTTAAATTCTCTAAAATTAAAGTTTTATTTTCTCAACTGTATCTTACGTTTTCTCAGTTCTATACAGTTTGTACCAGCATAAAATCGTAATGCACCGTCATTAAAAATTTCTCGAAAGGTGTCAACATTTTTGCGCTTATCAGTGTGCACCGCGTCTACTTGTTTCTTCGTACGTGCAAAGAGTAACGATCCCTTTTACCAGAGAACCAAGGCCAAAGGTCGTATAATCTTGGGAAGATGTTTCATGAATGAGCGGCTAAAGCACTCGTCGTTTCGCGAGCGGAAAATCGTTTCAATTTGACGAAATGGACGGCCGTAGCCAACGAATGACGACAGTATTTCCGGATTAAGGCGTAATCCGCGATCACGCAGAGGCGGTCTGTCCGATCCGCGGGTGGGTTTCCACTCGTTACTTATCGGGATTTCGTGCCGTTCGAATACTCGATGTGCCTTGATTTTCCCAGATCTCATGCGCACGTCGTCGGTCCGCGTGAATAAAATGGCACGAATGAAAAATGTTTCTGCTCGACGCCGCGCCGGGCCGAATCGCCCACGGCGATTTGCCCGAGGAGAGTACCTTTAAACTCTCGCGTCGCGAGCGCGTTGATCTTCTCGCGAAAATATTTTTGTAAAATTCATCGCGATGCATCCGCGCGCGTCTTGCAAATATTGTCACATCTCGTAAATGCTTTCCGCGAGACTTTCCATAACGGCGCATAGCAACGAGAAAATTTGTTATTGTTGCCATTGGCTTTTTCAGAGATGAGAATTTAGTCCGGAATAAGCTGCACTTGTGTCCGTAATATTGTTACATGCTTGGACAGCTTGCTGCGACGTCGCCGTGAGAAGTAGATACTCTATTGTTTTTGCCATCTTACAAACGAGCTTAGTTTTGCTCGCACGAAATACGCGAGCGAAATTTGGCTTCATCGCGGGTACGATATTACGTCACTTGCAACAGGAAAATCAGAAACTTCATTATGATTCATGCCTGATTCTACCTCAATTTCCTGTAAACCTGCAAATATGTTGACCGAGAGAACAGCGACGACTATAATGTCTACGTTTATCCTCTACGTTTATCTTCTGTGATGAAGGGTAGACGATGCGAATATCATTGAGATAAATGCTCGCGATAAATGCATTTAGTAATGGATCTATCAGTCGTGTAATATCATCTGTCATAAAGAAAATCGGTTTATCTTAAATATAATATTATTATTACCGAGAAAATTTACAGTATATCTACAATAATTTACAATATATTTAACATGCTGCCAAATATTCTCAATTTAAATTCAACGAGAGAGTTATATAGCAATCCATTTTCATCTTCAGAACGGTAATTAGATATTTACTAAGAGGAGTTTACAAACCGCATAAAAGCTCCTGCAGATTTGTTCCACGACGAGTCTCGTTCGGCATATTTACGGCTTAAGTGTGCGCGTCAAAACGGGGAAATCACCGAAATCGGGTTAGAATACTCGTCGGAGTCTCGTTCGTCCGGATCGTCAATTATTAGTTCGGTAATCAAGCGGAGTGCGAATTTCCAATTTCGCCGCCGTTCGGAAGCAGACACGCGGGCCGTCCCCGACTGCGAAAGCACCGACGAGAGAAGTAACCATTAGTTTGATTAACTGTCATATTTTCCGCGCGTTTATCCCGCGAGGAACGTCGTCGTAATTGCATTCGCCATCTCGCGTATATCGTGTCTATCGCATGTATTCGTATGCCATACAACTTGCGGGGAAAATGACGAGTTTGCTCGCTACTCAATTCAAACTATTCGCTGCAATATGCTTTTATCAAATATCAAATATTTTGAATCATAATGAGGCTTTAACTAAACTCGAGTATAAAGTAAAAGAAAATGAGAAAGAGGGAGAAAAATTTCAATTTTTAATTATTTAATTTTATGTGACAGTGTGCTCATTAATGTTATGAAAATAAGTAAGACTTTGTTTTAATTATTAAACAATTATATGAGAAAAATAATTTTTTTTTTTATAGGACAAGATATAAATTTATTTTTCATTTCATTTCATAAGATAGAGCCTAAGAAAGATTTAAATTTTATAAATAATTACAAAAGATATTTAAACATTTTTCAAAGAGATATTTGAATCTTATGAATAATATGCGCTTTCCTTCGATTAGAATACACAGAAATAACGAAAGAGGGAACGTGACTGTTACTGTCGCGTTCTGTTATAGACGCTAAAACTGATTATAATGGAGACATGCACGTGCTCCTATCATGGAACTACGATGTTTACTTTGTAGTTACTAATCACGACCGCGCACGTTGACTTAATCCACAGACAATGACCTGGCAGACACGTGCCAATAGTGAAACTGCATGCGTGCACAGTACGCTTTGTTAATAAAGAGAATTATGAAATTAATTACTCAGCTATACATGGTACAAAACTCACTTTTTACGAATTTCGGCGTGTGCAGCATATTGATCACAAACGGAGCATTTTATTTATGACGCGTTGCATTTACATTTGTTAAATAATACATTGTAGTAACATTACTATTTTATTTCAGCGAGTAAATAGACTTGTTAAACATTTCATACATTTCCTCGAACGTGAATTAAACAGAAATTCATTTTAAATACACTTATGCGTAAGCTTGTAATAAAATGCGAGACGAGCTTTACTATCCATGCAAAAGTATGCAGTGAATAATGGAATATTGTTTCTCTTCCACGTCACACACAATTCAAAGTTAAATAAAATATAAAGCCGCGCGAGTCGACCCTATTTCTAGGTTTATATTAAACAATCGATAAGACACGTTTCCGAATATGAGTTAACTTTTGGGTCGTGTGCGTTTTCCGAGCGTAACTAACTGTCGACTAAATGGCTGTATTAGTCTCTGTCGATCACTCGTGATTAATGGTTGGAAAGTGTGTGTAATAAACGCCAGTACAGCGAACGTGCGAGAATTTCACTTTCGTAGAGGTCTCATTATGCATTCTTAGTTATTCACGCGATAAAGGGTAAGTTTCAAAATTAGATAAAATAATGATATGCCGCAATATTCTTCATTGCTTTTGTATTGTTATTATTAAAGTAAAAGAGATGTGAGTGAATAATTTCTTTTGCATACTTATTTTTATTTGTACCTTTGCTGAACACATATGGAGAGAGAGAGAGAGAGAGAGAGAGAGAGAGAGAGAGAAATTATATATCTATATTCATTTAAATTAATATCTTGGTATTATTAAATTGCATGCGACTGTAATATTAATTTCTGCATTATTAAAAATATTTTCTATTAATACAGAATAAAATTTAGTTTTATAAAACATTTTGCGCGGATTGTAAAAAAATATTCACTTTATCTATATTCTATCAAACTTAAAATGATACTATAAAATAATAATATTTTTTTATTCCCACTATTAAATTTAATATTACGAAGGAAATATATATATGATATTGATATATATATATATATATAAAACATAAAATATTTTATAAATACACTATTTATAATTTATAGTCCAAATTTAATAGAACCAATTAAATGTATTGTAATTTTATTTATATTACATCCTAATAATTACACATACTCTACAATTCATATAAAACAACATACACTTCATATTGGAACTTCTTGATTGGAATTTAATAAGATGTGTATACAATATATATACATATATATAATTGTATAGAGTATAAAGTAATTGTTATAAATATTATATTGCGATTTTTGTGGAATTATATATTGTTTAAAAAATAATATTTGTAATATTTGTAATATAACAGCTATATAAAAAATTCGTATATTTGCGTTTTGTTTACAGTAAACCAATATATGCGAAAGCAATGCTAACTACAGAAAAATACACGTTATATTCTCTTTTCGAAAACATGATATGTGAAACGAATTGTACTTTTTTCATCGAAAAAAGCTTCGTAAAATTTTAGAATAAAATCCAACTCAACTGCTTGTTCACATGCAATCTCGTAGAATCTTAATTATGAAATATAATGTAGTTTGGTTTTCATCGGCAATACTTTTATCGCGTTGAATAAAAGATTGTACGAAGATACAATGGAGCTAAAGAAATTTAAAAAATGGGAGCTAAATAAAATTACGATCGGTTTCGACTCGATTAACTTGCTTAATCGGTTGAAACATTATTCAAACATTAATCTGTCATCGTTTATAATCATCCATTAAAACATTATTGATCCTCNCTGCAATCTAGATAATAATAATAGCGTTAAAATAAATATTATATGAACAGAGTACGTAATGTGACATGTATTAGGCTTTAAATTTATAATGTTTAACAAGAAAGTTTGCTATTGGATTTGCTAAGTACCTTACAAAGTTTGCTGAGTTAATATAACATTAGCTATTACTCTTTACAGCCACCGGATTATTCATTGTCAGTCATCTTGTGCGAACAAATCTACAATGGCCAAATATCGACCGAACCGAATCTGTCGTCGGCTAAAGATAAATTTGCATATGATAATGAATCGAAGATTGGCTTGATTCGAATATTAGAATTAGCAGAAATGATATCAGCAATTTATCTACCACTGAGTCCTCATTCGAATGCATAAACCGTCGAATAAAGTTGTCATTTTATTATAAACTTCGTATAGTGTAAAAATAGAGATAATACGATATAATATGATTAATTAGAAAATCGCAGAAGTAATGTAAGTTGGTTCTATTTCGCGGAAAGTTCTAACTGCGACGACGTTATATTAAATAAAGTTTAATTAAATCAGATTAAATTAAACAAGCTGTGAGGTGGCGAGTTCGCGCTAACGACGCGACATATTTCCGAAACTTAAAGTATTTGCAGATTTGCGTCTGCTTAATTAAGTGAATTTCAAAATTCAGTAGGAAATGATACATATATTACACAGCTACAACGAAAACTAAGTTCCATTAATTTTCATAATTCCTATTAAATGCAGAGATTTTTTTTGATAAAAGAGAATATAAATCTCCGAAGTAATAAAAATTTATGTAAAATCATAAAATCTTCTAAAAAATATAGAAGATATAAAAGGAAGAAGATATAAATATTTTATAAAAGGTATAAATGTTGTTTATTATACATTATATGTTATAAAATATAAATGGAAAATATCAAAAATATCAAAATGTATGAATATTATGCGAGGCATACATGTATTCTTCTTCAAACAGTTTTATAGTTATTGCATTTAATGCTAATGCTATGATCGACAAAATGTACGTGTATACGCCCCAGGGTAAACGTCATATACGGTGAAGTACATCAAGATTGTTCACAGAAGAGAAAGAAACACAAAAATGAAAACGAATAGTGAGAGAAGAGCTAACTGAATAAACTCAGGGCTGCATAACCATCGAGTTAAATGGACTACAGTTCTTGGCGTTTATTTTATTAAAATATCAATTTACAGAAAAATACACATTGTATATAAAAATATTGATTGAATAAAATTTATATTCGCAATTTATTGTAAAAATTCTATCTCTCTATTATCTTGTATAAACTGTGTCCTGTCACTGATAAATACTCAAATATTAATGTTCTTTGTGGTTGAAAAAATAAGTCATATTTATATTTATATAGTGATATTTAAAAAAACAACCAACAATATACAACAATTTATATTCCGTGAAATTTTTTTATAATTTGAAAGCCGACCCCGATCTGGAAAGCTTGGAAATCGTTGTGGTAAAGGATTAAGGCGACCCTGGATGAATGAGGGTGCATACGGCGTGAATAGGAAAGAGCATATTGAGTCGGTTAAGGATACGACACGGGTCTCTAGCCGTTTCCCTCGGTTCCACGCTTATCTAATATCATCCGGCACTATAAGTTGGATTGCAGTCGGGGTCTATGGCGTTCTCGTAAAACATTATAACCGACTCCCTCGTTACTAATATCTAGACTCCGCGTTAGCGCGACGACACTCCAATTTCGTCGACGTTCTTGCAACATCCACGGTGGCAAGATTACGGAAGTAAATAATAAATAGCTGCAGTAAATACAAGAGCAGGAATCTTAGACGAACAGTATACAGCGATAAAGGAAGATTAATGCGAGCGAAAAATTTTTGGTACAAACGCGAAATTTGATATCTTTAATATTCCGTGGAAGTCTTAGGGCAACATATGCACCAAATTCCTCGCTTGTACTAATATCAGTTTTGAGAAATCCTGAAATTCCTGCACTACGCCATGTTTCGGAGAAAGATCGTCTCGGAAGAAGATCTCAACGGGAAATGTGAAGCTCGGAATGCGAAATGTCGCGAAGTTTTGCGCTGTTGTGGCAAATGTTACGTCAGTTCGAAAGTATTACACGTGTTCGGGCAGTTACGCGGACGCACCTATCGTGACTTTTCTGTCGACATATACGATTTTGCTTCCTCTGCGACTTCCGTCTACAACTTCGAGCTAAAATGCGTAATTCGGATGGTTGCTCTCTTTGAGAATATTCGACAAACAATATTATTATTATCGAATTTTCTACGGAGAAAAAATGCGTTATAATACATTCATAAAGTCGATCTTTTATTCAAAATCTGTAAGTTCAGAGCTTGTCGTAATAACTCTTTTATATAAAATACGAAAACTTCTTTAACTTTTTTAAAAGAAGATAAAGTAATTTTGTAAAATACAAGATCTGAAAAACGATTATTGTTTACAGACAAATGTGGATAAATTATAGACAATCAAATTAATTTTGTAAAAATTCGCATTTTGGAATGCCAACTTGACGAACCTTAAAATATATTGTATATTGTATATGACATTCATATTTCATCAAATCAAACTTTAAAGATGAAAATATAAGAAAATATCAATCGGATAAGAATACATTTTCCTGAAGATTATATAATTAATTAATTTTTAATTTCCCTATATTATTATAATAGAATAATGAAACTTTGATATTGATTCTCTTTTCACAGTGCTTTTTTACAAATTCTAATCTGTTTGTGACATTACACTGCAATATCAAATGATTCTTCATCCTAATAAATTAATGAAAACTCTTTAATAATACAGTAGATTAAATAGATTTATTCATCTTGAGAATGGTTGGTAATGGACAGGCCTGACAAAATGTACTGTCATTCTAGGGGATTAATCGTGCGATCAGAATCCTCCTATCATCAAAATTTCACTTTGAGGTGTGATACGCCATACAGACCCTCATTCTGTACGTAACGGCCGCTCATTGTTTCGAACAATTATGTTTATAAGCCCTGATCACCCGCTGCACCCTTGTGCGACAACACTATCATCCACCACTATTCATACCGTCATCAGCCACGACCATTCCTCGACCTCGTGGCACCGATACACCAGTACGGGAGTATTATCATGTACTTAGCCCACTGTTATAGCCGTACACGATATCTTCGCTGTTGTCACCCACGCCCTGCAACGGTTAATTATGTCTTACAACATATACATCCCTTCCCGAGCCGCGTGACGATTCGCGTTGTATAACCGTGCTCTCTCACCGCTGCTGCAAACCACGTGGTATAATTAAGCAGCCTGGCTTATGGCGGCGTAATCTCGAGGAAACTTAGCACGAGAGGACACGCCGCTCACGCGGAGGAATGAAATATGGTCGACGTTAAGTCCGGATTCTAAAAGGGCTGTTACACTCTGCTCGTCGCTGGGAGTTTCCTAGGGAGAAGGGAATTGAGACAAAAGGGGAACAGACGTCATGTGTGTTTTAGATTCGAATAAACTATCTATTTTTCTTCAAGAAGATCAGCTCAGTTTCGTCAAGTTCGTGAATCGATGGGAGTTCAATTGCGCAGGCTAATGTCGAAAAAATAATTACAACTGAGAGAATATCTAATAAGGCAGTATCTCTTTGTCACGGTCGTCGATATTTCTCCTTTGTTCTACCGCCGTATTTCCATACGAGATACTTCTAACATTACGGAAAATTTCAATATAGGAGTACTCAGCAATATGTTCTGTGTCAATCGGACGGAATGCACGGAGCTATTTCATGGCGGAGCTATAGCTCGGCGTTGCTGGGCAATAAAAATTTCCAGCGGTAAACATCACTCACGCTTTATTAACAGCGATGTTCGTAAAACGAGCGTGCATTTTTCAAAGTCGGCCATCTCGCTGATGGAAACGGCCGATCATACGGATATTATGCGAGCAGGCGTAGTAAAGTATCGAAGCGTGCGGGCGGGTTTGAATATTAAAACCGAAGGTTGTTACGAAGCCGTATCGTCGGCGAAATTACCATATACGAGGTCAAGCGATGTCCGAGTTCGATCCGTCCAACACACACAAGGGACAGTAACCAACTGTTAAAACTAATTGAAACGCTGCGGCGTTTGTTTCGTCAAAGATGACTTTAGCCGGTTAAACGTAAAAAAAAAAAAAAAGAAATAATAATTTTAATTAACTTTTAAATTAAATTTACTTTCTTCGTAATAATAGAAAAAAATAATAGAAAAAATGATTATTTATGCAAGTTGGAAATATTCATGCGGATTAAAATGAACAAACAATTTAAATGTAATTAAATTAAAATGCAATGAAATAAAGGAGATCTAGCAAAAACTTTTAAATACGTTTTCGATGTAATAATTTTTGCGGCAAATCTTGTTCGCGACGCTCGCTATAATTTGAAAGCGAGAAATTTGCCATAATGCCTCCGAAGCACGTCTCGTCGGAATTTCGTCTTACCGCCGCGGAGCTCTCGGCAATATTGCGCAAAGCAGGTGTGTATTGGTGCAGGCACATTAGTGTATCGGTTCGTGAGCGCCGGAAACTCTGTCGACGAAGGAATGACGAAATAATGGAGGCTGATCATGATGGATGGAAACGTTTCTCCTGCGGTGTATCGGGCATTAAGTGACTCCCGAACGAAATTTCATTCGACTAAAACAACCTGGCGGCGGGTCGGCTTTATATCGAGGGGAAGCGTGGTTTTTCTCATAACGCGTCCTAAGTAAACTGGCTTTCTCGTGGCTGATCCTCGTCAGAAATGTACGTCAGAATTTCGCAGGAAACAATTGAGTCTCTGGTCGGTTATTTGACACGAGTAAACGCGTGCGAAAATCATGACCAAACTTTGTTAGCATATTCAACTAACTTTAAGGAACAAAGAAATTCATGGACGCGGGTGAAGGCAAGAATATTTTCTCCGGATTGAAATCTATTTTTTAATAAACAATAATTGCACGTGCAATATATGTATGTATATCATTATACCATTGAATAGGATATGTATCATTATAAATTGAACAAAAACTGAGTTCGTCAAATATTCGGACATGAACTCTGTTTGCCGAAAAACAAACAATATAGTAATTTTTATAGATTACAGATCCGAACAATGGTAATGATAAAAAGAATTTTTTATCAAGTTGACTTGAGATTACTGAGAACATATTGAAATTCCAGTTCGTTTAAAGATGATAAATCATGTATTCCATTAGTTTAGCATACTTTCACAACTCACATACGTGCGACGTAAAATAGAATATTGTAAAAGAACCGATTTAACAATAACTGAAAAATCAAATATATTTTTTAAAAATACGAAATAATAAATATAATGGATCAAGATTTCTAAATGTATTTAATATTTCTTCAGAAACTCTAACAACTTTGTTTAAATTCATTCGTATCAAATTCAAAGGAACAGGAGGGTATGTCCGATTCTTCAGGGACATTTTGTATAACGATGAATGTCTCATTACGGCCGAAGAAACCGCCCGCTCCTCATTTTTCATCCGCAAGTCTCGACGAAATTCCATTTGCGCGAAATCTCGCGGATGCGTAACGCGTCTGTTTCAGACTCTGCGTATCCATCACGAGCGTCGACAAGGACGTCCCTGTGACGTTATAATAAGTCCGGTAAAACTAATTTCTGCGACAACAACGGCTCGCGATAATCGTTCGCGCGACCATTTTTCCATCCTCAGACGACGAGCGGCGTCGTTTGTCAGAGACGTCGTCGCGGGCGCCTTGTCGGGTGCAACATGTCGACGCCGTTTGCGGCGTCTCGATGTGACGTAAGTGGTCCGGGAACGACGCGGGAATACGCGAAAGTGCATTTCGCGCGTCGTTCCCTCCGGCTGCATCCCCTGTTGGCGAAAGAGATGGAGTGAAAAGATTGATTTCCTCTTCCATATCTTCGGCGTGAGGCGATTTCAAGTGTGTACTCGAAAAAGCGCCCTAGCAGCGGCGCGTTTACCATGCCACTTTTTTGCTAACATAATCTGTTTGGCCTCTGGAATTTAATGTGAAAAATCATAAATCCATGTCATTTCAATCAAAAAACGATTGCCGGTTGTTAATGAAAAGAAAGAAAAAAGCATTTGACATAGTCTAGATAAAATAATTATTTACATATGTTAAATAAAATATCTTAAAGCATATAATATAAATATACATATATATGTAATAAACTTAATAATTTAAGAGCGTTCTTTTGTCCTAACCTTATCACAGAATGATTAAAAGATATAAACTCTGTAAGACATTTTTTAATTAACGACTAATTATTATTATAAGAAGATTGATATTCACTGCAGATCTAGATGTTATAAAATTATAAACCTCACAAATTATAAAAAATATTATATTATTATATTTGGCTGTAAACTTATCTTCTCACTATCAAACGCATTCTGTTGTCTTCACCTATGATATCATGCCGTAAAGTTCGATTTATTACCAGATGCTAGATACATCAGAGAACGGTACACAGAATGATGTTTTGCGTAGAACACGCGATATGATCCGTAAGTTCGGTCCATCTTATATACGAGTATATTTCGCGCATGAAAAGACAACGATCATGGAAGGATACGGCCGTTTTACGGTCTTCGGCAAGCCATGGAAATGCACTTGCACGTAATAACTGCCTCGCAACCGTCGGACAGTACCGCCATTGTTCTGCGTTTCTGAGAAACGACCAGTAGAACCGACATGCAATTTCTCCTACGACGCGAATCGAATAATCGCGATGCAGTCGCGATTCGATTGAGGAAAACTCTTCGAAACACAAAGAACGTTCAATGTGCTACCACTCATAAAAAAAGAAACGCTCGATTCTTTCTTAAGCTTTGATGTAATAAATATTCCTTTCCGTCCACATCGCTATTATATTCCCGATCAGGAAAGTTGGATTTTAAATAACTCAGATTTCAATTTGCTTTTTTTTCGGAAGTATTGAGAATGAGATATCTATATAAATGTAGGTACCCATTTAGATTCTTCAGCCAACAGTAGCTTTATAAATGACTGAAAAGGAAAGATTTTTCACGGATCCTTAGAAATACGAACAAATAATATAATANAATTTTACCAATGATGTAAAAGAAGATAATTTAAAATTCTTTAGAATGATTTAAAAAGGATTTATAAAGAAATTAAATCAATTGTCGATTTATGTAAGTATGTGGATTTATTGTTCCGACACGGAGAATTGCATTTTAAGATCGGCAAATAATCAGCGCGCAGTTTGCTGAATTACAAAAAGTATATTAAAATTCAAATAAAAATATTATTATTAGGCTACCAAGATCCAGCCCGACTGAAAATGGCACTTTACTTAATTTGAAATTGCCATAAAAGTTTCTAGCGGTAAAATGAAATTATGCCACCATTTCGCGAAGTGGCATTTGGGTTATTTTTAAAGTATACGCCTTAATTATTCTGCGAGTTGAGCGTAGCTCGTCCAACTTCCGGATCAGACTACGGATATATGCCAGCTTGGTACAAAGTATGTTTGTCCGAAGAGGAGCTGACAAGTGTCCGAGACACACACTCCTGTGGTCCCTTTGAAACGATTTGTACGCGTGGGCGGTAATTACATGGTCCGAGGCTTTGTATGGGAGGACAGAAACTAGCGGCCGGCTGGTGTGGAAGTTCATCAGCGGCGGGTCATATAATGCATCCCTGGTTGAGTCAAACGAGAAATCTACCGGCGGTATAATTTCCGCCGCTGGTATCTCGAAATATAATACCGCGGAATCATTGAAACTGCTTTGTTCGCGAACTGTCGGACCAATCTTGCCAAATGGCTAAGATCAATCGTCGATTAGGATATGGTTGACGGGCGATCGCGATAGGAAGAGAAATTTAAAATCTCGAAAAAAGAGATTTGGAAGCAAGAAAAAATTAATTGATGATTTTATACAGAACATTTGATAAGAGATCAATGAGATAGTGTGTATAAGAATGTGTGTATGGCAAACACAGCGATGTATTATATTATTGCAAAGTAAATCTTGGCGTGAAAACGCGAATAATTTTAATTTCGCTAATGATTAAAAATGAGTAAAATTCATGAATAAAACTTCAGAAGGCATGATAAATTATTCCTTATGTATTTTTTGAAAATATTGTTACGATGATATTATAAATACTATATTTCGTCAAATTAAACCATTCAAAAAGACGCAAATTAAAAATAAATATGTAAGACGGCATATCTTATAATTATGTTGCTTTTTTTATCCTATTATTTTGTATAGTAACTAATAAAATTTTCGTTTTGTTGTGAATTTTATTTTCGCATAAATTTTGTGGAGCCATAAAAGTGCAAGTTAACCGAAATACTATTAATAATGAATGTAAAACATGAAAATCAATTATTTACCTTGACAAAAAACGAGTGAGTCTCTTTTCATTTGCAAGTTCTACACAGAAATACATGTGGTTATTTCATAATTCGGTAAAAAAAGAGAAGCGGAAAAGTAACGGATAAGCGCGTCATAATTTCCCTGTTTATGGCTATCGTAAAATTCCAACTCGAGAGGGCTAAAACGTAATTTTTTATAGTAAATCGAAAGAGGCTGCTTTTTACGATAAGACGATGCGCCTAGCATCGTCTTCGTATCTCTCTCGACGAACGAAACGAATCGCGCCGGTCTGAATTTCTTTGCCGTAAAGGATTTTTGTTACGTCGATAATATATAACACGAACAGGGCGATAGCTACTCTTAAAATGTTACAATTTTCTAACGTAAGCTTCTTTCGAAATTTGCATCCGTTTTACATTTAAGTAGTATAAAAATTCATAAAGATACATTTCTCACAGTATTCGTGAAATTAAACATATCACTTAACACAATGCAATATTTCAAATATGTATAAAATCGAAAAGTTTAAACTGTCACACTTCACACTTCAAAGCTTATGCTATCAAATTTTATTCATATATTTAAAAATTTTACATCTCCAAAAATTTTATCAATTTCGCTCAACTTGATAAATGTTCTCAATAAAATAAACAGCACGATTTACGATCCAAAAAGCATCGAATTCGCGCAATTCCGAAAGGCGAAAAGAGAGGTTTTGCTCTATTAAGCTCATGTCAGCGTGAAGATCCGCATGTGTCTCTTTAACGTGCGCCGTCTCACCGGAAACCACGTGCGAGAGTTGGCGCGACGACCACACGAGTATCCGGGGAGAGCACGGGCTGAGAATGTGTGTGTCCGGGGCAAAACCGAACGTCGAGCGGCCAATTAACCCCGTGCTCGCTCTGAATTCTCTAGTTGCCAGTGAGCTATCGATATGTACCTGTGACTATCTCTTCTTCCCCTTCCTGCGCTCGTCTAGCGGAGCGATCTGCGAATTCTAGTCGGGCAATTGACGTAACAGGATCATGGCTTTCCAATGGATTCGGTGACCCGTTATCACGTTACCGTTCGACTCGGTACTCCCTTATTTACGTTCCCCCCCGACTCAATTGCGGTAAGTTAGTTTTACATTATGTCAACCAGGCAGATTATAATAAGTTTGTATAGATAAACGATGTCGAGAGTGTAGTGCGATAATTTATTATAAGTTATGTTTTTTAAGAATTAATAGAATAAAAAATTAAAAAAGCTCGTTTTTACTTTTAATATATTGTGGTGGTGGACGAAAAGTTACTTAATAATAAACTATCGAGCTTCATGTAACTTTTTGAAAATTAAAGTAAAAAAAAATTAGTTTTAGAACCAAAAAATAGCAAATAATTTTCATATCTTATTTGTTACGTTGTGATAATTTGGCTCAGATTGCTTAATGTATAGGTACGTATATAAAAGCTATCTGTGTCAAATTAATAGAACGTAACCAATAAGACATGAAGATTATTTGTTAATTTTTTGCTATTTTTTGTTTTTAAAAATAATTCTTTTGTTTTAGTTTTTGAAAAGTTACGAAAGGCTCGATAGCCCAATATTAAGTAACTTTTTAAAAAATAAAGCAAAACAATTATTTTTAAAAGCAAAAAGTTAGCAAATAATTTTTATGTCTTATTGGTTACTTTCGTAACACGAAGTGAGCTAAGCGAGAAAACGAATCAGCATCGCGGAAAAGAGGCAACAATACTTGGAGACTTTCGAGTATCGATTTAATACGTCCTTTCTAAGAGTGGAAGAGTGGAAAGATAAATATGAATCCTTATTACTTGTATTACCAGAACAAAATTTTGATTCGCTGAAGATTAACGGTTGATATTCAAAATCTATTATTTCTTTAAACTTTGACTTAGAAAAAAAAAATATATTAAATTAATAGAAAAATTTGTAAATAAAAAAGAAATATTTTCTAATAAGATATTTTCGCAATGCTATCATTGTCGAGTTAGTACAAATAGTTGCTTTCAAAAATGAACGTATCATAAATTGTCTCAGAGAAAAAAGTGCGTGAGAAATGCTGAAAATCTGTGTGCTCACTCACGCGAATACATTCACTCATACACAATTCCTACACAATGAGAAAAAGTAACTGCTTGTCAAATAAATCCAAGCGCGCGCTTAAGAGAACGCTTCATCTCCTTAGATTATAATCTGCCTCGAGGCAGACCTTATGCGAACGTACGCGGACAGGTATTTCTTTATATATGTCTTACATTGCGTACCATATTACACCAGGAAAACGGGAATACTTCCGGATTTTCTCTTAGCAAGTCCTCAGAGAATGCTTCGCATAAGGAAATATTTTCTATTTCTATGACATGACGTGACATTATTAACCAAGCCAAAGTCCGAGGAAATAAATTGTCATTTGCCCGTTTGCAAGATACACTGTACGCTATTAACGTTGCAGAGACATAGACAGTCATAAACTTACGTTTCCCTACAAAATTTATTTCTACAGCAAATTCAATTATAAACTCATATTTTAACTGCCGCAAATGTATATTAACAGAGAGAAAGAGAAAGAGAGAGAAACGTTTACAAATTTGTAATTAAAAAATTTGTAAGGATTAATTGGTTTCTTGCTCCATTTGTAAAATGTCCCGTTTACAGAACATTTATTTACAATTTATATTTAATTATATTTTTAATGCAGAGTTTGTCTGCATTGTCAATTGCATATTATACAAAATTGCGCGGAATAACATTTCAATTGCTGGAAATATTAATAATTAATAAACAAAAACATATTTTAGATTTTTAGAATATACGAAATGTCTAGAAGTTTTTCGCGGAAAATATATGAAACATAAATATTTATAAATTTCTCGACAATAGCTCTGAGCTTTTTGACATGCAGCTCTAACATGTATAGCAATTAATGTGAAGAAATATGCATTCGTGAGAGGAAGAATCTTCATAACTCGTCACCTACGGCGTCGCCTGCGAAAGCTACGAGTAATATTCGACATTCCAAGGTGAGATCCAAAGGTAATTGTGGAATGCTGACATAAAAGGGCAAAGTAGGCAGGGAAAGATGAAGCGGCATTCTCCACTGTACCATATACATCGCTGGTTTAATTATTGCTCTAGTTAAAATGCATTCGCGTGCTGACAATCTAAAAATAAACGCAAAATTTATTCTCTAATCACGTGTAGAATTTAAAAATATACAAAAAGCTTAACGACCTAAAAGACAAATTCGTCGAATGTAGAAACATAAATTATATTTTAAATTATACATTTCCATACATACATGCTTCCGCATGTATTTTATTATTACTTTCTCTTACAATAAATATGTCCTTATTATATTTCATTACTATGGAATGTAAATTACACGACTGTTAATTTATACAGGATTATTTATCCTTCACATGTCGACGGATGTTGGGATGTAATTAGCGTGATGAAGCGTTGCGAGTTTCACGTGTCCTAAAAATTTTACGAAAGTTTACGTAAATGCGAGCTATATAATGTGCTGAGGCCACATCGACTAACTTTTATACGCGTAGTTCGCCGACATTATTGTAAATATATTGTCATTAGCATAAAATGTCGAGAAAGTTTGAACCACGGGGAATATCGGTAACCGCAAAACAAACTCATTGAAAATTTAAGACATTCACGACAGTATATTTCACTCTTATGACGTATTATCAGCTTTGAAAAATGTCGTAAAAACTTCTAAATTTTATTAGCCCGATTTATGAATCCAAAAGACTAAAATAAAAACGTTCGGATTTATAATACATAATTAAATTAATCGCTGAATTTTAATCACAGTAGCTGCTGCAAAATTAAAATCGCAATATCCAAATTCGCCACATAATTTGAAGAGTGTGAGATTTATGTGTCACAGGGAATTCGCGGAATGCGGATACATTTGTGGATCCCAAATTATATCTATGTCTTAATCCACGAGTACGGCACGTGTGGCGCAACGCGTTGCGCGTGTATTGCATACGAGATTTGGGATCCATTTGGGCTGATCTCCCGCGTTGGGAGCAGAGCACATCTCGGCAACGCACTTGTAACAGTAATGCAATAACATTATGCGACAGATGTGAAATTATCCTCCTTCCTATCTCCTGCATCTCTTAGATTTCTCGTGAGTTAAGTTCTCGAAAGTGCAAAGCATGACGCGTTCGTTCGTTCTCAAGTCATCGAACACGACAGATACTAATAGAATCCATAATCATTTCGTTTTTATTAATATTTTCAGTCGATATAAATAAATAAGATTAAATACACGTGCCTTACGATAAACTTACTGTCTTTTATGAAAAAATAAACTCTCTTATTTGAAAAATGTAATTTCTAACTTTCTTAGTTTTTAGACATATTCATTATTGTATAATCGTCTTTGTTACGTTTAATAATTGAACAGTCGATTTATCTTCACAGACATTTCGTCTTGCTCGTATTTGTCGTACGTTTGCGCGAGTAAAGTAATACATAAAAATAAAGTATACTCTTTGAATGTTTTATAAGTAGATAGAAACGACAATGGCCAGACAAACGACGATAGACACAAATCTTCGTGGGGATGCAAATGGAGACAAGACGGAGGACGGGGAGACAGACTGTCGCGAATTGAGGAAGAGTTTATGTCCCTAGGGTTTATGCCCCAACTTCAGTGAAAAAAACACGATACAATACGGAGATAGGACGGAATGGATAAAAGATAAATATCAGAGATGTATCGAACAAGAAAAACATAAGGGACGCGGGGAGAACAGTTAAAATACGTCTCGTTACATCTCGACGTGAAATCGATTAATGGCAAAATAAATATTGAGCAAAACCGAATAAGGAAAATTCACGCGAAGGGAACAACGGAACTGTGTAAACGAGCGTACGTTTTGCTTACGGACATTTGCAGCGGGTTTTTGTGAAAATCGAATGATTTATTCTTACGAGTACAATCGAGATTGCGCGCTTATTTTCCGATCGATGCACGCTGCGACGACAATGGTGAAACTTGTTATGCCGTAACAATTGATGGAGACGATTTGAACTCGCTTCAGTCCGCTAGGTACCGAAGTTTATTTCACCTGCGTCTCACACACACGTGGGATCGTTGCGGCAAATAAATCGTCTAATTTTCTCGAAATAATTACAGAAGCATTTTCTATGTTTGTAACATAAAATTCCAAATTAGCGCGATCGAATTGTGTCAAGATAAATAAAAATGAAATTGCATCGTAACGTAAACTTGAGAAGACACGTGATAGAGAGATTTGAAATTGCAACAAACATTCTTTCAGACGAACTTTCTATCTAAATTATCATATACGGAATGTACGGATCAGACTCGTGCGATATTCCGCCATCAATTCTCCATCGGTTTCCCGATTTCGACAGATCTGCCAGCGCGATGTAGTCAGAGAAGAATACAGGGAAGCGGAAGCGAAAGCGATGATAGAATGATGACCGCGCCATGAAGAAAATGCAACGTATCGGGACGCGCGCGTTCACGGGGCCAGTGCAGCCAGTCGAGGGAAGCTGCTAGAATTGCGGCGGATATATATACTGCTGGCTACGGAAACGGGGTATACAAATGTATGACGAGTAAGCGTGCACGGCGCGAATCAGCCCGATGCTGCATCCAGCTGGCGCGGCGCGAGAGTAGCGAGAAGCGAGAAGCGCCTGAGTTTCTCAGTGTACATTACTCCCGGGGGCACCCTATCCTATTATACAGTCTCTAAGTTAATAGACTTGGACTTGGAGAGCCAGCCGCTTCGTTTCCACCGCAGCTACTCTACACGCAGCTACTCTCTCTCCCTCTTGTTCCCCGTCTCTCTTTTTCACTATCTCTTTCTGTATCATTCTCTCTCTCTCTTTCTTTCCCTGCAGTTGAATAGAGCTCGCGAATAAATGTAACGGGCGGAATTAACACTGCTCTCGCGGATTGTTCACTCTCTTCGCACGAGAATTGCATAATAAATAATAGTTTGTTATAATAAGTAATAAAAGAACTGTGGTTTCTTACAGATCAGCAATTTGACAAATTTTTTTTTTTTTTGCTAGACTGGTGTTTGCAACTCAAATAATATGGAATTCGTGATGTTAAATTTTTGTGGAACATTTATACATAAAGTAAATGTCATTTGATAATGAACTATTATATCGCTTTATAAATATGTGCAATTACTATAGGCATTGCGAATTATATGTGTTTCGGGTGAAAAAATAATAGGTAGATAGCAAACGGTTATTCATAATGGTTCATATAAATTAATAAATGAATAATTATATCTTACAATTATTTGTTTGTTGTATAGCTTTCAGCAACGTAGCTGAACTTTAGTTGTCGATTTAGTATATAATTAAATACGAGTGTTAAAACGATATTAATTCGGCTTTCGATATTTCAATGAATCTGTTATCGAGGATTTAGCGTCAAATTTGCGTAATAATTAATGTCGAACTTTTCATCGCATAATGAAACACCCATATAAAAGCAAATGTCGAGATACAAATCTTTGTCGGACATTATCGATCGCGCGTTTGAAATATCGAAGGAGAGACATTTTCTCGATTTTCGCGTCGCATAAGTTTTTCGTCAGCGCCCCCAATCGAGATCGACGATCATAAATCGCGGGAGCATTTTACTGTCACGTTAACGCGGGTGTATCGAGATAACGACGGACGCGCGCATTTCGTTTCGCAGTCGTCCGACGAACAAAAGATCGCGACCGCGCGCATTGTCCCTTCCTTCTATTTTCTATATCGGACGAGAGAGCAACCGACCAGCACCGACGATGCCTTGCGGTTAATGGATGTAGGAACAAAGAGGAGAGCGGTGGCTGAGTTGCGGACACGGCTCTCGTAGATAGAAGTAGGTAGGTAGGATAGGATGCGATAAAAAGACGATCCAGCCAATGGATACCGAGATAGATGAGCCGACGGAAGCGCACGCTTTTTTTATCTTCTTTCCTCTTTCTTTTTTTAACGGGGTTAAAGACCGAGTGCCGACGTTCCCGCGCGATCGGCCGTTATTTACATGACCCCGGTGCATGAAGTAGAAACGGTGCACATACGCGTACCTGGCCTTTCTCTCATACTATTAATTGTCCGCTATTAATAAAGCTCTTCTAACGGCGAATAATCATCAATTTTCTACCGTCTGGAACAGAGTTTTCCAAACTTTTTAGCCGTTCGTTGCGCCATATTTTATAACCGATTCAGATATTTGCAATAAAGTGCGGATCTTTTATCATTTCATTCTTACAATCAGTTATATCGAGTTTCAACTCTCGTATAAACTCGTATAAACGATACTTCAGCGTTAACTAATTTCATGAAAATTATGGACAACTCCACCATGGAAAGAGGGGCGTCGAAATCTGAGATGAAATTTTTTACAATTGCAAGTATAGTGTACCGTCGATACATCGCAAAAAATTGCAGAGTGGATTAAAATCTAAGCGACCAACTCGAAAGGAAAGGACAGACACACAGCCTTGATTCCCGCATTTTTCGCGAAAATATCGCGTTGTCGTGATGGCTGTCGGCCTATGCGACCGATGAGAAAGCGCTTTCTTGCACTGTAGAAGACCTATCCGGGAGAAAGCTTTTTTACCGTAAAGCTTCCACACTGCGTCCTCGCTTCGTTGCCTCTGAGTGAGACGCGGGTGTTATCCGCTACTGGCGGCGGCGACGAAGTGTTCTGTCGACAGGACAAACTGGATTCAGTCGCTCGCGTGTCGAAAGCACGTACACCGCGCCACGAAGTAAAGTACCGTCGACATAAATATGGCACAGCACCACGTACACGTGGCGGAACGTGGCGGGAAACGGCTAATCGACTTGACATGTCGTTTAATTCTCCAATAAATTAGAAGCTACACTTTTTATTTATTTATAACTTTTAGAGAAAGAGAAATTGATATTTAAAAATTCCTAGAGCGATCTATGTGTTAGGTTTATAGCACATTTTTCGATCGCGCTTCTTTTTTTTCG
This sequence comes from Tetramorium alpestre, assembly GCA_021460005.1. Taxonomy (NCBI): domain Eukaryota; kingdom Metazoa; phylum Arthropoda; class Insecta; order Hymenoptera; family Formicidae; genus Tetramorium; species Tetramorium alpestre. The sequence continues at coordinate 1,237,797 of JAJVSH010000039.1, read as the reverse complement.
CTTTTCGCGAAAAATACATTCCGGAGCAACGTGGGGATTGGCGCGACGCCAAAACGCGAAATATGCAAATTCGATGAAGCTCGAAACGAACTTCGGTGGACGATTGACAAATTACACGCTGGCAATCGATCTATCTATAACTAACGATGCTGGTGATGATTGTCAGCCGTATGGATTCGTTATAATGAAGTAAATGTTAGCGTCAATTTTGTATGCTAATCTAAACAAGTTTTATTGTAAAGAGTTTTTACGAAGGCTTTGTTCTGGTTAGAAAAAAATTAGATAATTTTCAATTATCCTACTTCTAAATAAATAACAATTAAAAATATTTTAACTTGAAGTGATTATTAACAAATCCAAATTGAAAAATCAGATGGCCAATAAAAAGTTTTATATTATTTAATTATAGCATATTAATATTATATAATACTAATTATAGCATATTATTTAAAAGTAATATTTAATTATAATATAACAGAATTATGTTACATAGAATCACGTAATATAGTAGATGTTATTAATTTTGAAATGATATAAAATTTTCGAGGTTTATCTCTCTCTTTTTCTTCCTTTATACAGAAACAACTAATTATCGAAATATTTATATTTATATAAACTGTATTAAAATATATTTTAATAAATATTTTTGCAAATTTTTCTCTTTTTCTTTCTTAATAAATCTTTTCATGCGTGCATCAGTATTCTATCTTAGGGACCACCTCAACGTCTTTTCGAATATAATCGCAAGGGAGGAGTCCATATTGCTCTGTGAGCAATGTATCGCGATGGAAACAAGCAGCTTTGTGCGGCGCGTCCGTAGAGATGCGTGTCGAAGACTTAAGGTGTCCTTAATCCGACCGTGATAAGCGTGACGCGGCTATGCCTCCGCACTCTCGCCGGTTGATCCCCGGAAATTGGATCGATAAGCTCTTATTCCAAACGTTGCGTCCCCGGATCGACCGTCCCGCTCTCCCGGGAGATCCCCATTCTATGCCAACCCCGCATCTCGTGTGCACCCGCGCGTGCATACTGTATAGAATATTTAGCTGCGCGTAAACTGTTTGCGGTGCTCGTAGTTATAACTTGTCGAGCTGAAGGCTAATACAATGTAATTTGATTAGGGGATTGGATCCGAGCCTCCCGCGGTGAATGTAATTTCATCTCTTATGACCTAGCGAAAGCTGCTGCTTTAACTTAATCGTAACCGATTGTCTTGATGAAAGGAAGAGAACAATAGATAATGAGACGTGTGATATTAGTTATCGATTCCTTTGTGGCGATATTCAGTAAAATAGAAAAAAAATGGATATCAAATATATAGATATATTTGAGTATCTCATTTCTAGATGAAAGTAAATAGAATTATATCTCCCTTTAAAAAGACGGACATATATGATACGAAACTTTTCAAATGCGATTGAAATTAATATGATCATTTACACATAATTCTCTCAGAGCATATTTCTGTATTACTACACAGAAAAAAACATTAATCTCAAATCAACTATATTAGTTTCATATATACGCAAAAATATAAAATCTTTAAAGATTTCGATAATCTTAAACAGACAATAACTTACTCACATAAAGAAATTTTGTTTTTATTTAAGATTATCAAAATCTTTAAAGATTTTATATTTTTGCGTATATATGAAACTAATATTGTTGATTTGAGATTAATGTTTTTTCTGTGTAACTTAACTTTGACTTTAAATAGTATATTAAAATTAGTATCATTCTCCGCTACTAAAAACTAAAATGCGTGATAAAAGTAAATTTTTATTCAGCGAATTGCCTAGCAAGATATCGCCTAAATGATCATTCATTGAAAATCACTCATGATTTTCACGTGTCAGTCATTTGTCAGTAAAAGCGAGACAAATGCGCGTTAGGCGATTGATAGTACCGTAATAATATAGAATTTCGCTTTTTTCAATATGATGTGCTCTTCGATCGAACTAGCCGATGTATTATTCGCAATTTTATTCCTGGCGCCGTGCGCGAGAACGAGCACGGGATTTAAACTTAAGCGCGGCGCAACGTTATGAAGCACTATTACCCGCGAAGGAAATAAAAGCGATTTAGTGCCGGCGCATTGTTGTCGACCGCCGCGCAGGTGAGTTTCAATATAATTCTTCGCTATCGCCCGTCCGCTCGTTGCCCCCGTCTCTCTTATTTACGAAAGAGAAGCTCGCGAGACAGAATGAGCGAAATTGATATGGATTAACTCAAGAACCCTTTAGTTCTGTCTGTTAAAAAATGAATACGAGTATATTTTGGATCCTCCGTAAATTATGTACTCCGACAACGTGCTACGTTGAAATAAAAGAGGAAAATTTCATCATACGGGGATGCGCATTATCGATAAATTCACATCGCAAACGCGTTCCCTCATTACGTCCATCCTCTCCGGTGATCTACTTTATTAAATTAATTCTACATTGATTGGACACGGTATATTTCCATCGCTGTCTCTGATTTCCAATGAAAATGAAATAAATATCTATTCTTGTACTTCATGTTAACGCTTCATGAATAATAACACGTAATAACATGCTATATTAATCTCGATAAATATGATTTAGGTTGATTTTGTGTCGTTCTGCTTGGCATTGATATCAATTATTTTCGGGTCATGGAAAAATCAAGGTAAATAAAACTTTATTTCGAGCGACCTGGCGTATATTTTATCGTGAATTAACTAATAACGAACAATACGTCCGGTCGACGTCAAAGTCGAGCGAGGTTGCGAGACTCGCGAGGGACGTCCCACAGGATGCCGCGCGCGATCGCGGGATGTTAACATGTTCATGCGTGTGTTCCGGACCGCAGCAACGACAAGAGCTGTCGATGTCGAACAGCAGAATAGCAGGCGAGTGATCGAGCCCCGTTTCTGTTTGTTCGAATCCGATACGGTACGGTATCTCGATGCCGCCGATCACATTGCCATTATTAATTTGCAGTGTTCAACCCGTCATAAAAGTTATTACTGATATTACTGATTTTTATAATAATTATCAAATTTATTTGTGCATGCGAGTTAGCAAGATTATAAAAATTATACGGAAAAATGTCGATTAACTTTTTGATTTCGTTCGCTCGCTTTTGTGAGCGCTGAGCATCGAGACGAATATTTTACCAGCGCCGGGCATCGACTCGGCCAATTTTCTGCTATTACCGGCGTCGATTTGAATACCGGCATTATGCATCCACAATTACATCCGTGCGCGAAAATCATTCCCCGCTATCTATCCTTCTTTTTATTCTCCTTTTTATTTCCCTGCGATAATTTAACATTTCGTAATTTGTGGCCTTTATCCCATTTTTATCTAATGGTCTTGTTACTCTTGTCATATTTGCGTGGATTAGTACCGCGAAATAGAGCGGAGTCTAACACATACCGGTTAAAAATGAATGAAATAACGGGCTTAATATCCCGCTGTTCTAAATTCTACGTGACTTGTAACGCTGCCCGTCTCAGTTCCGCGAAATTCGTCGTAGGGGAAGCACCGCCCTTGCAAATTTTCCTCAAAATGTAATCCTTCCCATGCACGCGGACGTTATAACTTGCGGTGCTGTGCGGCCGGCGTCTGAATCGGAGAGAAATGCCGGTGGAACAATAGCATCCTGTTTTAGTAATTCAACCTGCGCCACGCTTTTCTGTCATTCTTCGTAGAGGCGCAGCGCGGTGCGCTGCATTGTATCAGGAATTCTCACGGGTATCGCCGACATTCGTCAAATTATACCAAGTCTAGCGTTTAATAGTTTTGCATAGACTCTTTGTGTGCGAGAATAATATAAATACAGAAAACTTGTTAAGAAGGATGCTTATTAGCATCAAATCGATTATCGATTTAAATATATGGATATAAAATGTTCCAACAAAGAATGTTTCCAGACCGATAAATAATCGGCATGTTACAAAATTGGAGAAAGTATATAAAATTTATACAGAAATATTATTAGACTGCAAAATCCGACCAAGATCTTCTCTACTTAATTGCAAGATTTCACATTGGTCATTTTATTTATTATTTATAAAAAAGCACAGTTAATTATAGAATTATTTGCGAAAGTTGACATCTTAAGAATAAGAGAATGTTTCTAATTATTAATATAAAGTGTACTCTCTTTCTTAAAAATCCAAATACTCTAAAGGTAGAGCTTACAATAAAAACTACGGAGCTTCAGCAAACAAGATATCCTATAATATCATGATAAACCAATTTATCCAACTAGAATCGATATTTCTGTTTATATAATTTAAAAATAAAAATAAAGTAAATACCGATAGCACTGCGATGCTTTTTTTTAATTCCGATAAATTCCCTTTGTTTGCGAAATCCGTAAATCCATCTTTTTATATCTCCCGTTCTTTTTATATCTCCGCTCGCTAGTAGAAGAAGTCGTCTTAAAGGCAGACGTCGAGTCGACAGGCAAAAATGAGAAAATAAGTACGAGGGAGTAAATGGCGGAAAGCAGTCGCCATGGAACGTCGCGGACGTTGTGCGATAAAAGTAAATAAGCCGATGGGACGTGTCGGCGACGGTGGCGGTAAGGCCTTTCCGTTATTAGAAGCCACCGTTTCGCCATGCCGAGGAAAAGCCACCCTCCCTCTCGCACGGCCCGGGCTTTTCCTTGCCGTCGCTCTTACCCAGAGAGAGCTTTACTTTCACTCACCTTACGATCTGGCTATCGCCTACATGACAGGGCAACCCTCTATCTCTAATCCTGTTTCTATTAGCCTCTCCTCTCGCCAACCAACGAGATACTCGCGTTCGTCACAAGCAGCTTTAAGGACCCGCGTATCGCTGAAAAAAAAGAAATCATATCTCTCTTAAACTCTGCTTCACGAAAATAGGGGTGTTCAAACGCATTCACGGAATGAAGTATGTGTGGCAGGTACGATTATTTGGATTAATTAGACAATACGTTATTCGATGGATTGATGACATTTAATAAAAGATACTCTGAGAATACATCGCGTATAACAAACTAACGTAAAACTGCAGAACTAACTACCATCGATACCGACAAAAAAATACAATACGGGCGGCAGAAACCAGAAATATCCTGAGCGCAAACACGTTTATTTCCAATGGAAAACAACGAAGGCAGATATTTATCAGCGTTCCAGCAACTGTCGCGACATATCGGGATAGGTCACAACGCCATCATCGGGGGCGCACGCATATTCGCCGCGGGTAGATTGGCTCTTTTTCAGGGCGACAGACACGAAATAACTTCTGAACGAATAAACCGTAACGGATGGCCATAACGATCCGCGTGCAATACGCGCGTACGCGTGATCGGCTGTCACGGCAAATTTTCGTAGCGTACGTTTGCGTATGCGGCGCCCCTGTCACGGAACAAAACCAAACGGGTGGAAAAAGAATGTCTGCCAATTTTTGGCGCGTAACAGCCGCACACAACAATGTCCGTCGATTAGCTAGCCTGACGTTTTCGCCAAAAGAGAGCGAAAACCTCCGGGCTTCCTCGGCGAAGGTCGCGGCCGCGTTTTTGAAGCCGTCCGTCCCGGCGTCTCCCTGATTCGGGCTTCACACGCGCTTGAAAGTTAATTTATTCATGATGCCGTTAAAATATTCATTGGATACGCGAGACAACGCGCGCGCACGACTCACCGTAATACCTTTCTCGGCGACTTTTTCACCGGAGACGCGTTGCGTTGCGTTTATATGCGCGCACTCGCGCGACTTACGGCGTGCGCGAGCCCCTCATCTTTTATGGATTACGTGCACTTTCGTGAATTATGAACGACGGGTCGTCCGTACTTTATAATAAATAAAGTCCGATTCCATGACGAGATATCCCCGCGTTGCAAGAGACATCGTCTTCGCAAATAAAATTTCTCTTTTCAAATTGGCATTTGATTAAAACCGAAAAGCTTCACTAATGTCCTGATTAGTAACGCAAATTTTTTGCAAGCACGGTTTCTCTCAATTTATTTCATTCATTCGTAGATTAATTAATAATTAATATTCATATCTCTGTTACAGAATTTCAGCTTTGAAACGCAAAACTTTCGATTGAACATGAGGATTTCGAAGATGATTAAATCTGTACGTTATATTCGTATGTTATATCGTTACATTGTACATACAAAAGTTATATCTTTAGATGAAATCATCTGGTTTGAACCGTTCGACTGGGAGATACAACGGCGGAGGCATATCGGTCTCACAAAGCAAACTATCGCAACCCAGAATTAATCCATTATAAACTCCCGCATTCCGCCCGCGAGATTCGATTTAAAAATAGATCAGAATAACCGACAGGGAGAGAGAGTGCAGAAACGCAAAATCTATTACTACCTAACCCCGTTTCTGCTAACTCGTTTCGAACAAACCGATCGCGGGCCGTCATGCCAAACACATCGCCGTAAAACACTCGGTACCACAAATGTTGACACGCTATTTCACGATTCTGACGCAGGCCGCGATTTCATCGACGACGACCGAGCTGCGGTACACCATAGATTTCACCTCCGTAAATTAATTAGCAGTTGTAATTCCGGGCTGTGGGATAAAGGTACAGGTTCTTGTCGCGGAAATTAAATTACGATTTATCTGAAAATATAATATTACTCATTACTGTGAAAAATGAGGAAATTTCCTAACCACTCAGAGCTAAAAAATTCATCTCTTTTCTCAAAATTATACTTATTTTAAAATAGCTATTAATTTATTTTGCTACATTAAAACTCACGCTGGTTTTTAATAGATTCTTACACAATTTTTAAATTAATGTTTAATATCATAAAAGATTTCATTTAAGAGATTTGATTACTTTCTTGAATCTTTGTCTCCTTCCGCAATCTGTTCTCATCGACGTCAAAACAAATGCGTCATGCTTTATGAGTTTTATTCCCTGCCCTTGCTTTCTATCCCTACAGCTTATTATTCATCAACGGGGTCTTCCTCGAGTCGACACGGAAAACCTCTTTTCTTCGATGAGACGATGGGACAAGAAAAAGCAGCGCATCAATATTGCGAAATTGATTTCCAAAATTATCGGCGAAATTTTGGGATAACAGAAGAAAAAGCAAAAATTTATGAAAACTGTAAATAAGCTTACATTTTGTACAGAAATTGTAATATTTTTCAGTATTGTCTATCAAATTTTATAAAATTCGAATATACGTTTTCATATGCTCGACAATTGCGAATATACGTTTTCATATGCTCGACAATTTGCGAAATTGAAAATTATAAGATAATTTGTTCAATATTAATAACACTAATTAGATCTAATTATCTAAAGTCAATATTAATAACACTAATTAGATCTAATTATCTAAAGTCTATATACTTTATATTTTTTAAGAATATTGGCTAAAGTAAAATAATCCTATGTCGCTAATAATCGTTAAAAATAAGTTTAACGTATTAGAGTTCACTCGGCGTCGTGTTATTCACCGCGAAGTACGCGAGGGAGATGAGAAAAAAAATTCGAAGCAAGCGGAAAAGCGCAACGGCGCTATCACGGCGATAATCGACTCGATTAGTTTTTCGATTTCGCGCGATTTCCCGTCATTATCGACGGGAGGATCACTTGAGGACTCTCGACTCCTCCCCAGACGCTTTTTCCATCAATTTTCCGCATAATCCATTCACCGTGTTGATCGAGATCGTACTAGTATGCAAGGGAGGAACACATGCGGTGTGGTTTTCTCGAGAAAGATGGTAAAATATGATTATAATGGCAAAATGCCAAGCGAAAACGAAAAATAAAACGGAAGAAAATATGAAAGGGGCGCAGTCGAAGTTATCTTCCATTGCAGAACAATCTATTACGAACGGACAATATTGATTTCTTACGTACAGATTGCCATTTCTTATGTACTTAATTGAAAATAAAAGAAAGTTACCTATAGCGTTTTAAAAAATTACGTTGCATAAGGCGTGTAATGTAATATTTAAAAAAAATAGTATAAGATATAAGAGAATAAAAAATACTTTCGAAAAAAATAATAATATAAAAAAATATACAGTTAAGTAATGTCAACTCTGAACTTCTGCATAAATATGCGTAGAGTCGTTAAATATTAAATGATATAAATTTAATACACAAGTAATTTAATTGGCATTTCCTTGATGTTCATTATTACACTGATAAAATCCCTAAATGTCAACGTTGCATGTAGAGAGATAAAGTCAGAAGGACAGGACGGTAAAATCGGGAAACGCAATTAGAAATTACCTGTTAATAATTGCGGCGAAAACGGATTATCACCATGAACATCGTAATTAAGCTCGCCGAGTCTGCAAATCTCTCCACTCGCTGTTCGTAATTCGCCCCGCTGATCGATAACGCGCGACAACGAGCTCGAAAATGTATTAACACGCGCAGTACCTCGGGAAAAAGGAAACTATAGAAATCGGAGACGTGCCGAGAGTAAAATCAGCGTCGCCGATAATCGCAAGAGAACGCGAAGAAATAAATACAATACGTTTAATGGACAAGTGAAAGATTTTGTTGCGGCAAAAAGGCAATCAGGTGGACAAACAAAAGACGATCGAAATAAAAGCGTGGAGATAGATATATAAAAAAAAAAAAACAGACAGCGAGCCGAATTATGACAAATAAAATGTGAACAGACAGATAGATGACTAAGCAAAAAGCAAGCTGACACAAAATAAACGGGAGATAAAGAGGCTCCATTAATCAGCTTTCTGTTGTGAAATCCCGTAAGAACAATGAATGCAATTAGCCGAGAATGGTTACAATAGGGGGAAGAGGGAGGAGAAACCTGGCTTGCTTCTGCCGGGAAGTATAGAATAAAGACAGAAAATATTTAGAGGCATTCGTTACGTCAGTCCGGCGGAGTGTGCTGATGACAGCTAATGAAACCCGTCAGATTCATTAACTATTACTATCGGCAAAAGTCAAAGGCTATGTAACGAAGAAGTTAAAAATACGAAAATTAAAACAAGACGAAAAGAAACTTTAGCACTTTCGCTACGAACGATTATAATCTAAGGCGATAATTGAGATTCTGCAATTTCAATATTATGATTATATATTTTCTGTACCTAAAGAGAGTATAAAGCTATTATTACATTGTTCAATCTTCATATAAAGCTTAATAGAATATAGAGAAATATAATAGAAATAAAATATAAAAATATTCATCTAATTTTTATTTCATTTATATAAATAGAAATTTAACATTTAAATTAACGAAAATTATTAAAATGAAATCGGAAGCTTCAGCGAAGAAATGGGAGGTGAAAGAAAGTTAAGAAAACTGAAGAAAAAGAAAAAGGAGAAAAAGGAAAAGTGGCAAAGAAAATTTTAGCATTTAAGTCATAAGTGTTCATAATTGAAGTCGACGATCAATTTCATCGAGGGATTTCTAAAATCTCAAACGTGACGTCATAAACGATGCGATTTTCGTACCGCGTGATGCAGTGCCATATAGCGAATAGCCATATTTCCATGATATTGCCTTCTCGCTTTGCATATTTTTGTTTTCGAGCATCGATCTACATAAACGACGTGTTTATTTTGAAAATAAATAAATCCAGTTTTAAAAACAATTGCAGATCTTATATCGTCTCTCGATATTCGTAAAATTTCCGTAATCATATTTACATCACTTTACACGTTTCAATGCTTTTGCAATTTTATTTGAGCTTAATTTTACTTTATATTTGCAATTTTATTCGAGCGTATGTACACAAGATTACTCCATGCACTTTTCCGTTTTAAAACTTTGTTAAGAAACTCGGATGATGTATAATCATAGAGAGAATTAAGTTAATGTTACATTTGTCGGTAATTCTATAATAGATTCCAGTAGATTAAAGTAACGTTACCCGACACGGAACTCTGTTTCACAAACGTGCTTCTAATTTATTCAATATTTCAATAATAGATGTGATACCATAAAACATTATGGCTCGTGTAACATAAGATTTTTTACGATCAAAGGAAATATGTGAGTGAAGAAGATTAGTCGGATATCTCGTTTTATGTTCTACATATAAAAAATGGAAAGGAGAAAATTATAGTAACTCTTGTCAGCCGAGAAGCTTATTCAAAGTTTTTGATATTGTACATTCTCATTCTTCTTTTCGTAGATAAAAATCCATAAATTATGATTATTAAAGAAACTTGAAGCTAAAAAGAAAGAAAATTGTTTCAAACATTAAATTATGCAAACTTGAATTGATTGAAAGATACAAACATAAAACAAGAATAAATTCCTTTCAACGCTTTTTTTCAAACATTTTTCATTTGAGATTACTTTTTTAATCACAAAGCTAATTGATTGAACGATATAATTTTCACTGTCGCTGTAGTGTCGGTACAAAATCGCGAATGGTGTCATACAAGAGGTACGCAATGGAGACCGGTCGAGGCAGAACGAGGATGGCTCCATTCGCCATGACTAAGTGATCGCGTCAAAACTGCCGCGTGCAAGCCAACGGCGACAATGGCGCGAGTAATGAAGGTAACCGCAGAATTACACCCCGGACGATAATCGAGTTTCGTCTGTTGTGCCGCACATCTCCGCATCATCGTATCGCTTCTCTCGTCGCCTGTACGCCAAATTATGCTCGAAACTCGAAAACCGCTTCTTAAACGCTTACGTAAACGCGATATCCTCGTCTCGATAGTAATTACTCGTGTTGAATGAAAGATAATCATTATAATTCAATTATTTATGGAAATTATAATGGGAAGATGATAAAAATGTGTCTTATGTTTAAAATATTACTTTGTGTAAGTACATATTATCTTTTATATATTCCATACAATAAAATGTTTTCTAGAAAATTTATATCAACTATAAAAGCTTTTTATTGAAGGAGATCTCGTTATATTATACATTTCTCGTAGTCTACATTTTTTTTATTATCCGGCATATTTTATTCATTTATATAATATAATTATAATGCGCAAGAATTCAGTTTGTAAATCTTACTATTTCAGATTAATCAAAATAATAGCTGACGCGGAAAAATAGCGAAAGCGACAAGAACCGGAACGTCCACTCCATCCGCCTACTTTCCTCACGGCGATTTCCGCATCCAAGTCGCCGAGAGCAACCATGGGGGAAACTTCCGCAGGGGCATTCGGACATATTTTTTCCGCCTACATGGGACTCGGGAGTCTTAAATCATCCGGAGTTTCTCCCGGCAGGATATCCTCCTGTCCCAGGAAGCGGCATGGTACCGGAGAAAAACGAAAAGTACGCATATGGAAAGGGAAAAAAAAGAGACGGTGAACGAAAACGTAGCATGAGATGCCACGTCTAAGAGGTCGGAGGTCGATGAGGCAGAGCAGGATGTAACGAGGACGAGGGAAGGCATCGAGGGAGATACCTGCCAGTTACGCCCGCCGGACACGCAACGCCGTTTGAATTATGATCGCGCAAAGTTAGTCTCTATTAAAGCCATAAATTTCGAATTCAATAACAGCCCCGGGGCGAGAGGATACACTCGAGCAGTTCTCTGCCAGTCTCCGGCGAAAGAGAGCCACTCTCTGGGATCGAAACTGACGCATTCGCGCGCACGTGCGGCTCCGCGCCGCACGCTACCGGCGGCTCACTGTGTATTGCATGTACATGTATACACGCGATAAAATTTCCCGCCGCTTGACAAATTGCAACGACCCGGAATTCGGCACTAATCTATTCGTCTCGTTGCCGTTAGCTATTCACGCTCGCTCGATCGCTTCTCGAGGATCGACATCGGTCCTGGCACATTGCCTTCGCGAATAACTATAGATAGAACAATGCAAGACAAAACGCAGACGCTCGGATGCGTAGACAATCTTTTTGTCAAAATAATTAAATTTTCAATCAAAAGTTTTTGATAAAAAGAATTATTGATTCAAATTACATTATCAAAATTTATGATACTTTAATATAATTTTATAAATGAACAATGAAATTTGGTAAAGCAAAAATTGTAAAGATTAAGCTTTTTGAAATTGAAAATTAAAATAATAAAAAGACTGAAAACATGACTATATACAAATAGCTGAAAATAGACATATAATCAAAATGGACTTAAAAAATATTTAGAAATTAAAGCAAATATTTTTCAAAACATTCCGGAAAATTAATTCTCTTAATAATTTTTTATGCATCAATAATAGTATTCTCTCATATTAGTTTTATCTAGACTTATGTTACATTTAACAAACTAAAAATTTTGCGCTTATTTACGAATATTTATTAAATAATTTTATTAAATAATTTTTTTTGTATCTTATCACATGCTTTCTCCACTTAAAATGTCTAAATTATCGCTATACTCCAAGTATACTTTCAGAAATGATAAGGAGATTATTTTTAATTACACGTCATTAAAAATAATAATGAGGCTGTTCATAAAATATAAAAAAATCTTTATGTAAATTTTATGTATAAATATCTAACATCATGTAGGAAAAGAATTACTGTATAGTTTACTACACGTCATGTTTCTATATCCTATATATCTTCTTGTTTGGAATAATTAGGACTAATTGAAATATTCCAAAATCAACCAAGTGAATAGGAAACCATTGAATAGGAACCATTTGGACTAAATGGAGAGTAGTGACCTATTTCAGCGAATTTCCGATAATTAATTAACACATCGTGTAAATCATAAAGCCTTGCTTAGTTAATCGAAGTTATGAACATGCCATGATCGCGTTAATGTCGACGTTAATGTATAAATGTGAGAGAATTTATCTGACTAGCAATGAAATATTCAAGTAACGCTAAAAAAATTTGATTATCAAGTTGCAAATTTTTTCATAACATAACATGAATAATTTTTAAACACACCTACAATGATCTCGTAATTCAATTACAGTTATCACATTTGCATTGTAAAATCACCGAGATCGTTAACCCATGTATAAATCATAATTTAAACGATTTCGTGTACGCTTACTGATGAATGTGCGTCGTGCGATGCGTTTTTATTACCGTGATATGGAATTTATAAAAATTGTCGGATATTTTTTTATGGACAAAACCATATAACATGCTATACTATCAATTGTGCTTTTAAAACACTTTACTTCTTTCCATTGCTGTCGCTATTATCTCTAGATTAGTAGTCAATTGATCAGATTATTGATAATTATTTACAGCATCCAGCATTCGTTTAATTTCAGAATTTTATTAAAAATTAAGCTCAATAGTTTTAAAAACAAAAATATATGTGCTATGCATTTTTTTTTCAAATTTCGAAGTTAAAGTAGATTGTATATACAATAATATCACGACTCTCACGTTTATCTTCGCAATAAATTTCCGGCAGCATCGAAATGCGCACACGTGATCTGCCGGGTTCTCCCATGCGCCGCAACGAGCTTCCAAGTTTTGACGAACGAAGCCCTTTAATCCGCGCAATAAATTATAATCGCGCATCCTGTAGTTCTTCGGTTAATGACTTCTGACCTCGTTAACTAGGCTATGTACAGCAACCGAAACAATGCAGTGCAAGTTTACGCCAATGCATAAGTTTTCGCCAAGTAATCTCGATTCGATCGATATATCTTGGCATATGCGGATTATTGCCTCAAATCCGAAACATAAAGGCGTGTGCAATTTCCATAAAATTTTATCGATTTAATCGAAAGTTGTAAATCTTTAATCACAAACTTATCGTCGAGTGCGTTCAAGTGTGTGAATATAGATAAAATTCTTGATATCTGTCAAAACCACATCACGCACATTTTTATCGGAAAGAGATTGATAAAGATTCTGAAGAGCATGTCATTTTTAAGAAAAGTAAACGTAAAATGATAACAAAAAAAGAAATTAATATAATAAATTTTAAATATTGTTTACAATCGGGGAATTATATAAGCTGAAGTAAAATAATAAATATATTGTTTTTAACGAAAATTCTGTCATGCATTCATGAATAAGCTTAATTCCTTTAAATTCAAATGCAATTAAAACAATTTTAAGTAATTCAATAAATAAAATACAAGCAATAAAACACACGTTGCAAAATTATGTTAATTAAATTATATTTCTCTTTAAAAGAAGATAATATTTCATTGAAACTCACATCTCTCACGGATTTATGACATCAAAAAAAAAAAAACTTCCGAGTTCTATCTCACGATAATGAATATTAATAATAAAATTAATACGCATATTTAATTATGGCTACTTGGATATTCGTAGTGAACAAGAGAATAAATTTACTCGCTGGAAATGCAAGATACCGACTGCTGTAATTAATCGTACAATAACCACACGTACGGTCATCGGGTGGCCGATCAATTGGTCGACGCGTTGTATGTTTAATAATTTCTAATGGCAATCGCGCGGGCACGTGTGCATCGATAATTTGCCACTTGGATTACCCGGCAATATTACCCCGGATTATGAAGGTTTTCTCGCGTCGCGGCTGAGAGTGGTTATTATCGCTTCACCGAACCGTTCTTCTCCCTCAGACCGACCGCTAACCAGTGGAATTATAACTGTACATCCTATAACTTCGATGATTAACAACGTCACCAATAAATTGCACCGTGCGCCGCTGAGCTATAATTTCGCCGGGCCTGCGACTTATACGAGCTCTCGTTATAGAAATTACAACGTTCACCGTGACATTCTATTCCCAAAAGCTGTAACTCCTCGCTACAAGTCACCCGTGAACAAATTTTAATCCTATCGAGAATCCATAAGTCTAATAAAAATGCGATCATCGCTGCGGTGTGAGGCTATTTGAAATTATGAAGATAATTATATTTCTTAAGAAGAGATGGAAAGTTAACTAGAGATCAAATAAAGTAACAACGTTTTAAAAGGAAAAATAAAGATATGCTAGGAAATGTGATAATTATATGATCATTATGTGTTAAAACAGACATTCCTTTGTTTAAATTGTAACACACTATAAATCGTTGTACTTTGAACTATAAAAATTAAGAAATAATAGTTAAGAAATAGTACAGTAAAAGAATATAGTAATAAAAAATTAAGTGTAATATGAAGAAAATATAATAGTAATAAGAAATTAAATTTTAAATTAACGCATGTAATCGGTTCATTTTTTTTTTATTGAAATTACGAGAAATTAAGCACCGCAATCCGTTCTAAAATACATAATTAGAAGATTGTCAAGGTTAACGCTCCACAACCGTGAATTCGCTGGTATGTGAATTAATAATTAAGTTTGAATAGCATGTAATTCATATCATGAAACGCGATGAAAATGTGGGCGATAACGTTTCCTTTCGAAACTATGCAAGCGCATTTAAACTAGCGAGTAAAAGTTTATATGTCCATGACATAGCACTCATACTGTTTTAACTCAAGTACTGGCGAATTAATAAGCGCAGAGTAATCACCGCCTTGATAACCTTTAAAAGCGCGTTTCTTAATGCAACGAAACATCCATTTGAATGCTTTATTTGGGTCACAGGTAACGAGCGATTTTACGGTACATCTTACGACGCGAACGCCATTTCTGCGCGCTTGTCTCCCTTTTTTTACGGGTTCTTCATAATTCGCGTCGCGGGAATATTAACGATGTCATTATGTAACATCCGGTGCTGAGACACTAATACGAGCAGATACGAGCAAAAGTAACGATAAAATTGTAAGAAAAACATATAATAAAATTTATGAGGAACAAAATAATCGCATATTAATAATAATTTTATAGCTCTTTATATCTTTCTTCTCTTTTTCTGTAAAATTCATATTTATATATGTTTATTTAAAAATTAATGAATTTCAACTAAAATTTTTTTTCTTCACGCAAAGTTCATGCGAAAAGGTTTAGAAACGATAATGATATAGGAAGTTTGCGACTGTCAATGAAACTACGTATATGAGATTTAGTGCAGAAATTTGTGGATAAAAAATCGAAATACGGCATCAATTGTTATTGGATTTCACTCAATGCTATGTGTGTCAGGCGAAACATCAACTCTGAGGGTTAATCACAAACATCTGTCGTGATATTACGGGATTCCAATTACAAGCCGCGTGACGAGTCAGACGACGATCTCTATCTGCGTGTCTCCTTCCTACGTTCTGAGGATGGAAACATGAGATGTCAGCATTACGCAAGAGGCGAAATTACAAGGTTGAAACGCATTTTGGTGGCACGACGCCGACGCGTTGTATCGCATCGTGTCACGTTGCGACGCGTTGCCTGTGTTCTCTCCGACGGTGCTGCAACTTTATTTTCGCCTCGCCACTCGACCTGCTGAATGCCGGTGCAAAGACCGTCATTACGTAAGCTCCGCTAGAAACGTACTTTTGCAAAGTGAAACACGGTCCGCGAAAAGAATAAGGGCGACTTTCGAGCGTCGGGAAATAAAGAGGGCAAAGAAGTGAAACACCGCTCCGCTTCGTCCGCAAAATGCTCGCGTTTCCATCACGTTCAGGCTCTTGATACACGACACTTATATTTCGTCAAGGGCCGTAGAATTTGCGTACCGTTAATGGTGCGAACAATTGCAATGGCGATATTTTTAATTAAAACCCAAAACACTTACTCCTCTTTACTTTCAAATTATCTCTTATTTTATCTCATGTTCGAACGCTTTCTACTCTAATTTTTTTACACTTTTCTTTCTTTACGCAATTTGTAAATAAAAAAAAATCTATAAAGTAGTCATAAAGAATATATTATTTCGAATGATAAAGTTGAATAAATATAAAAATATAAATTCATTTTTTCAAGTGCAATATTTCTACTAATGTATGTTTAATATATCCATTTTAAAAATAAAAAGCTTTACGTTCTTCTGCATAAATATTATTTCTAATATAATGTATGTTTAATATATCCACTTTAAAAATAAAAAGCTTTACGTTCTTCTGCATAAATATTATTTCTGTGTTACTATCTTCCAAAAATTCTATCCACCAAAATTAAAATTTAAGTCTTCATGTAGGAAAGACTGTAAGCTTATATCCTGTAAGTTGTATTTTTACTGAAAAAGTTAGTAAGAATAAGCTGTCGGCTTAGATACGTTCTACTTCTAACTTTTCTTAAGGTAAGTATAAAGGCTCAAGACAAGAATCTTAACTTCCGGATGATTTTTAACTTTTCCTAGACTTCTCTCGTTCTAGAGTTGAAAAATAAAATCAAGATATTTCTGATACGACCGTTAGTGTGTTTATAATGGGGCGGAATGAAATGGCGATACATGAAAACGTTCACTTGTGCTCGCATAAAGAATGGCCAGATCGTCGACCAGCTTCGATATATAAGAATGTCGAATTCTAGAGAGAGAGAGAAAGGGCATCGATGAAATCTCGCGAGAACTACTTCGAATGGCGGGTGAATCGAGCGTAAGAATCCTCGTAGGGAGAAGGGACCAAACGGATGATTTGTTCTCGAGATACGAGACGGTCTATTTAGGGGAGACAACGCCTGACTGGTTATGAACACGAAACGACAAAGTCGAAGAGAGAACGACGGGATTTATCAACTGGATCTGCTTGCGCGATAGAATATAAGCGTCAAGCGAAAGCGTGGAGATAGATCGATCGATCGCAGCTGTAGAAAAATCTTTTCTCAAGCGATATTGAAACGTTGCGTGGCCGACTCGTTATTCGTTCCATTAAATGGAACGATAATGAATTGGCGCTTCTACGTAAAATGAGTGGTTAAACGCGGCGAAACGTCGAACGTTGGCAGCTTCGGGCTATTTTCAACTCTAAATTTCCTGGCGTAATATGACCCGTCATGATCATCAATGGGCAAAAATCTCACAGAATGTTTAACGGAGGCGAGCAAACGGAATGTGTGCTGTGCACTTAATTCCCTTCTTTGCTCGGTACTTTCATCGATCGTTCTCCAAGTTCCTCCTTTTTATCTCAGTTGCAGCTAACATTTACCGACTCGTAGCGAGACTTCTTTCGCATTCAATAGGATTCCCTATTCCTCTTGACCTAGTCAATACTTGTTTAAACAATACGTATTAGTCGGCCGAGAATTTCCATTTATTAATTATACCAGCGGCAAGTACAAGCCGAACTCCATTCTCTCTAGCAATAAAGCGAATATCATCGTCGCATAGGAGTAACTGCAAAGTTTCTATGGGCAAGTTACAGCCTCTTGCCGACTCGCCAAAGTCGATGATAAATTTATTACACGATGTTATATATCATAATGTTTATTTACAATTAATGACAGAGCTAGCGATTGAAAACTTAAAAATCTACTTATTATTATCTTAGCAAATATTTTATTTTGAGAAATAATAAAACTTTAATTGAAGCTTAAAATAAATTATTTAAAAATGTAAAATAATTTAAACAGCTTTTCAGCTTCCTAATATCTTTGTAAATACGTATATAATAAATGTTAATTGTAATAATTAGTAATTTAAAATAATATTATATCATGACAATAAATTTCAAGCGTACGTGAAATTTATAATGTGCACATTTATAACACGCACAATAAATATTTAACGACACTCTCAATTAATTATAATCTGAAATATATCAACTGCATAAGATTTAATTAATTTGATAGTGTAATTTGTTTGTTTAATGATGCCCTACGGAAACGTGTACTGCTGTATCGACTTAGCTTAATTGCTACAGCGAACACATTATCGGGGACTGTGCAACACAGCGTATCGATTAAGCACAACTAATTACAAAATCGTTGACGATTAGCCCGAACCTAAACTTTACCGGACATTGTTTTCGCATCTGCATTTAACAAATCTGGGCCTTAAGTTTCTCGCAGAAGTTATTTTCGTTGTTTTAATGAATTTGTGATGACGTCGAATATTTCAAACACTCGTGAAATAGCAAAAGTGTTTCCATAGCTCGTGTTTTATTTTGTAACGCCATTCGCGACAAAATTAAAAAATTTCATAATAAATACCGTTTAGAAACAAAGATATAATCATAGATACATTTCTTAAATTAATCCAACGTTATATCCAATTCTTAGAACTTCGACTATAAAATGTGAGTAACTATCGTGATAATGGCAAAAAATAATAGAAAAAGATTTAACTTTTACCACTCGATTTCCTTAATAAATTCTTTTATGAAGCAGACTTGCGCGATACTAATGTAATTAATTAATATAACATTCTAATGCATTTAATAATAGCAGAATTTCAAAAATAGTTTTCTCAAATAAACTTTAATTCAATTAAATATTTAGCGAATCATTGTTTAATAACGTTTATCTTGTATTAATAATATTTCATATATTAATTGAATTTCATTCCTTTTTCATTCCTTTAAATTTTAGTTATATATTTTAGTTATATATTTGTTTCATTAAAATAATGTGAAATAAAATAAAACATATACATATATATATATATATATATAAAGTTTATTTGAAAAAACTATTTTTGAAATTCTGCTATTATTAAATGCATTAGAATGTTATATTAATTAATTACATTAGTAATGCACATGTATCGCGCAAGTCTGCTTCATAAAAGAATTTATTAAGGAAATCGAGTGGTAAAAG
>JAJVSH010000039.1:1197247-1218197 GCA_021460005.1 Tetramorium alpestre | reverse complement strand
TATATATATATCAATCTTCTTGTCTACCAATTTTTATTTTACATAATAATGTTTTTTCTGGATTTTACGACTCATGGGATTACAAGGAAGTATACCCTGCGAAAAAGCCAGTTTTTATTTCGCATATATTCGTACCAGATTCAACATACATGCAACAGTTTTTTCTCCATTTCTTTCGTTGTATACTTGCTACCCTCATCATTAAGCTTACCACCCTTGTGCCTCATTTCCCGATGTTTCGCCCGAGTAGCATAATTTTCAGCTTCAATGAAACGACTGGACGAAAGTCTGCAGTTGGAAAAATTGCGTACACAGTCGAAAAGCTTATTCTCCGTGCTCTCATGCAAATTGCTCGCGGATACGTAAGAAAAAAATGCTAAGTATAACGTGCGCTCACGATCGTGTCCGCGCTCGTATACATGCAAATGCAACTGGCACGAGTTTGCTCTCGAATTAATAACGCTTGGCCCGTAGCGCTGTCCGCTCTATTTTACACAGCGAACGCTTGCACAGCAGTTCCCGTATCGGCCATTCCGATTTAACCCTATAATGTATGACGTTTTTAAATCACTAGAAAGACTAAAAAGAAACACTCGCGAAATTGGCACGCAAAACATGCAAATATTTAAAAGAAAATAAAAAAATAATGGCTCACTATCTATCAATCCTTCTACTGCAATTGCATATCCTTTTTCTGTATACTCCTTTCTTTACAGAATCGTTGATAAATTCAATCATTAACGGTCATAAATAAAGACGGTCATAATAAATGAAAGCCATAATAATCAAGAATAATTGAACGATTCGCATTTAGCATACGCGCAAAGTTGTATCCCTTTGAATTTTTTATCCTTCCGCATTCTCTTATTCGTGTTTCTTTTGACAACCTGCAGGATTACCATAATTCCAAAGCTTTCCTTCTTATCCGACGCTTTTAAAGCGACAGGCGCAAAAACTTTGAGACAACGGACGAACAATCGTTGAAGAGAACGTTGGGAGAGAAAGAGAAGAGACATGCAAGAAAAAAGAAAAAGTTTCGTGGCTCCGCCTTGGACTCGTAATTCATTTTTCCGTCCGCATTCGAGCCATAGGAAACGAAGAGAAGGCCGCGACAAAACTTTCCCATGCCATTCGCGAAAGCGTCTTTTGATAAATGACGAAAGCGTCCCCTAACCCAAATGCCGTGAAAATTCAACCCTTAATCCGGCAACTATCGTTCATGCTGACGATATACTTTGAAAAATTTATCGGTCGCGGGGGTATCGCGATATGGTGCAAAAATATAGCTTGCATATATCACATATTTATCATTAAATGTGCAGAATTCACGGGTCTAGATACTCCTTATCACAATCGTTTAAAAATTAAATAACAGTTTATTAATATAAGAAAACAATATGCTACTGTCATCTGCTAATTGATTATAAGATTAAGAATTAAATTATGACATATATGGTTTTACTTAAATATATTATGAATATTATGAATATATGGTTTTAGTATAAGAAGAGATGTAAGAGCAATCGAACTTTTGTGAAAAACATTATATTTACGGTTGATTCTTTCTCTAAAAAATAGAGATATTACACAATAAATTTAGACCAGCTAACCAAGATTCATTGCGTTCGATAACTATTACGAGCTCGAAGAGATGTTGCTCGCCATTACGAAGCTACGTGTAATCCCTATGGTGCCATATCGCTACGAGATAAGACTGCAAGATTTTCTTTTAAAAGCAAAGAGAAGCTGGGGTATCATTTACACGTAACTCGTCCATGATTGCCGATTGAAATATTCAAGTAATTGAATTTAGAATTTCTTGCATTTTTTAGAACAATTAGAATAAATTAAAATTCGAGTATTCGAGGCAAATAATATAATAAAAAATTCTATTAATATATTAAAAAAATAAAAGCATTGTTTCTACACACAAATAAAATTCTATTTAGTAAAGAATATTATTTTCTATTTTAGGCTCTTAATAATTAAAAATGGCAATGGCATAAAACAAAAGAATGAATGCTTTCATTAATAACAATAGAATTAATTTCTTATTATTTTTTCAAGATTAATTAAGGTTTGAACTTTCTCGAAATAGTTCTTCATCTCGTCGACTAAATATATTCTGTTAATCACGAAATTATAGTCAACCGAGCGAATCGAACGCGGTTGCGAGGTTGCATCGATCGAATTAAGGATCGGGCTGTTTAATTACGTCCCGTTCTTCCTATGTGCTCTATTTCTTCCCGCTCTTTCGTCAGCGCCTTCTTCCGTTGCTTCTCTTAATGGCTCTTTGATCGTCTCGCTATAAAATCGAGCCTCGTATTAACGCCTTTGCGCATTTCCTTACAGCCACCATAATTCGAAGCGAGTTTACGTGATCTCGCGCGTAAACAAGAATTTTTCAAGGAAAGCGAGAAGCGCACGTATAACAAACAGCTTTATTATTTAGAAATTCGTACATATTAAAATTATATAAATATAAACAATTTATATAAATTATTTTTGTGCTGTAATAAAACACAATTATTTCAATAAATAAAATATGTGAATTTTATTTTCAATATTAATTGTAAGTAGAAAATTCTTTGTAATATTCCAAATATTCCAAAAACGAGTAATAAAATCATTAAACAGAATATTGCAAAATTCATCAAGATAATTACATAGATAGTAACACAAAGACAATCATGCGAGAATCACATAAATTTTTTTTAATCAAAAAGTGCAAAAAATAACTTTCTAGTTTCTCCTATCTTACTCCATTCATTTCATATGCATATATGTATATAAAAGGGTCTAGCTTTTATTCTTATACTCTTTTTATTATTTTTAAATTAAATTTTACCTTGCTTCTACTTTTCCCTATCCCATTTATCGCCTCATTAGTCATAAAAGAGTGTATGTGTGTGTGTATGAATAAATACAATGGCGATATGTGTAAATGTGCGTGAATGTCCGCAGTGTATTGAGCTCGAGTCCGTGGGTTCGCTAAGCCCAAATGACTGTGCGGATCAGTCATCCCTGCGGGAGGAATCATGTATAAATCTGCACATGTCGGTGGCTCCAAGTTGTGGAACATTCCTGGCAACCGGCAACGACATAACAACGGAATTGTTACCGCGAGCAACGCCAGGAACACTAATATCATAACGGTGCTATCAGATCCATCTCGAGTGTCTCGGTATTTTGCGCAACAAGCATCTTACATAAGGTATGAGCGTTTGCGTGGAGCACGTCGAAGTTCCGCCGATTGAATTAAGCTCCGCGCTACATGTTTAATTACATCTCACCGCGACGCGGGCGTCTTCCACACAACTCTGCGTGAGAAATTTATCCATACCCTCTTTCCTTCCTTCCTACCGGCTCGCACGGCCCTGCATATGTCTGCCTCAAAGAGTAAAGCGAGAAAATTTCATTCAAAAACTGGATTTGTATTCCGAAAAGGAGCGTCTGATCGAATCTCGTGCGCACCTCAGTCGAGTAAATGTCATCGGATATAGAGCAAAGAAAAAAAAAACAAATTCGGATATCGCGAAATTTGCCCATTATTGAAGGATTTGGCGATCTTCGACGGTGTCCGAGATTGCGACATGCGAGACAACTATATTGCCCAAGGGATGCTACTCGATTCGAAACGGTGTGCGCACGACTGGTTACGGCGTCGTTCCGTATTCACAATGACTGGCAATGTAACAGCAAGGATCTTCTGGATTCTCGCAAAAGGAAAATAAAAGGGAAAAGCAACAATTGAAGCTATCTTACGCGAATATTTTAAGATTCATGATTTACTCTCTTAAAATATATTAAAAGTTTGCACTTATTAATATATAATTTTAATTTTCAATATTTTTATAATAATTATTTGATAAACTATCACTGAATTCTGAGCTGCAATAAAAAAAATATCAAATAATGTTCTTAACGTCAGAATATTGATAACTTGACTTCCTGCATATTTTATTAAATTAAAAAAATCGAGACGAAATTAAACTAATAGATAAATTGACTAGATTATAAAATAGTAAAAATAATTTTTATCGAAATTACGTTCCTATACATCGACATATTATTGAGAAATTATGTAAATTATATATTATTTGACATTATTATTATTCAATTAGTACCATTTATTTCCAATATTTTGAAATCTTGCCAGATGCTGAGAGCAGATGTTTTTTGTCGCCGCGTGATTTCATTACAGGACCGTAAGCGCATCGGAAATATGGTACAGACTCGCGAAAACTTCTCTTCTTGATCAGAAAAGTTGCCGGCGAATAGTTTCTCCGCGGCGGGCTCTATCGAGTTCATCGTCGCCCTCGTGATCGGTCGATTCATTGATTCCGTAGCTACTTTAGAAACTTTACTGTCTATTATTACGGCTGTCGTTCTCTTTGCCTGGCCGCAATCAAATACTCACGATCGGATGTCAATCGATCTTATCATCAATTGCGCAAATCATCGATCCATTTTACGATGCATCACACAATGGCCACTTGAAAACTCTCGATTACAGACACTCGAATATTACTGATGATACAATATCCTGTTTTTTTTCTTTTTCGTTTTATTCGTAGAACTCATTTTATTATTAGTCACGTCGCCGATTTGCATTGAATAGACTCGTTTTTTATTAGATTTCTCAAAAAGCTCGTATTCGTTTGATAGTATCGAAAAAGTCGATAACACGATATGTGATAGGCAATCTTTTAGATCTTTTTACGTAAGATTCAACAATATTAATTTTAATTTGAAATTCGATAAAAATATGATTCTTTTTTTAAAATCAATTTCAAAATCTCTTTTGGTATTAATCTCTCAACATTCTCAAAAAGTATTGAAGCACGAAACATTGCGTGATGACAGAAGCACCTCTTCATTCGCATCTCATTATGCTCTCACGCTTTAACGAAAATGTCATCTCTGCTTTTTAACGAGTGCTCAAGTGCCCGATGAGATCCCAGCTCCTCTTCGCTAAAATTTACTTTACTGTACCTGTTACATATAATCTGCACCGTCTTTATGAGTCTGTTTTTAAATGCGATTTCTTTGTAATGGATCTCATTAAAATTCATCTGCATTTATAATGCAAAATTTATGCAATGGCATTTTGCATAGCGGAATAATGGATTTCATTCAAATAAATTTAATATAAATTGAAAAGGAACAAAATATTGCAATGAGATAATTGTAAAATAATTTACTAACATTGTTAAAATCGAATGATGTATATTAAAATAATTAGCCTGTAATATAAATAAAATGCTCATATATCATATTATATATATATATTTTATCAAACAAATATGTTTTCCTATCCTTTCTTCCTACAATACCTAGGATTTTTATCAATGAAAAATATTAACTCTCTCTCTCTCTCTCTCTCTCTCTCTCTCTCTCTCTCTCTCTCTCTCTCTCTCTCTCTAATCAAACATATCCGTTCCTAATAGAAAATAATATTTAAAATATATTAAACTAATCACTTTAGTCAAATTTAAAATTGGTAAAAATAATAATTTCATCACTGGAACTTTATCCCTTCTAAAGACTTTTTACTTCTGATCGTAAAGCGCAATGAATCTTGATGGATGTTCTATAAAATAAACGCAAGCCATAAGAAATAATTCAGAAATATTTCAAATTTACGCTTTTTGGTTTATGCTTTTCGGCGTTTTCAAAGGATCCGCAGTGAGAATTGTAAATGGGATAAATGAAAAGCGAGCAAGGTGAAAACCTGGCTCGTTATGATCGTTTAAAACGTTAGCGCTTCTCTCACACGAAGCTCATTAATGATTGAGAAGGTGGGAGAGTGGAGTAATTCATTTCCGCCCTGCGCACGGGTGGTTTCATAATCCACAGGGTGTAAGTCAGTTGGCTCTTTGGTATAGCGAAGGTATAGTCCCTTGAATCCCGCAAGGGTATTTACAATTAGCAAGGACAATACCGCAGAGGAACACTGCTTCTATTATTGTACCTTGTAAGATCGTTCGAATATCGTAAAGTTTCTCGTTCAAGTAATCTTTAACACTACATAATTCGCGAGAAATGTCACAATGTTTCAAAGATTAACTCACACATTATTTTTATGTGTAATAATAATATAAAGAATATATTAAAAAAAATTTTTTTTAAACTTATCATAATTTTATAATTTTTTATAAAAAAGCTTATTAGTAATTTTATATAATAATTGATAGAAGCTGCGAACAGCATTTTTAACTTATCAAACACCATAGTATCTATCTAGATATCTTAATGCCGTATGTGGATTCAATCAGAAAATCCAATTATGCATATTCCCGCAATTCGCGGATATGTAAATGCATTTCATGCACACCTTGCACGTACGCGGAGCGTTCGTGTGAAGAAGTGTACGGAGAGCTTCGTCTCTCGCGACTATTTTAATTTCGAAGCATAAACAGCTCCGCAATTCATCCCCCTTGAGCTCTCGTCAAACGTTCGTTAGAGCCGCGGCTCTTACCCGGCGCAATTCCCAGCGCAGTGTGAAATATTTCCGGTTCACGTGCGCGCGCGTTCGTGCGCGCAAACATTAAGCGCGTTGAAATATTCGCGACCCGGAACGTCGAATGCGAAATAAGCTCGCGAGTCCCCGATTTCTTCTCCGCGCGCCCTTTTCCGGGCACGTTTTCAATTCGCTCGATACGCTACTCATTTAATATCTGCCTTCGAATAGTCAAATGCGCGACGGTCGATTGCAAGTGGCGAGTGAGTTTTAGCCGAGTTACGGGGATTTTTTGAGCATCGGCGAATACTTCGTAGTCGCTCTCCGAGCGTACATCTCTCAAAGTATTTCCTAAAGAATCTGGACATATATCCCAGCAATACTCGTGTTAAAAAGTAATGTCATTATGCTACTTTTATTTCATCATTTGTCAATGATACATCGAAACTGCAGAATATTTATTACTGCTAATTGCTTATATTCATCTTATTTCTACGATTTTGAGTATGTTAAAAAGTAAAGAAACTCTCATACAAATCAGATGGAAAGACTGCATTTTTAGGAACAAATAAATTCTATAAATATAAATTTAATTGAGGATTAATTGAGGTCAGTCAGATAATCGCAGTAAAGAAGAGAGAAGCGTTAAGAAAGAATGTTTCTCCTTTTTGCATAAAGACTTAATTTTTTTAATTAAAATAATTAAAGATTATCGAGATGTAATTATTTATTACGGATAAATAACTATCTCTTGTCGATAATTCTTAAAATATAATCCTCTCTGCTAATGGAACTGAAAAGCATATACACGCCCCGATGTTCTAATCCACGAGGGATGTGGTTCGACGGCAACAGCGCGAATAAAATCGAACCGAATGAAAGCTGCAAACGCTGTTCGCATGTGCAATTTTGCGTCTGGACAATTACCACGGGCGACCGCCGCGCGAAAACGTATATGTATACGATAAAATGCAACGATAAACAGATTGTTTGCCGCTTAAATAGCCACCGGCCGTCTCGACAAACGACCGGCATTTGCGGCATTAACAATTATAGCGTTTGTTAGTCCCTATCCCGTGTTTAGGTTTTCGCTGCGTCGTTATTTATTCGTCGCGATTGTGCGAGAGCCGGGCATATAATTTCCCTCTTTCTCTCTATTCCGCGCGCGGAACTCTATTATAAAGGCCGCAAACAGAACCGATGGCCGACCCCAACGGAGCGAATCCGGAAATTTAATTACACGCTCGACAAAAGTTACCTCCCGCGAAACGCAGCAGAAAGGTGAGAGCGAATTTTAACGAGACGACCAACGTAAATCGCTCGCTTTCCGAATAATCGCGCCGGCACGCTTTATCTCGGACGCAAGACGTTGCTAATTATTTCGAAGAGTTACGCTTAGAAGAACGGAGCCGGTGACTTGACTTAAATTGGTCGTGCAAATTACATTTTAAAGCGGTCCGAGAAGTTGTTGCTCCGATGTGGAAAGTTTTCGAATCTTTCGGCGAAAGTGCTAGTCAAGGAAGCACGACTTTCATGTCCCGTGAGTCGCATGCCACTTTTTTGTTTTCCAATTTCATTAACTCGCAATTTGGCTCGTTCCCGGCTCTTATCGTTTATGCTCGGATCGATATCGCACGCTTCCGGTCGCTTCATTGTTGATAATTTTCGAGTGCGAGTTGAATTTCTAAGTTTTGCCGCGTACGAGATTTAAAGAGTAAAAAAAATAAAAAGTTTTAAAAAGATTTTGTATATTTTGTACACGTTTGTTTTTGACATTATTACTTTCAACTGTAACTTTCCACGAATTTAAAATAAAGATAAACAATAATTCTTCGTAAGTCTTCGATAAAAAATATTTCAAAGCTAAAAAATTTCCGTAAAATTCTCCGCGTTGAGATTTACGAAACAATTATTTGTTTTATGTCGGCGCACGTTTTTCTTTAGGATACAGGCATGAGTTATAAATTCCAGCCAAATGCGTGCGAATAATCACTGCCCGATCAGGACGTGATTGCAACACATCGAAATTTCTTTCTTTCCCAAGATCGATCTGAAATTCGAACAGGTGAACTCGTCATTGTCAGAGCTGCCGATTATTTTTTCATTCGCAGCTGCGCCGCGGTTCGATAATGTCAGTCTTTCGTGCGTATTCGTATGTCAATCATACAATTTGCTAGTTCTACAAACTATGAAGAAAGCTAAACGATTTTTATCGATTTGACGTATCATACACCATTGAACGATCGAACATACGTAACTCGCTATTACCAAATGGAAAAAAACAATATCTCTTTTTCTTACTAATCAGCGTCAAATTTTGTCATACAGAATTCAAGATAATATCTCATAAAATGTCTGCATTATGTAAATTAATTATTCATTCTAAAAGACTGCATGTGTAATAACTTTTTTTCGGTTACAGTAAATAAAATTAAACGTTTAAAAAAATTTCAGAATTTATTATATACTTCGACGAATTTAAAATCAGTAAAATTGTATAAAATATACCATTTGGCATTTAATTATATTAAAAATCTTATACAAATAAGTATTCGCGATAAGAATAATAAGACATTAACAAATAAGAATTTTATTTAATTTTTTGCCAAGAGAAGAAAATTCGAAAATAATCTACTAAAATTTTTCTCTCGTTCTTTTAATTTTCTTTCTCAAGAATAATGTCGGCCTATACGCTTAAGGAAACAGGCATTTCTTTGCTCGTCGTTGTCTCTCACGACAAAATCAGAAGGCAGCAGTTCGTCGAGCTGGAAGTAGGAGATGCCAGGAAAGGCGCGAACCCGGCAAGTAAGTAAGGAGATGTTTTTCCTTCAAACGCAAATCCTTGTAATTTACGGCAGACCTTTAATGTCACAATGCTTCTTCGCTATATGAAAATTTGTGACGGCAGGAAGGAAATGTCGTACATCGAACGGAGGTCGAGAATGCGATGGCGGTAATGTGTGATGGAAAATCGCAAGACAGTGAGAGATGCCTCTTTTACATGGGAAAGAGGTGCACGCGATGGTGCTAAGAGGTAAGATCGTGACATCGGCGGTAAGGAGGTACGGACGACGAGAAATGGAAATGCCAGATTGGTAGATGCTGATGAGAGAGGCGCCCGCTATTGCGCCGAGGGAACCTGAAAGCGCGACTGAGCGGGAATGAGCTTAACGGCGATGCAGCGCTCGTCCCTGTGCATTTTCAAAAACATCTTACTTTAGAGCGGGCGGAATAGAGAGAGATGGAGAACAACACGCGCCGCGCGACGCCATCAGGGAATTAATAATAAGCTGCTGCTGGATCATTCCGTCGTCGCCGTCGTGGGAGTTGCCTTGTTACGTCGTCGCTCGCTCAAATTTGTTCTTATAGACGCTGCAGACGCTGTAGCTGCACGCGTCTGCTCTGTGCGTCGAACTAATTCCACAGAAGCGGCTTGACGAAAGCGATTTAACACGCTCAAAACGCAAAGCAATATAACAGATACATATAATAAAGAAAAGAGATAGGAATTAAATATTTGTAATTTCCAAGTTGATTTCAAAATCTGTTGTATAATGTGCACGCATCTCGCATAATATCAAACTTTGACAAAACAGAAACTATTGAATGATTTCGATTTTGTTTATTTAACCCGGACATCTAATTTTTATTGTAGCAACTCTCTTAGCGCTGCTCAAGAGTCAATTGATCCGATACCTATTAATTATTGAATGACTGACGTTAAATGTGTTAGGAGAATTAACAGAAACCAAGTAAATCCGTTGTAATTTATAGAATTGTCTTCTGCACCACAATAATATAAGCAGTTCCATTAGGCCAATAATGATTAATTAGTAGCGTGATTATTCCGTCAAGCTCGGCCAATAATGCGAAACACTCATGGCGAGGAAAATGGACGCGATCGTAAATTACACAGATCCATTAAATTAATAATGTGAAACATCTGGCGCGTGTTCTGGTTCCGGTGTAAGAGAGTGGATGATAATTTTATCCGCGTGATTAATCCGATCGATAAGAATGGAAAATTCGTTCGATGTTGTCCCAAGAAGTTCTCTGCATATTAAGTTTCAATAATGACGTTAAATGCTACAGCGCTATGGGATTTCCAAATATTGCTTAATTCCTCTACGTATCCTACAGGAATCCTGCAGGACTGCCGATCCTCGTATATAGCTAGTCATTTATAAGTCGCTTGTGGCCGACGGCTCATTAAAAGAGATTTAGTAAGTCGTTAACTCGCTCGGCCGGGCCACAAATGAAATTTATACAGTTTATTTAAGGAACCTGGATTAAACTTTATTCACGACCGAGTCATGACAGCATTATTCAACGTCGGTTTGTTCAGAATTTTTGAATTACTGTTATTTTTGCTTCTCGTATTCTCGTACGAGGTGCTGTCATGATTATAAACTTAATAACACATTAACATCCATTTTACTAAAAATCTTCTATAATGAATAGTCGACTCCAGATTCAATATTTTTTCAAAATTAAGTGGATTTCGAGACTTAGGATATTTTTTATCATATATTACGTTATATGCAATACGTTTGAGGCGTAATCAATGCATAAAATATGCAAATATTTATAAATAAAAATGCTACAATACTTTTTATATGTATTTCTTATGTAATTTTATTACATAAGAAATACAATAAAATTTATAATTTGAATATACATAGACAGATTAATCTTAAAACATTATTCTAAAAAAATCGAATCGCTTATATAATTAATCTAGATTACTCTTTCCCTAACCTGTTATACTTAATTGGCATTAATTAAGAACGCCAAGGAATTCGTTATACCTGCCATCGTTACGTGAGGGATGCCATCGGCGTGAACGTTAATTAAAAAGGGAGTCTATAAAGAGAAGACGAAGGAGAATTGGATACATGCGAAAATCGATCCTCAACAAGCGTGAAATAAATTATATATGAAAGTCTAGTAAAATACACTTATATCAAATTCTATACATCACTAAATTCTATATTCACTAAAAAAACTTAGTTCTTCATTTTATATCTTAAATAGCCTTTAATTCAATAAATATTTATATGACAACTTACAAACGACATCCTTAAGGAAAAATCAATGTCAGAATTTATTCGGACAAAAAGATCAATGATAAACTTAAAAATATGTGTACTCAATTCATTATATTCTACATCACGTTTTTATTCCCCGATATTTCCCGATAGTTATCAGAATATATTGCAAAATCTCTCAATGCAATCGCGACGGTTGATGCTATACTCGCATGCAACGCAAAATGCAGATCGTGAAAGAAACAAATGCGACCGTGCGTTTGTCAAACGAGAAACAAAAAATCTGGAGGGATATGCGCTGGCCATAAATCAGAAATCAGTCCGGTGGATCTAGCGTTATCGGCGAGAAATGAACGGTGACAAATCCGACGACGCTAATGAAAAATCACGAGCGATAGACATCGTTGCGAGAATAGCGGACTACGAAGGGTAGTGTCGAAGGGAGTCGATGAAGGGTTCGGGTGCGAGAGTAACGAGAGGGAGAAGGTCGATGGACGGGTCCAACGGCGAACATAAAGCAGACCACGCTGCTGACTTTATGGATTCGATTATTCGCGCTTGCTGCCTGTGCAGCAATTCTCTCTCTCTCTCTTTCTTTCTCCCTCTTTTTCTCTCTTGACTCGGCGTCGTCGATCGCTGCACGAAAACGAGAAGGGACGGGAAGGTGGCTTCGTAAAGCATAATTTAAATTTATATCGAGCCCGGCCTCGGTGAGTTGGCAAGAATGCTCTACTAGTACCATAAAAGCGATCGTGACGGAACTTGACGAGTTTTTTTTCGCGAGTTTCGAACCCGTTCTTCAGCCTTCCTCTCTTCACAATTATTCATTTTTTTTCTCGTTGCAATTTCGCGCAGTATGTTTTATATAATCTATTGTTATATGGCAGAAGACGACAACGACGACAACGACGATGCTGACGTGCGTTTACAATTCTATTTGAATACAACAAGCGATGATGGAGACAATACTGCGATATGCCGCTTATATAATTTATCACAATTGACTTGATCCACGCCCAAACTTCACTTCGATTGTAAATGACTGTATAAATATTTTTAAAAATGCTTTAATTGGAATAAGAATATTATAATTTTCGTATAGAAATAGATAGAAATGCAATATTGATGCCTTATGGCTTATATCTTCAGAATGCTATTTAAATTATTACAAAACTCTTGAAAACATATCAGTAATTCTTTGAGGTAATGATTCTCTGTCATTTATCTAAAAGTGATATAAATTCACGAAAATAATTGAACAGAACATTTAAAATTAACTGAAGTATTAACCAAGATATGGATACATTAATATGTATAAATAAATTAATACATACAAAATTTATGCACCGTGTTAGTTAGGTACGACTGTGACACAGGAACTTATATGGTTAGTGGCAAACGATATGAATTTCGAAGAAACGCTTCGAAGACCTTTAAGCGACAGATTTCCCTACATAGAGTACAGTATTATCTCTCATTTTCTTTTCATTTAGAAAAAAACATATGATGTTGATAAAAATATTTTCAAAATATTTAGCATAATCGAAGAAAATTTTCATGTAGATTTGGATAAATCTTTGCATAAGATATCAAATTTAAATTCTAAAGTAATATTTTATTACTTTTGAAATTTCGTGAATCAAGAAATACTGTACTATATAAGATTTCTATTCAGTTTAGGTGCAATAATAGATGATCATATGCATGAAATGAAGAGCTCATCATGCATCTCCAACATACAAAATGAGAAATGTATTGAGCTCATACAAGATAAATCCTCACCACGTTTTATCAAGAGTCATATGCCTTTCGATCTGTTGCCAAGTCGTAAATAGCGATTGTAAGGTGAGTTTATAATCGAGCACACTTCTTATTGTTAATAAATTAAAGATATATTTATAAATATACTAACTTTTTATGAAAAAAAAAGAAATAAAAGAAATATTAAAAATTAAAAAGAATTATAATATGAAAAATATAATTCTTCTTTGAGTTCATCAAAATTTTCTTCAACTCATTAAAAAATTCATTGTTATAATTAAATTTAATCTGTTTGAAATAGGATACTAGAATGTATACTCAAGTTGTTACATTCGTCTAAATTAAGATAGTGATCAAACCTGTCAAAAATGTAACTATTTTTTATCTCAATTCGTGATACGAATTACAATATAACAAAAATGTAGTTTATAAGCGACACTTTACAGAAGTGTTAATTTTTTTTCAGATTGTCTATGTCGCGAGAAATCCAAGAGACGTGGTAATCTCATGGTATCATTTTCAAAAAGATATAAAAGTCTACCAGTTTCAAGAAACTTTCGAACAATTCTGTGATCAATTTATAAACAATCAGAGTAAGTTTCGTACAATTTTAATCGGCTTTTTAATTTATTTTTCCTTTTCTCGTCTATCGTGTTTTTTTTTCACCGAATCCTTGCTTATCTGTTTTGTAATTTAGCGATTTATGAATCATATTGGGAGCATATAAAACAAGCTTGGGCGATGAGACACAGACCAAACTTATTATTTCTCTTTTACGAGGATTTGATAAAGGTAAATCGTGAAAAATTCTAGTACTATACGATACCCTGAAAAATTCTATCTATCTCTTATAAGTATGTATCATATGTATCATAAAAATATCAAATTTAAGTCACAAATTATAATTCTTAGAGATCATATTTTCTTCTATTCTGTATAGGATTTACCTGGAACCATCGAAAAGGTTATCACATTTTTTGGCAAGACTTACAGTGATAAGCAAATCGACAAGTTAGTGGAGCATTTAAAGATAGAAAATTTCCGTAAAAATTATATTGCGGCGAAAATTATATTGCAGGCGTTTTCCCCATCTATCTCTACTGGGATAAAACCGGAACAATTCATCCGACAAGGAAAGAAAGGCAATTGGAAGGAAATGTTTACTACAGAAATCGAGGAGAAATTCAGCAAGTGGATTGCTGATAATACGAAAGTTACGGATCTGACGTTTCCTGATTAATAAAATGTAAATAAAAGGAGAAAAAATTAAGTAAAATTTTTTCTTACTATATTGTACTTATTGCATTTTATCAAACATAAGTAAATCAGCAACATTGCGATCAATGAATTTATATTTTATAGTGAATATATAAAAATATTCTTTTATTTTATTGTAGCACTGAAGCATATCACTACACGTCAAAATTAATTTCGAATAATTTTTTTTTAATGTTGTTTAATTCTTATATTTTTCATTCAACGTATCGGTCTTTAAAGCGACTTTGAACTTCGATTAATTTGACATTGTTCAAATGATTAAAATATGATTAAAACAAATAAATTAGTTTTTAAAAATAAAAAAAATTTTAAATAAAATCTAATTAATTTATTATCTAATTTATTTACAATAGTATATTAAAAACAATCGAACGTTTCGATCATATTCAGGATTTTTAGCGATAATAAAAAAAAATTAGAAAGTCATAAGATTAAAAATTAATAAAATAGAAGAAGACATAGAAGCTAACAATTACAAAGTATCACGATGATTAAATTCATATAATAGAAATTGTAACAACACAACGTTAGCCTGTATGATAAATTGCAAAAGTTGAACCTATTGTTACACGCTAGACTTGATGCACACTTGTGCATACAGAGAGATGGCTTTCTTTCGCTCTACATTCGCGTGTATATTTATCAGCACTAAGCTTTTTGCATAAAATATTCTGTTATTTTAATAAACATAATAAAAAATTAAATTTTATGATGTGTATAAACTCAGTTGGCGCGATGATTACTATTTTAATAACAAAAATAAATTAAAACAATATTGTTACAAACAATAGGTAATTTTGATGAGTGCGCACATTTGGTGTTCTTTTTTTATCTATTTTTTTACAAAGGCAATTTTTACGGTGATAATATAATATGGAGAGCTGTTCACTCCGCTGCCTGCTTGCTCGAGCACGAATGGTAACACAGCAACCTTATATGTACACAACGTTTAGCGTGCTACGTGCGTAAACAACGAACGCCATACTCCAACTGCTATGAAATATTTAATATATTGTAAACTAAATAATAAGTACGTAATAATTAAATGTATTTCACTTCTTGTATTTTGCATTAATTTCAATAAATATATTATCAAACGTTTTACATTTTCATTCACAGATTCATCAATATTGCTTAATTTCGCTCGAGTATCATCGTGTTATAACAATTTAATATCTGCAACTATATGACATGGTTTTTTTATTTGTCATCTTACAATTTATTATTCTTTAATAATTACTTATTGGGGGGGGGGGGGTTATGTATCGAAACGATCACAATATCTTTGTCTTGATTAGAACAATCAATGTTGATTAAGTCAAATTATTGACTAATTGACGATAACACCTTATTTTAGTTCGTATTTGGCCTTTAATTATATTACAAAGTTTAATTTCAAGAAAATTCGTGCACTTTATTGCTTTCTTAATAATTGTAAAACACAAAAACATTGTCTTATATGTATATCGTTATTGTCTAATATATCATTCAAAATAAAAAATGCAAAGTGTAGTAAATTATATAATTATAATTAATAATAATTAATACATTATAACGATATAAAATTATATTTTTAATTTTAAATCAAGTTCTTCATGCGCCTAATTATTCTGCTTCTCAGTTAAACATTTTTATATAAACGCGAACACATGCAATTTATTCTCAAATAATTTCTAGAATACACTTGAATGATATGCAATTTTTCCTGACTCAATATTCAGTTGATTTGAGATTCAGAAATTTCTGATATATATACGCATGTATGGTCTTTTTTCAAGAATCGATCAAATAAAATTGTGAACTTGAAATATATCTACCGATAAATTAAATTTTTTAATAAAATTTATAAAAATACGGCATTATAAATATTTCAAATTGACATAAGTTTGAATTCTGCAGAAATGCAATTATAAATAAAAACTTGGAATTATTTAAAGAAAAATCAAATAAAGGAAATAATTTATTAATTTCATCAAAATCGACTCTTCACTTAATATTTGCCACATTATTACGAAAATAAAATTATAGATGTATTAATTATATATAATTATATATTAATTATAAGATGTATAAGATGTATAAGATGAATATACAATTATATATTAATTATAAGATATATAACAGAATAATAACATGTGTCTATTATTTATTAGTTTTTCATTAGCAAATGTTATCAATAAATAAACATAATTTTTATATTTCATTTTTATTTTATATCTATAATGTTAGTGTTAATTAGCAATTTTATTATTAGATTGATAAATAAATAAGTAATTTCTATTTTCGCACAAGATAGATTTATATTTGCCTGCCTGTAATTATTATTATTTATTACTTTATATTATAATAACGCAGCTTGAATGCTTAGAAATGTAATTGTTACACGAGACATAATGTGTCGCTTGTTGGACATCGTCTAATTAACCGCTTTATTAATCAACAAAGACGGATCGAATGCAGCATAATTGAAACACGACACGCAACGTTGCGTTGGAAATTTCTCTCGGTGTTTTCATAAAATATGATTTCTCTCAACAGCCTTTGCTCTCAGACCATTAGAGAAGCAAAAGGGACGAAAATAAAAACTTTTGAATCGGGTTTATTTAAACCGATGGTACATATCCCCTGACGAGTGCTTGCCTCGCCTCTTTGGAGAAATTGGAAGAACACAGAGGAAACGGAACCTGAAACGCCGTCCCGGAAAAATGGCGTACCGGAAATTGGGATTGTCCCCTCTAATTTTACGTACCAGAAATGACTTGATCGCGAACGAATCGAGAGGGAACGACGTGAGCCATCCGAATACAAATATCTCGCCACAAAGGACT
Source organism: Tetramorium alpestre (assembly GCA_021460005.1). Classification (NCBI taxonomy): domain Eukaryota; kingdom Metazoa; phylum Arthropoda; class Insecta; order Hymenoptera; family Formicidae; genus Tetramorium; species Tetramorium alpestre. Next base: position 1,200,819 of record JAJVSH010000039.1, on the reverse strand, counting down.
CCACTTAACGCAAGATACAGTTGGCGAGATCACGTATGTGACTCGCTAAAAACTTTAAAAATAAAATATAAATTTTATTTATGTACCTCATTTTTTTTTACTTTCAAATAAGTAATTTCTACTCGCGCATGATTTACATTAATCTGCTTTTAAATACATAGCGCATGGAATCATTAATTTAAGCTTCGTTTCTGTATCGCACATACGAACAAACAAAGCACAAAAATGATGTTTAGCAATCGAATAAAATAATTCCATGGATAAGCTATAGTTTACTTTCTATTGTATCAAGTATATTATGCAAAAGATATTCAAGATATATGTATAAAAGATCCAATTTCGATGAAACGCTAAGTTACATTTTCTTGTTTCTTTGCAATGAGAATAAATTATGTCTCATAATCTTCCATAAATAACTTTTGGAATATGAATAAATTTACATCGCGATAACATCAATAGCAATTTCAAGAAAATATAAATTTCAATTGAAAATATGAGGTACGTATTTCGTTTCTTGCATCGTGAAATTCATGTGTTTGTTAAGGCCCTTCTCAGTTTCCTTCTGCGCACTCTCTATAAGAGATTATCCAACCTCGAGCTCCGCCCTACGGCGAAAACCGCTGTTGAAGCCTTCCTAGGAAAATCCGTCGACAATCGAAGCTGCAACCACTCCCGCCGATTTACTCGCAGCGCGTTTTCGATCCGCGTTTTCGAGCCGGTTTAGCTGCGGAGTTTCGCGCGCGACGCTGATGGAGGGGCCGTCGTTTCGTTTCGTGTAATCTAGCGTTGAGGGGAGAGGGGGCATCGAGACGCCGCAGCTACCGTTCGGTCCATCCCGTGGACAAAGAGGGATTAGCATGGGAATTACTTCCGGCCGAACGATAAAGCCCCCCCGACGCGCGGAAAGTTCAAAGCCGACAACGCGGCTCGTTCGTAAGCGCCCTCGTTGCAAGCCATGCACGGCAAGAGAACCCGACTACATTTCGACGGAGGAAATTGACGCTCGCCCCGATATTATTCCAGTTGCGAAAGGGACTCGAGCTCTTCGCGCTGGATGTACCGAAGGGCCAGACCGATCGGATTCTCGATGCGGCATGCCTGGCTTTCGTCGCCGATGACGGGATCGTTCGATTGGAACGATCAAGTGGAACGAGGCGGGCGGGAGATTGAATTCTCTTCTTTCCCTCCCGGTTTTTTACCTTTTCCATTTTCGCGTTTCGTATCCATCTTTTTTTCTTTTCTATATCGCGTGCACGACAGCGACAAGAACCGTTTCATCGATCGTGTTATCATACGGGGATTGCGTTAGATAGTCGGACTTTTGGCGTCACTATTATTGCGAGCGAGCAAACTACGAGAGTAGAATAATAACATGCAGCGATCTCGTCTGTCGAACGAGAGGCTCGTGTGCTCTGTAAATTGCTTGTCGAGCGGGAATTTGATACCTGCAGCATGTGCCATGTAAAACGCTGTTTGTTTGCATTGTCGTTTATTGCGAAACGTGACTGCGAGGAGGGAGGAATTCATTCGCATAGTCGATGATCACGCTCTGTCAGATTAATGACTTTCCATACCGTTGCTTTCCTTTTGCTAGCTAACTGAGAAAAAATACATATACAAAGAAAACCGAGCGAAAGGATGCAAGTTGTGCCATAAATACAAACTTGCTGGACTCCACTTTCCCTTTACTGTTATTTATTTAATAATTCGAGACTATTAACAGAAAACTCGATGTTTTACGGTATCTGTGTAAAAAAGATTGGATTAGTTCATCTGTTTCGCAGAGACAATGTGCTTTTCCACGGATCATTGCGAAGTTAAATATAAAATGCGACACAAACTTTTATTCAATAAAAAACTATATAATAGTATCGCCGTGAACAGATGACAAACTTTGTGCTGCGTATAAAATACATGAAATGTACAAAAGATGTAAAACAAATAAAAAGGATATCTTACGATTCCCCAGTATTTATATTTTGAAATTTACTTAGCTCGTTTTTTTCTCCACAAATTTTATGTTCAAAGAGGAAAGTTTGTAGGAGAAAGGATAAATGTTATTACTCAGAGAGAATGACATCAGACGTTTCATGAGCTCGGGTTGGGAATGAGGGCTTCCGCAAAACGAGATCGAAGACCAAACACGCGGAAAATCGACGCGTAAAATACGAGAAACAAAGATGATAGATGAGTAAAATTTCATCCGATATGTAATCAGACGCCACTGTGGTCGTTGCAGGGATATTGGCGAGAAATGAAGTTTATCGCCTCCAACTTCATCATCGTTTCACGATCAAGAGAGCTCGGATCGGTGGCCTGGTTTTATACAGAGAGAGAGAGAGAGAGAGAGAGAGAGAGAGAGAGAGACTCCCGAACGGCAAGGAATATCCTTGCGTTTAAATGGAGTCGCGATGAGGGGATGAAAAAGCGGAGGAAAAGCGAGGAAAAACACGTCGGTACAAGTGGAGGAACGAGAATGGAGGAGCGAGATGCGCGCGGTGACGTTCGCGGAATATTATTCGAAATACAGCGCGACGTTAATATTCTGCTTTATATCGAACCGGAGAGACAAAGTGAAAAAGTTCCTCCTGGCAAAATGAGAGAGGCGTCGTTTCCTTCGCTCTTTCGGAGATTCTGCCATCCTTTGTCGGAGCTTGTCAAAGAAGCGAGATGAGAACGTCGAAAGACGGCAATGTATTAATTAATGTTATCATGAAACGGGATTAATAAAGTGATAATATTCGGTGATCGCAGCAAATATTATATTTGGCGACCCGACTTCGATTTCTCGTTTCATTATATTATATTAAATTAAAGTACGGAATAAAATTCCCTTGGATTCACAATATGTTCCAAACTTTAATATCAAAGATTTCCATCAGGAAACTATTATATTACTACCTTGAGTTTTATGAGATTTTTTTTTATAAATTCGATATCGACATTTTTTTCTTTAATGAGAAAAAATATATGTAATAACCATTCTTCTTGATCTCTGAGTTTGTGTCTAAAAAAAACTATTGATTTAATGTAAAATATAGCGATATCTTGGAAAAAAAAAATATATATATACATATATGCATGCATATATTAGCAAAGTTCTTTCTAAAAGTTTAGTAAACGTTACAACTTAACGATTTATAAATTACTAAAAAATATCGATCATATATTATCATAAATGATATGAGCGCAATAAATTTAACAAGGCTGACGGCTTGCGATTCCTTTATTTCGAGCGCGGTCTATTCGAAAGATTCGGCGTGCCCGCGAAACGGCCTTTCCTATGTAATTTATAACGTGTCGTTGCGAATGAGGAAAGTTAAGCGGTCGGCCGCGTCGTATCTCCGAGTTGGAAATGCCTCCGAGGTCTTTAAAAGTCCCGCAAACTTCATTAAGAAATTCGGCGCCCCGGGGCACGAGCGCATCCGTTTTCGCTATATAATATACGAAAAGTCCGGCGCGACGGAAAAAGAACTTTTAAATTTAGTTGGCTTAACTGACTCCGCCCGGCAGTTTAAATGAAATTACATGATTTCGGAACGGGACAAGAGACTTAACGACTTGCCACTCCC
>JAJVSH010000039.1:1105935-1193882 GCA_021460005.1 Tetramorium alpestre | reverse complement strand
ATGTGTGTGTATATATATATATATATATATATATTTAAAATAAATACAACAATATCTTTGAATTCTTTGTAACTTTCTTTAAATCACCTTGTAAATCTTTTAGAATGACAGTTAATTTTTTTCAATCAAATTTACTTACGTTATCTGCAGCTATCTTCTTATCTTTCTTCTTCCGGAAAATTCATACACATCTTGTGGTCTGCTATCTTCTGCAATAACAAGGCTGAAAAATCGCCGCCTACTCGCCAAGGAGAACCTGTAGACATTGATTAGATAGATGTTAGTGCGATAGAACGTCTATTTTCAGCGGCATGAATTATCGAATTAACAATACAGTCTAAGTACATCCTCGTCTAATTAGCTGTCGTTGCGCGCGTAGCGTTGTCGTGTAAACATTTGAACATGCTTGTATCGAACAAAGCGTGTCGCGACGATTAACGGCCTCGAATTGAATTCCGCCCTATCGCAGGGGTTTCGGGAGGAACACGGACCAACTCGGATGGCCGCGGGATACGCAAGGACCATAATTACGTACCGCGTAAGCGTATCGAAAGGGGCCGCGTATCGATAACGGGGGAAGGGTCACAGAAGCAATTCCACGGCCGTCAGCAAGCCGTAGTCCTAAGGCGGGTCAACTATCGGGCGGAAACGCATCTGATCGAAGGGAAATCCTAGATTTCCCCTGAGGACTTCTTCGGGAAACACTGATAGTTGGACAGATGCCCTGCACGAGTCCCTTCCTCCCCGCTGCTTTCATGTCACACCACATACTATCCAATACTCGAATTCAATTTGAACTCGCGTCGATAGTTTGCTTTGCCGTTTGCGTCGCTTGAAAATGATCAAGAACGAGCGATTTTTCAAGGAACAGAATTAAAAAAAACTGTAAAAATAAAAGTTCTTATATGATGTATATAATTGTAAAATATGTTATTTAGCATTTAGATGTTCTTCAAAGTACATTTTGTATGTTATTTAAATTTAGCAGTCAAGCAATCTTAAAATGCAAATTTGTTTGGAAATAAGTCGCGAATTTACTAGTAAACTGTTTGCAATTATTATTCGATCTGTTCGCTAATAATGCGTGCAAAAAGTTGGCGATCAGCTCTCAAATATCTGCGAAAATTATGCCCTATCCCAGTATTTGCCCAAGGTCGCATTCCCTCTTACTGCTCCTAAAGCAAAACAAACTTGTAACGAGCTGCTCGAATAGCAATCAAACAAATTAAAAATAACAATCGATTGCGAACTGTTTATAAATAACATTTCGCGAACTGCTCGCGAGCAAATGTCTACCGCAGAAATAAAACATTTTGCGATCTGTTTTCAAACAATTGATCAACTCCGGTAAAGATGTACCTTTGAATATTGCTAATATTGTAAAAAGAAAGTCCGAAGATGCTAGCTAGGTTGGTCGAAAATTCAAACACGAGAAGTTTAATGTGATAATAATGTGTGTGTAATATTTTTTACGAACGTATATAAAATAGGCAAAAAGATTGCAGAGACAAGAATTAATTAATTATTCACTACTATTTATTGCAATTCTTCATTTTAATCGTATCGATTGTTCTCTGTTCCGTTCCTGCTCTTACGTCTTTACTGGTTCATGACAATATAAAAAAATTGTGCGACTTTGATCCCTGGAGGAAGATGAATTCCTATGCTGACATGGCACAACGTGTGAGTTGAATATATTTTCGATGTGAATATTTATTGTATTAACATCGTCTTGTACTGCGTTATAAATAATATAAAAAATTGATGAACGTTTTATTATATATTTAATCTAAAAAAATATTAATATTAGACGTTATATTATTAAATTTTAATGCGCATAAATGTTAATAATTGTTATAAGTGTTTTTGTTCTTTTCAGTTGAATTATTTAATATAGTGTACTTTTACTAATTATTGGGAGTTGCAAACTGCAAAGCCACATTAGCCTGTATAACTTAAATATAACCTACAGCATGTGTGCATGTGTAAATGCTTTGCCGCTTTGCATTAAAATACATAAATAGTTTATCTCCGAAACATTTTCCGATATCTAAATGAAACAGCACAGAGAATGGATTTGAATAATTAAACAGCCACAATGACTTCTCGTGAATTTGGATTGTAATATTTCATTAAAGATATTATTTATCATGTACAACAAAATCATGCAAAATCGCAATCACGCATTGTAATTGTCCGTTTAATCTTTTGAGAGATTGTAAATCAAGTTCAGTACTTTAAATAAGCAATATTAAGAAATTTCGATTAATTTTATAACTACATTGAAAAATTATTTGTAAAACGTCGTTATCATATATTATCGTACAGTATCATTACATAACATCATCAATTATATAAATCTACATTATCTATTGCCATACAAAATTATCCATAATATGCAATCGTATAATCGGAATATTAAAAGGAAGACAAAGTTCAATGAAGTGTGATTTGACACTTCATTGATCTTGATGAAGTTATGATTTGATTCAGATGATTTGACCGAATAGCCATGACATGCTTTGAATTAAATCCTTATGACTATGGAATTTTTCAAAGCTTGTTAGACTTTTTTTATTTCATTATTTTATTGATAAAACATTTTGATTTCTTCTACGGATGAGCAAAATGATTTATATTGAATAGAAATCGAATCCATGATAAAACAGAAGAAAAACAGGAAATGCACGTAATGCAGAAGCCTTGAGAAATATTTTATTTATTTATCTGTGCAGAAAAATCTTATATCTGCAGAAAAAAGGTTACAACTCATTTATATAATATAAATTGATAAGAGCATCCTTCGTTCGATAAATAGATATTCATATATTTAGATAAGATAATTAAGTTCAGAAGCATTTCATTGCATAACTAACGTACGTTACTAATTTCATTATACTCTACGTGTAAACGGGATATGAATAATATCTTTAAATATACATGTAAGAATATATCCGATGACAGAGATTGTGCGAATAGTTTAAACATTAACGCCCGTGGATAAATGGACGAGAAACCGGCAAAAGGATGAAGCGAGAACATCGAGATCATCGATTCCAAAGGAAAGTTCGAGAAACAGGAACATTCTCACCACCTTGAGTCGGTGGCCGAATAGTGCACTCTCGTGTCACGCTGCCACATTCATAAATTGGTTAGAACTTAGTGGAACCGACTAGCACTATCCAATTATCTCTCCAATGTCGTCCAATGCAATAATAAACTATGTCGAAGTAATGAGTAGAAGGAAACAAGAATGTGTGATATATAATAATTACAAATAGATTTATGACTAAAATGACCATCTAATTCTTATTACATTTCAGTTAAATATAATGTAACGTTAATATTTCAATTAAATTTAAACCTTTATTTTTGTAATAATTTTGCAATCAGGTAAAACATTATACATTTAAGAGGAAAATATATTTTAAAAGTTTTCTAGAAATATTTATATTATTATATTTCACAGAAAAATTTCACAGAAAGAGAGTTAATCATTTAAGTTTGCAAATATATATCTTTCTTGGAATGGATATCATGTTGCCATGCATTTGCAAATAAGAAGTCCACGATAAATCTACAATTTCTCACTTTAATATCGATAATTCTATGTGCACATTCATCAACGAAACTATTTACCACCATCCATCGATAAGTGTGTTTTTTTCCATTTCATATTTCACAAAATCGTAATCTCATTGATATGTTATCGTAACTCATAATTGATGAAACACTGTAACCATCTCAGTAGCTCACTAGATAATAAAGCGATCGATCGTGAAGACGGTTTAGTCAGTCTTATAAACTTTATGTTATTAATCTACTACGTGTACTAAGTAAGATTCCATAATGGTAAACCTAAGAAATGAGGATGTCATTAAGGAGGTATATATAATAAATTTTATTGAAAATTTATTAAGTAACTCATCCACGTTGGATTTAAATTCAAAATGTTTAAACATTGCAACGAGGTTTATCGAAGCCTATTGTTGCAATTTAAATACTGTAAAAGCAAATCAAGCTTACGACAAGGACTCATTTACATTCGCAATCCATTACTTGCGACATTTCAACTATCACTTTCTAACAGTCGGCTTATGCACTCGTCATATTTTCAGAATAGCTTGATGTTCAGAATAGAAAACAATATTTTGATTGGCGAGGAAGTACCAATTTACAAAGAATGCACAAACGTGGGTGCGTTAGTATTGGAGAAGATGCGAAGCAGACCAGAGTTCGTCGCTCAAGTAAGTAGACACGATCGACTTCCGCGAGAAGGTGTCAATAGAGGCATCGTCGAATCGATTTCAGCATAAATTTCACCATGATTCACCATTTAACCCTCGCTCGTTCGATCGTAATCCCGTAGGTGGAGGCGGTTACCGGTACGGAAACCACTTTCGCAGAAATGACGGAGAAAAGCGTGAAATGCGCGCTGTGGCTGAGAGAGCATGCTGTTCAGCCGGGCGACATAATCGGCATTTGCACTCACAATCACTTGGAATCATACGTACCGCTGCTAGCGGCACTCTACGTTGGCGCCATTAGCAATCCTTGGGACAACGAACTTTCCCCAAGTACGTTACTTTCCTTCCCCTTTTTCAGCTTGTTCCCGCTTTTTTCCGCCGAGCATTAAACCACCGAACAAAATCAAATTTCCGCGCATCGACCGCTACGTCATTACAAAGCATTCTGTTTTCACTTTTATTATTATTTTTTTTTCTATTTCTTTTAATCAATCGTGAAAAAAGCATTCGTTGGAAAATAGTCGGACGTGCTTTTCTGCTTTCATTTTCGCTGCGAATCCGAAACGTCTCAATTAATTCGCGCAAATATAACAAAGTTAGCAGCGTCTCGTCGAATTTCTCATATATATAAAATATTTACGGGAAATATTTACGAATGCTTCCTTCGTTTTAGCGACCGCGCGTTATTTCCTCTTGCTGACGAGACCGAAAATAGTGTTTGTGAATGCCGAGTCAGCCAAGTGTCTGGCGCAAGTTGTCAAAGAAAACAATCTAAGCACCAAGCTGGTGGTATTCGGCGAGCTGGCAGGATTCGAGGACATGTCTCTGACGAGTCTCTTGCGTTCTCAGGACCCCGCGGAGCTCGACAAATTTGAATGTGCAAGACTGACCAGTCCCGAGCAGGTCGCCACGATCGTTTGCTCGTCCGGTACCAGCGGCCTTCCGAAAGGCACTGAGATCAGCCACGCGTCCATGATCAATTACATGGCTCACGTCAAGATCCACGATCTCCGAGGACACGTGTCCATGTGGACGCCGTCCATGCGTTGGTACTGCGGTCTATACATTATTATCAAGGCTATTCTGGATTGCTCGAAGAGAGTCATAGTCCCGGATTACGAGGACATTGAGGAGATATGTCACTTCATCGAAAAGTACGAGGCAAGTGACGAGAGATCTGGCGGATACATGTCGCTTAATTGCATATTAATGACAAATTAGAATATCGTCTCTCTCTCTCTCTCTCTCTGTCTCTGTCTAGCACGTATCGATAATAAATTCATAAATGGTTATCAGATATATTTGTAAATATCCGTGATTTTGCGTGCACTTTTAGCGAGTGATCCATTCAGTAGTATCGGTTATTTAAAACGCTTTACAAAGCATTCTTTTAGTGACGCGCGCAGCTCGCGCGTAGAAATTAATTACAAGTTTATGTGATGGAGATAAAATTTAATATTTGGCAATATCACCTGATTTATCATGCATTTTTCATCACGTAGCGTTCGCATTATTTTCATTTGGGAATATTCTTGCAACGGGGGTATTTCACACGATATTACTCTCGCGCGTTTGCGTTAATTTATGTTAATTTATGTCGCGCGGCGAATTTGCTAAAGGATAACACGGGCTCGAATTGAGGCGCATCTACAAACGGGCGTGATAGTTGTACCGCGTGATTTATTGCCTAGTGCAGGTAATACCGCGGGAGCGTTCGAGTTTAACGGCGTCGTTTTGCATTCAGGTATCCTGGTTTAGATGCGATTCCTGCTTCCCCATTCGACTGGTAAAGTTCGGCATATTAAGCAAGTGCCGACTACCAACATTGAAAATCCTTTTGTTTGGCGGCGCGCATTTCCGGGGAGAGCTGCAGCAGACTCTAGTGAAACTTTTGCCGCATACCAATGTCATATTGAGTTACGGTAAGTCGCGGAACTTGGTGAAATGATAAAATTGTCATCATTATCGTAATCCTATCATCTCGTTTAGATATTGATTGATTATTAATTACATAACGCTAGTCAATGTTTCTATTTAAAATACATACGTTGGACACGACGCGAAGGAAACTAAATTTTTAAACTGCCGCAGGAATGACAGATTACGGTGGATTATGCGCCCGTCAAACGAGACGCAGTAAACCGGGCAGTTGCGGATTTGTGTGCGAAACAGGACGGCTGAAAGTAGTCGATCCTGACACGGGAAAGATCTTGGGGGTCAACAATATCGGAGAAATATGGGCCAAATCGTCGTACATGATGAATGGATATTACAACAATCCGGAAGCTACAAAGAACGCTATCGATTCGGATGGTAAATATGAAGTTGTTCAACATTTGCTATTGTTAAAAGCAGACACAGAGATATTAATTAATAGAATATAGTAAAAAGGTCTGTGACATTGCAGGAAATTTCTATCTGTATACCATAAAAATCAGTTGATAATAGTAATCAATATTACAATTATTAATATAATATTATTATTGCGATTATTACTACTCATATAATAAAAATTATTTTAATAACTGACTAATAAAAAAAACAATAATTTCTATAAAGAATAGCAAAACTTCAATATACTCAACATTATAATTGGCGTCAATTTTAGGATGGCTGCATACTGGCGATCTTGGCTACTACGACGATGATGGCGAAATCTTCCTGGTTGACAGAATATCAGAATTTATTAACTATAGAGCTATCAAGATATCGCCCGCGGAAATCGAAGCTTTAATTCAGCAACATCCCGCAGTTCTCGAAGTCGCCGTAGTAGCAGTGCCGCATGCTATCGAGGAGGAACACGCTATGGCTTTTATCACGAAAGTACCCGGCAAAGAGGTAATCACTCTAGCAAATATGTGCAATATTTAAATATTTGTCGATTATTTCTATCTTATGTTCTTAATTTGTTTATCACGTCAGATCTTTTGGATTAGCAGAATTATTGACTCATTTCCCATAATAATTTAAAAATTATTTTCATTCGCCTAAATTTTCCTGCATTAAATTATTAATAAAGTAATATATTAAATACCATATTTTTAGCAAAGTAGTACCTATATTTAAAATTAGTTAAATATATCTTTTATCTTAAGTTCTCTGCAAGTAATATTAAATATTTTGTGTAATATTCAAAGCAATTCACTTATTTTATCAACCTGCTCTTTTCTTCAAAGAAGAGATTAGCTTATAAAAATTTTTTACATTTATTTACATTTTATAGAAAAAGGATTAACTTGCTTTTGTGTGTGTAGCTTCAATTTACTGCAGATCCTAAGTTTCACTGTCTTGCCCTACATACGTTACATTACAATTCCTCACGTAAATTTCAGGCGACGGAGCTCGATATAACCGACTTGGTGGAGCAGAACATGCCGTGGTACTGCAGATTGCATGCGGGAGTTAAATTCATGCAGAGGCTTCCTCGCACGGCTACGGGGAAGATCGCTAAGAAGGAGCTCAAACAGATCGCTAAGAATAATGCAACCAATTAAAATAACATTGCAATTATTGCCATATTCAGGATATATATGTAAGTATTGTTATAATTTATGTTCTTTTAGTATTTCAATTATTTAAAATTATCTAGTCTTTCTATAATAATTTCCTATAATATATAATATAACAATATACACAATAATGTATAATGTAATGTACTACAACATAATATAAGAATATTCTCTATGTGTTTAATTTTTAATAAAGTACTTTGATACAACGAGTGTGTTATAGAGAATCGTCCTTTATCAAATTTATAGAGCAGAGTATCGTTTTATCGCGTACTCATGGTTCATGTATATTTGTTAGGTGATTATCGATGAAATATGATATTACGATAGTGTCATGATACATTAGGATATATACATATCGCTATATACAAATTTATAATAAACCAATTAATAAAACGATATCAGATAAATGATTGCAGAAGTAAACAATTTCCTATGGAGATGTACATAAATCGATTGCTATTCGTGTATATACATATACATAGATACGTGCATATGCATATACATATAAAATACTATTCACGAATGGCAAATAGAATAGAATTTAAACACAGCTTTTGATATTCATTTTTATCGAGAAATATAAATGAACAGCATAAAGCGTGTAGGAAACATCGCCAGATAAAATATCATTATGATCTTACAGTTCGAAGTAATGGAAATCTTCGTGGAAACGTTAGAACGAAACCCACGAGATTTTTCCGAACGCGTCTTGCTCGTCTATTTCGCTTGTCATTGTTGGGAGCGGATTTTCCCGTCGCAGGACATTCATGTTATGTCGTCCCTATTACGTACGTCTGAGTACCACGATGTAGCTTGGTATATGCATTAAAAAGAGAAATTCGAGAGAATCAAGAGAAGCTCCGTGCACAATACTACAAAATACGTTCGCCCTGATTGCTTCCAGTGTAAAAGGAAGAAAGAAATAAAATGAGAGTAAATTTTCTTATTCGATGAGAATGTGGCAGCGTAAATGTACAGCGTGATATAATGCTCGACTGCATTAACAAGTAATTGAAGAATTACATCGTACTATAAAGTACGAGAAAAATACAAGCAATAGATATAAAGATGCTTGAGATATAATTAAAGGTCGAAATTTATCATCGTAATTTATAAAATTATAAACATGAATGGCTGATAAATATGTTAAAGTTTCCATCGTCCAATGCATTTGCAAAATTAATGTCGGTTGCAGTATACATCGTCGAACAAAATAATCTTTCCTTGTTAATTGTTAAAATATATCGGTTTAATTATCGTAATATCACTCATAACAATTAATAATATAGTTCAAATGGATAACAAGAGTGTTTACGTATAAGATAAAAAGTTGTAAAAATTTTGTGCTCATAAAGATAATATAAGAGCAGAGCATCAAAATCGAAAGGATTGCTTTCATTTATAAACATATAAAGTTTAAGATCATAAATAGAATTGAATTATTAATTATTTAACATAATTTGAATATATTAAGTATTTTTAACAACATGTTGAATTACCGCACTTTAAATAAAGATATGTAAAAAGAAATTAAATAATTGAATTGAATCAATTATCTTACGTCTTGAACTTTAGAGACACTTCAATTATAGTCAAAAATTATATTCAACGAAAGTATCTTATCGATCAACATCGCATCGATACATTATTCCGAAGCAATATCGATACACATATGTCAACATATTTAACTTCTCGAAAATACTCGAGAGAGAAATGCCCGAAGAAAGTAAAGTGGCGCGGTTGCTGTGGCTGTATTTCTAGTAATCGTCATTCGTAAAGCACGTAAAACTGCGGTGAAGTTTTAATATTTGCTTTACGGCATGTTTAATTCGGTCATGCTCTCTCCGCTCGACAGGAAGAAAACTCAACTAAGTGTTCGCAAGCAAATAAACGCACAAGGCTCAAAAAGAAGCGCGGTGAAATAATTTCATTTTCTCGCGCAATCGCCCAGCTTTAAAATCAAAGTGGCTCCGCGCACTACGGTGGGGCTGGATTAAATAAGTCAAATTCAATTAAGTTATTGCGGCCCGCACGGAACTAAAATAACCGTAAAATAAGCTTCACGTCGCACAGTCGTCCGTGATTAAGGGCAGAATGATTACAAGAAGAACGGAACGCTTCGTCCTTCGCGCGAAGAAATCGCACTGCGGTAGGTCTTCTTTAAGATAAATTTATCGTTTGCAAGTGACGGCCGAGGAATTGATGGAGCCGACGTAGGGAAATCGAGAGGATTTCTGCAGACTTCGCGAGAACGTTAAATTCATCGAGACACTATCGCATACGAAAAAATTGATAAGAAAGATTGAAACAGCTTGCGGAAGATTCATTGACAGATTCAATAACTGTGCAAAGATACTATTATTAATTTTTTTATGAGATTATATTTAACTCTATGCAAAATATACAATTTGTCTGTATGTGTAATATCAATCATCATTGTGTAATATTTATTTATACAAAATATCCCCTTCATATGCAATATTCATTAATACAAAATATCTATTTAATTAACAAAGGTAGTAACTTTATCAAATGTCACCGAATATTTATTAATATTTTAATTTTGATTGATATACAATAAATAATTAAAATATTCTAAATTTTATACTATTGAATTAAACATTACTTTTTTATTTCAATCAAAATTAATTTTCAGTTATATCAGAATTCAGTTATATCATAAAACAGAAATATATCACTGAATTTCTAGTTTTTAAATGTAATCGATAATTTTCTATATTTCGTGCTTTTAAATAGATTTATAACTTCGCTAATTTTAGAACAAACATTATAATATAATGCGATCGTTTTAGCTGGGGAATTGAAATACTTGATGCATGCAGTGACAGATATATGACATTCTCTAAAAAGTCTAACTCAAATTATCTATTCTTTTATTTCCGAAGATACCACTCGGAAGAAGAAAGAAATGTAACAACTGCTGAGGATAAAAAACTATGTAAGATTGGCAAATCGAAGAAAAATACGGCCACGAATGCGAAAAATATGATATTTCAGTCAGACACGTCAGTGTTATCGAAAAGAGATCATGTCTATTCGAATGGAAGACTCTTGCGAAATCGTTTTTTTTATAAGATCACTGGAAATTTACTGATATAATTATCACTGAATATACATCGCGTGAACATGCCGACAATGATGAAAACAACAGGACACGATAAGATGAAAGATAGCAATGGAAAAATCTTCGTGAAGAGATGGATTGTCCACAACTTAAGTGTTTTATAAATAAAAATATTAACGTCATAAAAACTCTTACCCAAAATTGAATTTTGATTTGTATCTAATTTGCTGATTTATGATCTACTTGAATAATTTAATGCACATCGATAATAAGATATTATATGGAGCTTTTAATTAAAAAAAAAAAATTGTTTACGAAATAATAATGATGATAATGCGCTATAATGCCATCTAATGTATTAAAAAGAGATAGATGTATAAATATAAGTATAAAAATATCATCTTCCTCTTTGATAGATGATTTCAACCGAGATTAGTTTTTTCAAAATGTTATCCTTGCAGGTTTATTTTCAATTTTGGAAGAGCTATTATCAGGTGAATGGCAAAGTATTATATTTTTTAAAACCAAAAAATTTTGCACTATTATGAATTTTATCTAATGAATCAAAAAACCTATTTTGTTTTGACATTACACTAAATGTAACGTAGAAAAACGTAATTCTACACAATTAGAAACAAAATATCAGAAAATAATCCAAATTACATAGTCTATAGAAATCAAATTTGTGAAAACTTTTAAGATAGACATATGACGAATATAATTAAGTCGAAATAATAAAATTAGCAAATAAGTAGCAAGTAAAAGTACTAATTGTAGCAACAGCTATATAATTATTTTCCTTGTTCTAATAATTGCTGCAAAGATTGATAAAAATGTTTAATAACGTCGATAATAACGCATTCTGGAGACTATTGTATACACAGCTAATATAATATTCCATTATCGTTGTTGACCTTCAGCAAATATCACAGATTAAAATAATTTACGATAAATGTACGATAAGTGTAGTATCAATAATAGTAAACACTGGAAGGCTGGATAAGATTTCATTTTTTCTCTTGATTTCTCAATCAAGAGAAATCAAAAGCAACTAACCGAATTGATAATCAGCATTTTCATAGTGATTCAAAATGTTATTATGACTTTAACGAGCAAACAATCATATCGATGATGCGTCCACGAATTAAATGAAGTGTGTATAAACGACTAATCGATTGTTCGATCAGATTTCCTAATTGATAATTTTAATACGTAAAATACATTTGCATTTAACATAAGTACAAACGTTTGTACATAATGTGAAATAATATTTCATTATTGGTAGCGCGTAAAATCTGTCGCATATTTCTTGATTAATAAAAATATTTATATAATATTAAAGAGGAATGAATATTTCTGTAATGAACATGATCATATTATTCGTACTAAATTTTGTGATTATTTTGACATTATGTTCATGAACTCATTACAAGTTTCTGCAATGTTATCTCTCATAAAATTAAAAGGTAAATAATGCATTTCGTTAATCTCCATTAAGCTGTTAATTACTCATACTTAAATTATTATTATATCATATCATTAATGAAGCTATTATTATTTACAATTGTTTCGAGTAACTGATTAAACATCTCTTTTATAGCAAGCTTAAATTGCTCGCAGATAGAAGCGTTTGCTACAATTACCTAGCATTACGAAAAAGCACTTGAGAATTTCACATTTATATTTTACGCATCAGGTGAAATGTCATTCGAGAATAGACGTCTACGAGGCATTCGAAACGACATTTGTCAACGGTGTCAGGACGGACAGTAGTAGCTCGTGAATGCAGTAGAAAAATTTCACAACCGCTGCGCACGGCTGCGATAAATTACTGTGGCGTCGAATCGGCGCGATGCATACAGCAGCGCCCAAATGCAACTCCGTTTCGATAAGCGTATTTTTATCGCTCGGTGCAAATGCATTTTGCAAACCGCCGAACGGGAGTTCCTGCAACCTCATAAATTTATTATGCTCTCGAACAAAAATTTTCGAATAATTCGGCTTCGTCTGTATCTTCTGCGAACGGGCACGAAGAGTTATTTATAGAAATTTATAAAAAATAATTGACATTAATGTATGCTAATATTTTAATTTAAGTAAAATGAATAGAACAATTTCATATAAAATTACACGATAACACGTAAAAGAGAATATTTATCTTTTATAAACTTATTTATACTTATATGTAAAATTATATATACGTATATATATATATATATACACACACATACATATACACACATACATATATACTCATAAGATGCCATAACTACGAGGCTTTCTAAAATTTTATACTTTCTTAAATTATAATGTTTTGTTTAATAGAGAAACTATAGCAATATTATAACTATAATTATAACTATTATTCCATTATAAAAATACATCGTAATAAAAATTCTAAATTATATATTTTTTTAATAATAACACTTTATAAGAATAATTTAAGAGATGGTAACAAGAATTTTATCATTATACGTTATTGTCCGTTATCAAAAAAACAATTTATTTCTAATCTTCTTAAAAATGAACTATAATTTGCAAGAAAATTGCACTCTTATCAAACATAATGTACCAAAGACCTTCATTTGTTGAAAAAATGCTTTAAAAATATGATAAAAATATAACTCAAATATTCCTGCTATACCTTTAATTTGATCACGTATTAAAAAAAATGAATAAAAATACACATCAAAATACAATCACATGTTTTAACATATAGATAATTAGAGGAAAGGTGAGTATCAAAAGCATTTGAAATTTTTTACTCCTTCAAACAATGAATTCAAATAACAAAAACAAGTGCAATGGAAACCTCACTAGAATGCTTTGCAAGTTAAAAAAGTAGTTTTATTTCAAAATTAGGAAACTACTAGCTTCACAATGAAAGCATTAGGATGCAAAGGATTAATGTTAACTTGAATTATGTTTATTTAAATTTTACTGTAGCGAGCAATATAAAGATTGTTAAATTTAAGATTCTCGAGCAAGTAACCGTTTAATTCTTTGTTTGTACCGTGAATGTTTGTAAGCATTACTTCCCCTCAGTTTGACAAACCAATAACGATTCGCGGAATGTTTGGGCCTTATCGGCGCTGTACTCTGGAGTAGGGATTGTGCTGAGAAGATTTACTGTAAGAAGAGCAGATTTTCGTGGCATTCGCTCTTTGAATTTAGACAAATATCTGGATACATCTCTCTCTCTTAAATAAAATTCGCAATATTTAATATATTTTATTTCTTTTCTAAACCGTACGATTCTATCTCTTACAGTTATCGTTTCTTTTTTATTGTTTATTTTATACTTTTTTATTGTTCCATTTTATACTTTTATACTTTTATTATTATATTTTTGCGATCTCTTGGAAATCATTATGGGAAAATTTAAACATTTTATAATCGTTATGATTTTTATGTGTTAATGTGCTGTGTTATGTACTAACTACACTGTGCTAACGTGGATATCAATTGGCTAATTTCGTACTGTATTGATTGACCAAGAACTTCGATTACAGATTATACACTAATTGTAAGTGGTGGTGGAATATTAATAAAAGCCTGATACAAGAGCATTCGGTCGTCGATACCACACGACTGTCGACGTGATTACAACTGCTGAGAAATCTTTATAGACATAATAATGAGCAATGAAAAAGTCAACAAACAGGTAAGAACGCATTATATTGATAAAAATGAACGGAGTGCCATTTGCGTTAATGGAATCATTGTCACAAAATATTTTCACTTTTCTCCAGTACGTACCGTCGTTCAAAATCGAGGATAACATATTGATTGGCGCGGAGACAACTTATCCCGAATGCACGAACATCGGAGAACTGATTCTCGATAGATTGAGGAATAAGCCGGATTTTGTCGGACAGGTACTATCGCATGAAAATCTTATAATTGATAAGATTCCATTGCGTTTATAACTTTGTAAGCTTTAATTAAAATTATTCAGTTCGACAAAATTAAATGAACTTAGAAACAATGATAAATAAAAATGTAAAAAAGGTTTTTCTAATTTTTCATATTAGCAATTGGAGATATTGTTTATATAATATTCATTGATAAACACATTTTTAAAAAATTAAGAAAAAAACAAAATTTTATGAAAAACATAAGGCCGAATGAAAAATAAATTTAATTGATGTAAAATTTATACATATATGTATGTATTTATATAACTGATTTTGTAAAATATTTAGATAGAGATTGCTTCGGGAAAAGAGAGTACCTATGCGGAAATGAAAGAACGAAGTATCAAATGTGCCCTCTGGTTAAGAAAACATGGCATCCAAAAAGGTGATAAGGTTGGCATATGGACTGACAATCACATAGATACCTACGTACCAGTATTCGCAAGTTTATACGTTGCTGCAGTAATATGTCCGTGGGATGACAAAGTATCGAAAAGTACGTCATATTTCATGTTATATAAATGTATTCACCATGCTAATTAGTTAAATAACTTATACAACTACAATAAATTAACTAGAATAAAACTGTAAAATATATAATGTTCTTAATACAATTGCTGAATTGGTCATTTATATAAATTCTTTTCCAGTGTCCGCGCGGTATTGTCTATCGTTAACATCTCCGAAATTGGTTTTCGTGAATGCAGAATCTGTTGAGAATCTAGTGGAAGTTGTAAAGGAAGAAAATCTAGAAGTTAAAATCGTAGTTATCGGCAATTTACCAGGATTTGTGTCTTTGACAGACATTCTTCAGGATCAAGTCAACTCGTCGGAGATCGAAGAGTTCCGTTGCACTATAATCGATAACCCTTATGACACAGCGATGATCTGTCCTTCTTCCGGTACGACGGGTATGCCAAAAGGAACTGAACTATCTTATGTGTCCCTTTACAACAGCATTACAGTTATCGAAGAAGTTCACATGCTCAATGAGGTAACATTATCGATGCCCACGATACGATGGCACTATGGACTTACTCTGATGTTCGAACTGGTTATGTCAAATGCGAAATGGATCATTCCAATGGAAACTATACTTAAGGACACAGCTGAACTATGCAAAATCATTCAGGATTATCAAGTAACAATCAGTATTGAGAAATAAATTTAATATAAGTATAAGCTAAAAAAATAGCCTAATATAATTTAAATAATATTAATTCTTTTAAACGATGTTAATTAATATAAATATTAATTAACATTGTTTAAAAGAATTAATATTATTTAAATTATATTAGGCTATTTAAATTATATTAGGCTTAATATAAATATTTCGCGAAATTGAATTTAATTTAAAATTCTTTATTGTACAGGTTTCAAATTTGGAAATATGCATTCATTAAACTCTTTCAATCTTTTATTAATAAATATATGCACAGTATCATTGTATATCACAGATTATTTTTTCTAATATCCATTTTTACGTATTATATTACAGTTCAATATATAAATTCTATTGAAAATTTTTTCTTCCGGTTTATTGCTTTTTTTTCTAATACTGTTTCATTAATTTTTTTAGTTACCGCTAATTTACTTTCTTTTTGCATATATTCATTATATTTAAAAATGAATGAATTTATTATTATTAAATAAAAGTAATTTAAGACAAAATGTGCTTGCTTAATATTTTCCTATTCGATAAAACATATTTTCTTATAATTAATTTTCCAAACTAATTTTCCATATATTTTTTTCCAGATAACATGGATTGGATGTGATATTGCCTTTCCGCACTTTTTACTCAAATACGATATTTCACGAGAATATCCTATGCCGTCTCTGAAAAAGCTTGTTGTAACTGGTGCGCCATTTACAAAGCAAGTACAAGAAGCTCTCGCGAAAATAATGCCACATACCCAAACATTAAATTGTTACGGTAAAATGAATTCTAATGAAAATTAAAACATCGTGAAATCTATAAATATACATATAATTCCATGTAAACAGGGACTTTTTATATCATTTTTTGAGAAAATTGTTTATAAAAAAATATTATTACATCAAGCTATACATTAGATAGAAATTGTTTAATTTTTCTTTTTGGAATATTTTTAATCATCAAAAGTATTTCCTCAGGCTTGAGTGATGCCGGAGGATTGTGCGTGAGCCAAGTGAAAAATAGTAAGCCAGGTTCTTGTGGCTTTGTAACTAAAGGAATACGAATAAAGATAGTGGATGAAAAAACTGATGAAGTTTTAGGGCCTAACAAAAGAGGTGAACTTTGTATAAAATCTAAATTTATAATGAATGGTTATCATAAAAATCCAGAAGAAACTAAGAATGCTATAGATTCAAATGGTTAGTATTCACAGACTAATAAAATCTGTTTGAGCGATATTTTTATATTTTGTTATTATAATAACAACATAATATGATTTTTATTTTTGTAATATAAAGTTTTTATATACAATTATATTTTTATTGTTGTAAGTAAAAACTTAAAATATTTTTCTGTGTTATAATGAGATTGCCAAGTGGTACAAAAGATATTAAACAAATTAAATTTATATATATATATATATATATCTAAAATAACGTAAGTAAAGTGAATTTTATTTACACATATAGGCTGGCTGCATACCAAAGATATAGGATATTACGACGAGGAAGGCGAAATTTATATTGTCAACAGAATTTCGGATTTTATTAACTACAGAAGCATTAAATTATCACCCGCGGAAATAGAAGGTGTATTGGAAATTCATCCTTCAGTTCTCAATGCCGTAGTGGTTGCAGTACCAAATGAAACGGATATAGAACACCCGATGGCATTTATTCAGAAAGTAATCGGAAAAGAGGTATTTACAACTGCAAGATATTTAATTTAAAAATTGATTTTTTTTATATATAAAAATCTTTCCGAAGAAAAAGCTTTCTTAAAAATATATAAATAATTATATATTTTATATATAGTAAGGATATAATAAATTGTCATTTTTAATTGAAATCCTTAATTTTTCATTAAATCTATTAGAAATGATAATTTATTAGATATATTATTTAAAGCTTTAAGAAAATATAAAGAGATTATTAGAATATCAATTTATATCTTTTAGGTAACAGAAAAGGAATTGCAAGATCTAGTGGATGACAATTTACCAAATTATTGTAACCTTATAGGAGGAATCAAATTTATGGATAAACTTCCGCGTCTTAGTACTGGAAAAATTGATAGAAAACAATTAAAGTTATTAGCAAAAAATTATGCCAATTAAATTTAAAAATAATGTACATTTCACAAGATAAGTAAACATAATATATTACAGTATAGTATAATATTAACAATCTTTAAAGCAATGTGCGCATGGGTACGTGTAAGTAGAAAAATGTGTATAAAAAACATTTACTAAAATAAAACTAAAGGAAAAGATAAATATAAGTATTACTGTCGAAATACGTTGATTAAAATTTTGATACAGATTATTTTTTTCCCATCCCTGCTCAAAGATTATTATCACCAACAATATCAGATTAAATTTTCATTCATTACATTTGATCGCACTTGATCCAAATTTCATATCTATTTATTTATAATATATAATATAGATTTAATGTGCATTCAAACGTATAAAAACTTTTTAATAAAAAAAATTGGTACATGCACACACAAATATAAATTTATAAGTGATAACATAATATACATATAAACTACATATAATAAATTACATACATACAACTATAAGTGAGATAGATTAATATTATTTGTATGATATGTTACAAAATGTAATTTAATTTTATATTATGTCATTATTAATTAATAAATCTATTATAAACAAATACGCAATTTTGCGTATATTGAGTATTATTAGTCATGATTGATTGAATTATTTCAAAATTTTGAAAATAGATTGCTTACGTATATATAAACTGTGCATAGATAAACAATATATAAATCATTGTGTGCACATATACATGTTACGTGAAAGTTTGTGAAAGTTGTTTATGTCTTCTCTTAAAAGTAGCTAATAAAGAATATCAATATTCAACAAAAAAGATCGATATCTGCCAATAAACTAAATTTTTAAAAATCCCTAACAATTACATTTGACAATTACATCACTGTTGCGTTTAGAAAGTGATGTTTAATTCTGGGAATTGTATAAATTGCTCTCAACTAATAAAGTTCACTGTACTTATTAATGCTTTATGATTAAAAACAATTTATAATCTTGATTGCTAGACTATTTATAGAGATCTTTTGCTTTACATATACATTATAAAACTCACGGAAAAAATTATATAAATTTTTATATCTACGTATATGTAAATAATAATATTCAAACAAAAATTCAACGATGTGTATGCAACTTGTATAATACCATGAATAATCATTAAATTTATTTAATTATATTTTGTAATTTTAAATAATAATTATAATGTCGTTAAAATTATTTATCGTTTGCATATCATTAAGTCTTCATTTTGATCCCGATAATTAAACAACCCTGTTGTTTATTAAATGCAAAATTAATATCCCAATATATTTATTTTATATTTTTATTAAGCTGTTACCGATACATATCATCAATGTCTTTGTTTTGCACAAAAAGCATGATATTCTTTTTAGTTATTCATAAATTTCGAATAAATAATGAGCAATAAATGAATTTTTTAAAGATTATTTAAATTTATAAATTTGATAACCAACTTCTAAAAAAAAATCATTAAAGACAGAAAATTTCTTAAAATCTTCGTCGAGATTATTAAAAATCATTAAAAAGAAATTTTCCACAATCTATATCGACATTGTTTTGATGTAATTGATCGAAGTATCAAGCGGTTGAGAAAATCAATTTAACTTCAGTAAATAAATTACAAAGATATTGTAATGAAGAGTTGATTGAATACAGAAACGTGAAACATTTCATGTTGGTTACTTAGGGCTTTTTCAACTTCTTGGTAAGCTTGATAAGCCCATAGTGATGATATCGGATATTACGAGGATGATGCAATTTTTTTTATCATTGATAAGATATCTGAGTTCATAAATCTCAACAGCCTTAATATTTCAATTGAAGAAATAAAGATCGAGTATAAAGATTCATTCTTCGGTTAGGTTAGGTTAGGTATGTCAAGTAGCGGTAATACCACGATAGTACGAGATAGTATAATTAATAACTGTTAATTAATAGGTATATAATTAATAACTGTTGTTTCTCAAGCTAAAATCAAGATAAAATGGTAAAATCGTAAATTGATCATATCCATTCCAGGCAATGAACACAAAAAGAACCATGACCGTATTATTAAAACTTTACATGTTTCATTGTACTTATCATAAAAACGTTTCAATTACAGGTAACGAAAGAGGTACTCTATGATTTAGAGGTGAAGAATCTGCCGACATAATACTGCAAGCTTCACGGTGAAATTAAATTCTTCAACAAACTCCTACGTACAGGCAAAATTGCAAAGACGCGACTGCGAGATATATTTGGGAATTAAAATACGCAACATAGGATATGTATAAATTATAATAGTAGATCATATAATAAAAAATGTAATTTATTAAAAATGTTCAGACCAACTGCTTAATAGTATAATAATAACGCTAATTAATTCATTAAAAAGATAAAAATTTTCAAAATAATGTATATTAACTAAACAAAAACGTTGAAACTTCTCTCTTACATATATTCCATATTTTATAAAATTATCTAATTTTAAAAATAATAAAATTTTTAAAAATATAAAATCATCAGTAAAATACAAATTAAACAGTATTATTGAAATATAAATAAAAATAACAAATAACGTGTGAAAAGATAAGCAGAAAATTAGAAAAGTTTCTTGTTATTATACGTTAAAAATTAAAGTCAGCAATATATCAGTCACTTTGAATATACAATTTTAATTATAAAATAATAATTAATTTTTATATTTGCTTTTATTGATTAAATTTGCGTAAAATTTCAAATCTCGAAAGATTTAAGTTCGCTTTTTGAAAATGTATACGAGATTAGTAGAAATAACAAAAAATTGATAACGACTCATTCCGCATTTTAAGTAGATATATTAAAGTGCATTAACTATTTTAAAATTTTTAGTTTAATTTTTTAGTTTAAAATTTTAATACATCCAAGAAAGATATTTCCTTCTTTCAAATATTACAACAATTTTCGTTCATTATCATATCATACATATATATGCTTCTTTTTTATCAACATAGAAGAACGTTTATTTATTTAGCCATCGATTTGATGAAATTATGTAATAATGCGAAATTTATGCGCTCTTCCACGTAAAAAAAATTACACTTAAGTCTTTTCAACATTTTACTCATGAACTACACGTTTCTGAGAGTGAGACGGAGAGAAAACAAAAAAGGGCGCTAAAGTTTATTCTTTCTGTCTCAAAACAATATAACAAAACAAAGAGAAAAAAACATATTCTAGAGCCTACTTTCTCAGTCTACAGACTGAATTCGAAAGTCTACTGTCTCATTGTCAGTCTATAAGACGATAGAGAGGTGGATGCGTGTAGTTCGCGAGCAAAGTTTGACAGATCTGATCTACAGTCTTCCAGCATTTGAGTGAAACGAACTGAAAGTATCAGTGATTTTCTCCTTCATATTTCAAATATTACAAAACATTCTAATGCACTGTATTCCCTCCAGAAACTTATTTCTTCCAAGAGGATATCCTTTCTCCATTCAATAGCAATTCAATTACAATTTTTGTTTAAAAAAGACATATAATAGCTCCTTTTTCCGTCTTATACCTCTTCAAGATAAAATTCAGATAACAATCATATCCATTTCCTTTTGCCTGTGGTAGTTGAAACATCTAGACGCCTATAAGCGCTTTAAAACCCACTTCTTACTTCTCCAAGCATTTAAGTGGGGAGGATAAAATAAGAATCAACTACGTCAATCATTCTCCATCAGTGACTATTTAACCGTTGAAAAGTACAATCGTTGTATAGATATATAAATTGTTACATAATTTATCAAAATGTGCGAACCGAACACAGAAACTAATAAAAACAAGGTACAATAATTTATACTTTTATCCTTTATTTAAGAATATGTTTTTATATATTATATTATTTTAAATATTATTTATTATATATATTATTTTATTATGTACATTAAATTATTATTATATTATTATTTCTTTCATCTGCTANCTTTCGTATTTCTATATTCCTAAATATTTGCATTTTACTTATATTTATGTTTTGTATTTTGTATTTTGCATTAGAGTCCGGACGTTCATGCACGATTCCGTGTCGTGCGCGGAGAATCGCTGCGTGTGAGTGAATAGGGTGTTCGCTAGAAAGAGGTAACAATAGCAGATGCGACGACTGCCGACTTGGCAGTTGTCGCTATTGTTACCTTACTCTAGCAAGTACCTGACCTAGCTAGCCTTCCCACTTGATCAAAATGTTAAAATCATATAATAATGAGCTATTTATGCGCTGTTCAAATCTGCAAGAAAAAAATTTTGCGCTCGTTTCGTTCAGAGAAAAAAAAATTTTTTTTAATGGGGAAACTGAGTAGGCTGTCAGTGAGCCCTCTCTCCCACATGTTAATCGCAAGCAATTATAAAGACAAATAGGCAGGATTTGTGCGCTAATTATGCGCTTTGATTTTGGAGTAATTTCAATTTTTGCGCCGCATCCCTTAAAGGATTTCCCTCTTGAAGTAAAGAGCGAAATTCTTATATAAGATGTTAAAAATTAAAGAATTTGAAAAATTAACTAGCGGTTCTCCGCGCGCGACACGGGATTGTGCACGAACGGACTCTAATAATTATACATATAAAAATTGTTAGTGCGTTAAATTATATTTAAATGATTGTTATAATATTTTAATAATTTCCTGAAATTTTTTATTGAAATTCAAGATCAGAGTCAAAGATGACATCTTATTAGGACCAGAATTTCCAATACATACAGAATGTGTCAATGTGGCTGAAACGATATTAAAAACCTTAAAAAGCAAGCCCGATTGTATCGGCCAGGTTTTGTATAATTTGATATTCTTCAAATGTATTTAATAAATTGTTATTATAAATAATTATCACGTAATTTGTTGGCTTACAGATAGATGCTCTGACGGATAAACAAAATACCTATGCCGAAATGAGTGAGCGCAGTATTAAATGTGCACTTTGGTTGAAGAAGCAGGGTATAAAACCGACTGATATAGTCGGAGTTTGCGCCGATAATAATTTGGACGCAATTATAGTATTGTTGGGCATCATGTATTTAAACGCCAAATGCAATACGTGGGATCATGAACTCTCCTTAAGTATGTAACCTTGTTTATTATCGCTGTTCCTAATACAACTGTGTACTAAAAAATAATAAAAAATTAACTATGTTTGCTTTTACATAAAGTACATAAAATAAAAATAAAAATAAAATAAAACTTTTAGTTTTATGTACATAATTTTATATACATGACATTAGAACACGTAGAATCGAGTTGAGAAAGTCATAGCGTGAGCATTTGCGAACTAACGATTTACATCGTGCTCTATTATATCGTTATCAATATCTTTAAGTACATTCTTTCTCATTATCTGCTAATTAAATAAGTAATGTTTTTTTATCGACTGGTATGATTTTTTTCTATTCCCATGCCATATCCGGCATTATAATGTATTTTAAAAAATTGTTGCAATAAAAATTTTTAATTTACGAAAAATTGATCAAACTCGCATTGTTTTTTGAAAAATTAAAGAAAATCAAGGTAGTGTAATTTTTTAAATACTATTCACTTAATTATTTTTATTTCAGCTACAGCACGATACTTTCTGTCATTGACGTCACCAAAATTAATTTTTACGATCCCGATATCAGCCGCGAGTTTAACAGAAGCGGCAAAGGAGTTGAAAATGGACGTAAAAATAGTGGTTCTTGGCAAACTAGATGGATACGAATCGATAGATGATATCTTAAGGGATCACGATAGTCGCGAAATTGTCGAATTCAAGTGTACTCCTATCAGCAACCCTCACGAAGTTGGTCTTATTGTTCTTTCTTCAGGTACTACGGGTATGCCAAAAGCTACCGAGCTCTCGCACACTTCCATGCACAACCGTATATTACCAAAAGTTGCCGATATGAAAGGCCACGTTTGCTTATTTACACCGACAATACGTTGGCAATACGGCGTTACGCTTGCATTTAAAGCCATTTTGGCATGTTCAACGAGAATCGTTGCACCAGACTCTGTGGGAGAAGATAGTGCGAGTGACATGCTTTGCCAATTTATCGAAAAATATCGAGTAAGAAAAAAGAATAATTTCTAAGCACAAAACTTTGAATAAAATTTAATGCTTAATTTCGATGGAAATAGAGTTGAAGAATGTCATTTTAATAATCAATATTATATTTAACGGTAACTTTCAGGTGACGTGGTTTGCTACTGATCCATTCGTTCTAATCCAGTGCGTCAAGACGGACGTGTTAGAAAAATATCGATTGTCGACATTAAAGATTATTAATACTAGTGGTTCTATTTTCCCAAAGCAACACCAAGAAGCATTGAGAAAAAAATTACCGCATATTTTAATTAATAATGGTTATGGTGAGTTATCAAATTCAATTTTTTAATAATTACAGTTCAATCTTTTTTTATTACTTCGGTTGGTTTCTGAATTAGTCACATTAAAGTTTATATATAACTAATTACTAAATAATAATCTTATATCGATGTTTGCTTGTTAATATTACATAACCATAATATTTTGTATCAGGATCTACCGATTCAGGAGGTGAACTTACTGGTCAAGATAAGCATTCTAAACCAGGATCTGTTGGTTATCCTGCACCTAATGTTCAAATAAAAGTGACAGATCCAGAAACCGGAAAAGTTTTGGGAGTTAATAAAATTGGAGAAATACGTATTAAAGTGCCCTACGTAATGAACGGTTACTACAGGAATCCTGAAGCAACTAAAAAAGCTTTCGATTCTGATGGTATATAACTTAAACACTCAATCAAAAAAGTTTCAATTAGCAAGACTGATATTTAGATTGAGAATTGCAATAGAGAAACAATATATAGTTAGAAATGTCAAATCGTTTCAGGTTGGTTATGTTCCGGCGATTTGGGATATTACGACGATGACAAAGAAATCTTTATCGTTGGTAGAATATCGGAATTCATTCTATTTAGATCAATTAATGTCTCGCCCGCGGAAATTGAAAGTGTTTTACAAACTCATCCCGCGGTATATCAAGCGGCGGTAATAGGAAAGTCTCATGAAATCGACGAGCAGCAACCAATGGCTATCGTATCTATAGTGCCAAATAAAACGGTAGGTATTGCGATCATTTTCAATTATATTAGATATCAAGTATTTAAAATGGTAACTTTTTTTAAATTTATACTAGCAGCAGACAGATCATGTTCATTTATCAAATTTTTTGTTCTCAGGTAACGGAGCAAGAGCTTATTAGTTTAGTGGAAAAGACTCTCCCGGATCACTGCAGACTTCGGGCTGGTGTCAAGTTCATCGATGAACTTCCGCATACAATTACTGGCAAAGTCGCGAAGAAACAGTTGCAAAAAATGTTCGCAAATTAAATTGTAATTATGTGTGTATATGTATATTAAATTATCAATTTTTTATATATATATAATTGAAAGATCGTATGTACAAGCATGTAAATCGTCTTGCCGAAAATTTTTGAAAAAATAGAAAATTATGATCTTAAAATAATATACATAAACAAAATGTTCAAATTATAAAAAAATTTTTATGCATGTAAAATTAATTTGTAGAATTGTTAATTACTAATAAACAAAATTACTAAAAATATAAATTAGTAGTGCGTTGTTCTATATGCGAATACTTGGATTGTACTGCATCGCCATGAATATTAATTATATCCGAATCGTGAATTCAACCATCGAATTTCCGTCATGAACACGAGACATGAGAAACGTGACAACTGTGCAACCCAAATAAGGAATATTCCAATATATAGAGAATAATTACAAATTATATATCAAAGTACTTACATATATGTATATAAAATTGAGTAAGATTTAGCGATTTTTTAGTAATTTTTGTTTTTCATTAACATTTAATGAATAAAAAAAATGAAAAGATTTACAACTCTATAAACTCTTATGTAATGATGACTACTAATATTTTTATCGGTTATTTCCTTGTATTTTTTTAAGTTTCATCATTGAGTATAGTTTATAAAACTAGTCAAAATTTGTTAGTTGCATTTTTCTTCTCAAATTCATTTCTTGAGTTTGCGTCCATTAAAAGCAAAATTTCATATAATTATAAATTTCTTTATCTGCTCTAAAAGTGATCTAAATCATATATATCTCTTTTCATTTTTCTATTACGAGAAAGACAGTTTTAATTGACTCTTTCAGAGAAATATGGTAGTTTTGATTTTCTTACACATTTTTGTCGAATATATAAACCAGCGAATAATTATAAGTTCTAAACATATTTTTTAAATGTCTGTAAATTATTAATATATCTGATGATATGAATCTCCCAATTTACTCAATTGTTATCGCATTAAAATTGATACTCCACCATATCGTATTATCTAAGCTATAAATAATCTATTTTGATACAGATAACTATATATCCGGTGATATACATTTCTACATTTGAAACGATATTATTATCCTAAATATATTCTAGAATTTAATTATATACATAACTTGACTGAATTATTTTTACAATTATGCATTTAAAATTATAA
This sequence comes from Tetramorium alpestre, assembly GCA_021460005.1. NCBI lineage: Eukaryota > Metazoa > Arthropoda > Insecta > Hymenoptera > Formicidae > Tetramorium > Tetramorium alpestre. The sequence goes on along the minus strand of JAJVSH010000039.1, from coordinate 1,167,371 downwards.
AAATCATGAGATATTATTGTCTAAAGTTTTCTTCATATGTGTAGATATTTAATGCATCATTTATTTATATCATTATATTTATTTATTTAATAATATTAATGCATTCTTTTAATTGTCTGTCGCAATATCATGTTGTACTTTTCAAAAAAACAATGTCGAGACATTAAAAAATCTTAAGTTCTTAATTTGCTCAAAATAATATTCTAACAAGTCGTTTCGTGACTGTATTGACAATGAGTAGCAAAAAGAACGAGATTGTTACATCTGCTGGCTATTACTGATGTTTATCATTCGTATACAAAATTGCCGTTGTTTATCAGATGATGACATAAAATAAGTTCTAACATTTGAACACAAATAATAAAGATCATAATCTCGTGATATCACTATATCTATTTTTTTATCTTAAAAACGCAATAAGTACAATACATACATAATACAAAAAAATTTAGACAAATTAATAAAAATTCATTATAAGATAAATTAATAAAAAAATATCATCTGCAATAATTAAATACCAATTTTGCCTTATTTTATCAATTAAGAATATAATTATTCTTAGTCACAATAATTTATTAGAGTGGAAATTTAATTTCATTAATTTTATTTTATTTAAAATTTAATTATTCATTATCTAAATAAGTTATTTAAACATTATTTTAATCATTCAATAAAATATGTCATAATAATTTAAGGAAATAATTTTTTGAAGTTTAATATATGATTGTACATATAATAACTTTATATAATATTATGTAAATATAATATTAGATAAAATATAATTTTATAATTTTGATTTTTTGAAAATCATCAATATCATTAATGTGATAATAAAATTATCGTTATTTGCTTTATAAATAATACATTTGTTATTATTAAACATACATCATTTAATGTTCTCAATGTTAGAACGTAGTAAACGATCAAGTAATGTTTTATAAATGATTTTGTTAAAATATTATTCATTTAATAAAATTAAAATAATTCTATTTAACTATGTATTTTTATTTTGCTAATGCAACGAAAAAATATTGTATATTATTGAATACAACATATAATTTTCGAGATCACGACATATTTCGAGATCAATAATAATCGTTATATACTATGTAAGGACACATAATCCGTAATGTTTCGTTTAAACAAGCATTTTCTTCCTTTTGTCTGTCCTATAAATCCCCCTCTTTCTCCATCTTATTTTTCTTTCTACCTCGTCTCATTCCGTTTATTCGTTCCTTCCATTCTCCTTCACAGTGCAACTCGACGGATTATCCATATTATTCAATGGGATTAACGCTATGATATATTTTCGCGAGATTATGTAATGCTTTTTGCCACATCTTGTTTTGCTTCGTTCAAAATTACGAAATTCAGAACTTTAATATGATGTCAAGAACATGATTTATATCTTTGAAAAATACTCTAGCATTATCGCTAAAATCGAGTTATCAATTAACAATCTAAACCGACAATATCGATAACATCAAATATCGATAACATCTATCGTATAACATTCATTGTCGCTAAAAGCATATTTCCTTTTTCCCATTTATCTCAGAGTCTGGACGGAGCATCTTACAAGCGAATATAAAAGTGCATCAAAACAACAATACTTTCTCGGTTAGATGCGCCGCGCATGTTTTTGCATTTCTCTAAAGGAAAGAGTTACTTCCCGCTAATGCCTCTCGGCGGCATGCATATTTATTATTCGAGAGCCGAGAGATGGGGAGATTTGCCATCTTTCAAATTTCAGCATTTTTCCCGCCGGATACCGCGTGCACGGTTTCCACTCATCTAATTTTTGACAATATTGGAGATTTGTGAAAAAATGCTTGAGTTGCAATAAGTTTCGAGGATGGATCAAATATGATTCGTTCGAACGAAGCTAGCGCGCGATTGATTTTTAACCCGAATGTTTCTTTTATAAATACGCGTGCTGATGGAAAGCAATATCTTTCATATTTTTGATGAGAGAAAGAGAAAGAAAAAGCTCGTTTCCAGAGAACTGAATTATTGCTCGTTTAATATAGTTTTTATCTGACACACGCATTACGGATATCAAGGCAGATCCTTGCTCTCCGTTGAATTATCTTTTTCGATTAAATTCTTTTATGACGTTCTTACGCGAGCGCACGCGTTGTAAGAACTGTGAGCTGAAGGCGCGAAGGTTTTACAGAACATAACGGAGACGTAATGGAAACAGCTGGCAGAAGCTTACAGCGATTTCCATAAAATCGAGCCATTAAGATCTTGTTCAGCTGCAAGCTCGCGGAGAATAGCCGAAGCGAGAAATCAATATTTCAAGAAAGAGAACTGTAAGATAATAACGTGCGTTTTGATTTGATCTTGCGTATATTTTTTTAAAGAATATCTACTCAAAAAATTGATTACCATTTAACCGCGAGTTTGTGATCAAAATTTCAGTATCAATAAATAGTGCAAGAGTCGTGTATATCGCATTGCTTCTTCTTTATCTTACGAGAAGAAAATATTTATTCAAGGTCTGACGACTCGCAGTCCGGCGGGATGCATAGTTTTTTCAAGCGCTTCGATGTAAATTTTCGCGTGCATGCACAACCACTAAACAGAACGAGTGGAGAAAAATAAAAAAAAAAAGAGAGAGAGAAAGATAGAGATTGGAAAAGGAGCGCAACAATTGCATGTGCAAAATGTTTTTCAATAAATCTGCACACGTTAACGTACACTCTTCATATCTTTGACTCACTCTCCCAAAGCACATTTTCGCTCTTTTATTGAATCAAACGCGAGCTTCAGTTCTCTTGTTTGTTTTTCTCTCTGTGCGAATATACATGCGGCATATTCCGTTGATCAAGTTGAAATATAATACATGCGACAAAACGTTTATATGGTTAACAGAATATTTTTCTAATGTTTTTGAATTCTTTCTTACATTTCTCAGAATTAGATGTAATCGAAACAAATGTTCGTTTTTCAATTCTTTATAAAAATTTAATCTATTACAAAATAATAGAAGAATATTTATTAAACTATTCTCTGATAAATACATTACAAGAGAGACTTCATAAGATAGATGTGAAAGATTTGCATATGCACATTCTTTATAGATCTCTATAGCTCTTTATTTCTAGAAGATATATCTATTAATAATTCAGATGTCGAAAGATAAATATAGATAAAGATAGATATTAATAAAGTTCTTTCATTCTTTTAAACGACAAATGCAAAAGCAAATGATAATCAAAATATCATAATTTTCAATATACTTCATAAAGAATCTCATCGTTTGATGTTTAATTTCCGGCTTTTCAATTGTTAAAACATTCAAACTTCTTTCAACGTCGAGCACCAGCTGCTTTCACGGGAAGTCAAAAGGAAATTACTAGTGTGTCTTCATAATAAAAGAGAAGAAAATATGTATAAGTAAAGGCGTTAATTAAAAGTATAACTTTACATTTTCGTCCTAGAGATGTTATGAGCATGATAATAAAACGCAAATCTTCAAAAAATAGTATATTAAATGCATCAAACTTTTAATCAACAATATTTAAATGGTAAAAAAAATAAAATTTATGAAAGTGTTAAGATTAGTTTTTAATAGTACTAATTGCTAGTTATTAAAATATCTGATATTAAATAATTTGTACAGCATACTTTAATAAAATTTTTGATAAAAACAAATCTGTTTTAAACTTGTCAGAAACAATCTATAATTATAAAAAGAAATCTTTCTGATGTATCCTGCATAAATTGTAGTCTTTTATTATAATTTACACTATAACATTAATTTTCATAATCGAAGTATAAAATGTAGAAAACGAAACGAATACATAGGCATGCGCGAAATTGAACGTAGCGAAACACTTTTATTGTTCGCACCTAGAAAATCCATAAGTGTTTGTGCAATGAATCAAAACCGAACTTGATTGCCGATCTCCCATTCGCACGCGCCAAAACGGCAATTCCAACGGACTTGGGCGGGAACCTTCGCGATATTAAATGGTTTATTCGTTTACCGAAATCTCCGGAGCCGTAAACCTCCTGCGATATCTATTTCCCATGATCCACGAGACCGAAAAAAAATAAGATGACGTTATAAAAAAATCCATGATCACATTTTTCCATATTCCCGGCCTATAAACTTTAATATTTTCTGCGATTGTGATTATCGTTATAAGTCTTATCCCAGAACAGAATGCCGTTGTTTCTCTCGGACAAAATCGTGTGGTTCAATTTTTATATTCGCTATTATAGTTCACCGTTAAATGTGAATTATCTATATACGATAGTATGTAGAAACTAATATCGAAATAGTTTATTAACAGTATAATATAGATTTTCTAACGTGTTAATTTTATTTATCTAATTTTCGATTGACAAGAAATTTCAAGCATCACTTACGATCACTTTAGACATAAACTAGATTATGCATGTCGTAACAAATGTCACAACTGCGAAGTTCTCGGTTTCAAAGTATACGCGGGTCGCCAACAAACTAAGCGTTGGCTGTTAAATATTCATACGGACCCCGTCTACGACGCCATTATAATATAGTCTTAGCTAATTCAGCTCGTTATCGCCGGGAACCAGTTCGAAGTAATTCCGGCTCAACGTACCAAGAAGACTTCGCCGACTATTACAATTCCAAAGGCTGGGAGATCAGACGCGAGACGTTTATATCGTGTCCGCATCGGCGAATTGAATAAAAAAAGCAAAGGTGTGAACACGCGACGGGCGTAAAATTGAAATATAGCTTGTTGTTTTTAATTAAATCGTCTCGCTTGTCGCGACTCGCTCATGTGAAATTAACAAGCTCAACGGCGGCCGAAGTTACGGAAGTACTCTTAGCTCGCTGATATTACGGACTTAAATTTTCGATGAGATTCCCGTAATAACGTGGAAGTATATTTTGGCGACATTGTGAAGTTATGTAGCAAGATTTCCACCTGTGATTATCCGGTGTATGCGGATTTAATCTTACATTTATTAACCTATATAAAGCTGGCTTATCTTCAAAATTTAGTAATTGATCCTTGTGTCCCAGTTTTAGAGTTTTGTATACGTATTGAAAACAATTCTAATGATTAAATATGAAAATTACATTCAAAAACATGATGAATCAACTTTATGCAAAAAATTAATTGATAAAAGCTCTTAAAATTATCATTATTGCCTTTTTCGTTGCATTATATCGCAATTACCTTGCAATCGATCATGTTTTTCCGCTCAATTTTATTTTTGTTTCTTTATCAATTATTTTATGAAAAATTAATTACTTATACAACACAAATCAAATATTAGTTGGTCTTTAACAAATAGAATTTTTATTACATCAGAGTTATGTTACGTGGAGATAATTTTTTTAGTTTATCGAAAGAAATTATTTCTCTTGTCTTGTTATTTTAATAACAAATATTTTATGTATACTTTGATGGCAAAAGCCATTCGCGAGCACAGCATATAATAATATTTACTCCCGATTTATGCAAGTTTCCTAAAGATTGCTGGAATCTCTATGACTAGTGATCTATATAGTAAATAGTCTTATCAATCGTGAATTATTGATTATTATCATTGATGAGTTGATTACGGATAAAATCTAAAATTAAATATAGTTTTGCTAGGAATTCTTAAGATCACAGATAAGAAACGTATTCTAAAAAATTTTATCTCACAAGGTTCGTGCTGTATGTGATGCAAACATTTAATCAGGTTCAAAGCACCGTATTAAAAATAAAGAATAAGTTCCGTAAAGAGCCGTATAAGCTCTACACACAGCTCTCTGCATCGTTGATGTATTTGGGCTAATGATACAGGCTGAATGCAACTCTGGCGGATTATGAATGTTAACTTGTATCCTTTTGCACAGTTAAGCCTCGACTATGATTAGGATCAAACTCTTGCATTTACAGTACTTTAGGGTACGTTTATATAGATTATGCTAGACCTACTTGATGTTCCGTAACCTAGACATTCTCTATCCAAAGTTTAAAGCTGATGCTTCCATTGCAACAAGCATATTAGAAATTTGTGGTTCATTTGCGATAATAAATATCTTGAAAATATTGGTTTGGTATTTCTATGAAAATAAGACTGTGAGAAAGCTTATAATTGAAGAACGAATTTTGTTAAATTATTTAAATTTATAATCAAACTTGAAGAAGTAATATACATATATGCAACATCAGAGAAATTTAGTATACAGTTTATATCATATTAACAGATGATTGATTTAATAGACAATTATGTAAACGGTGTGTGTTTTCATAAGTAGTGTTTACATAAGTAGAATCGATTCGATATTATGAAACTCGGAAGGAAATGAGGCATCATGTATAGCACGATCTATAACCGAGCTTGATCAATGACTGTATTACAGCCTGGTCCTTTGGTACATGAGGCACTTGCGTGTCACAGATTGCCTAATCTCTCACTACAAATTCACGCGTCACGTGGCTAATGTCAGTAAGCAATTCAGTTTCGTGGAATCGTGGCTAATTACGATTTTACGAGGCCAAATATATTACCATGCTACGCAGGTGAACTTCGTTAGGCGTGCTAGACAAATGGAATATTAATCGGAAATACGTGCTTCCGTCCGGCATCACAAGCCACATCCTGTGCTACTGCGTTTAACGGCCTCTACTAATAAATCTCGTTTCCTCTACGCTGCGAACAATTGAGGCGATTGGCCAATGCATCATCAAGTTTGCACAGTTTCGTAGAAATCATACTTGAATGCATATATTTGGTGCTACTGAACCAAACAACATATCCAGAATTATACTATTATAAACTTTTATGCAATTTTTATTTACAACAGTCTACAAAAGACATGTTATATAATCTAAATTTTTAATTAAAATTGAAAATAAATTTGTTAGTAATAAGTAGATAATATTTTTCCTTTTCCTTTTCAAACTTTCTGCTCCTTGCTTTAAAGTAATATATAAATTATAATGACAATAAATTAATAAAAAGCTTATATATATAATTGGAACAACTATAAATTACATTTTATTTCGACCATACTACACCATTTGGAAGGCTCTATGCAATTGTAACAATAATATACCTCTCTCAGTATTTTCTTCCTCAATTCCTGATGTAACGAGGTAATGGACCTCCCGTGAGACACGAGTGTCCTTGTCGAGGAGCGAAATTTATGATTGGATCGCACTCCCGAAGTAGCACGGGGAACCGTAGCGCGTGTTTATCCGTCGCGGACGCCGGTAAGTCTAATGGGGTGTAAAAGGGCCGAAGGTGTATATATGGCGAATGGACGAATGAGTCAACGAGCCGTGTACCGAAGGAGAAACAGGGCGAGAAAATGTGCCGGACCAAGCGGGGAAAAAACGCTCGTGCTCCAATCAAATAAATCACTCGCATTGCTACCTGACCTTCTCCGCGGTTTTTTCTCTCTACGCATTTTCCATCGCACGTCTCTTTCCACCGTATGATGTAAATTACGACATGAACTTGGGTTCACCAAGAATTGTATCCAGCATGACCGATTTTTTCTGTAACTTCGCTTCCATTCCTCGCGATAATTGCTTTGCTTCGTAATCAGAACCGGTAAAAGGGTAGATATCTTTATATCGCTTGAAAAAGTGCGGAAACGACCGACGAGTTTACATCTCTCAGGCAAACAACAGGAAAATTATAAAAATTTGAAACATACGCAAAAGTGAATCTAGACAAACCTAAACGTCTGTAAATTTTAATCTTTCGTAACAATGTCCGAAGCTGTTACCGTTCGTAACTACATTAACCGGAGTTGCTGGGCGGTAACTTTTTATTTCGCTTCTTCGAGAAGGATACGCGGATGTTACGTCAGGGGCAGCGGTCGTAGTGAAATTAATTACAGGCCGCTCGCTATACAGAACATGGAAATAAACTTACTGATGTTGTTAACGGATTGTTTTGTGCAACAAGGGATTGCTTAAAAAAATCTTTTGCATGTGAAAGTAATGCACTGTTTTAACATATATTAATAATTCGGTAAAAAATAATTTCTTAATATACATATAATTAAGAAATTATCGAATTATACATTACACAATTTTTGATTGATCTCAAATTAAATACAATACAAAAAGATTCTTTAACCAACGAAACCGTCGAACTAAATCTTATACTATTTGTATAATCGGAATTTCTGATTATAAAATTTGTTAACTCGCACTCGTAAAGTTTAGATAAACAGACAATTAAAATTGGAATCGCATTTAAATTTCAGAAGAAAGCCCCGATAATTATCATTGCAATTCAAATCGCGTTACAAAGACCAATTTCCATTAATTTCACAAAGAGCTTTTGTACTGCTTTTTTTTATACTGCTTCAACTGGTTCTACATGGCTACATGATCCAATTAAAAAAAATAGATATTCATTAAAAATCATTAAATACATCGGCAATCTTAAAAAATGAAAGATAAAAATTTTCACAAAAATTTTCTATGCTATGGTCTTTTATAAAAACTTTTTGTCTCGAACTTGAATTCACAATTAAGCCTGAATGATTATGCGAATCTATCATCCTTGTGAGATTGTAAAAACTCGAAATAGAACAGACTCTCGCGTTATTAATTGGAATTGCAAGTAACTATTGAGACAAATTGATATAAGTTATTCGAATCAGACGGTTTCACTATGTTTTCCGAAGGAGCATCGAAAGTTAGCGCACACAGCAATACAGAGCCGCGAAAACAAGCGGCAGCCAGCAGTATAAGTTCGGACAACCCAATTATATGAAAATTTCGTTACGAAAATCAGTTTTCTCGTAAGTTGGCGTAAGTTGGCGCACGGGCAAAGTCGCCGGCACTTTCGGTTGATTTTACATGGCGGGGACATTACTCCGTTAGCTAAAATCCCGTTAAAACATCCTCAAGCGAAGTGGAAACTTCGCAGAAGCGACGCTTTCATCAAAATCAGTGACACGCACGACATTTGAGAACAAGAAATATGATCTCGTGGTTTTCGGACTTTCGTGCTCTCCGGCCACGAATAAACAGAATCGTAGGAAGAAGCTCGTGTCAAGACCAAGTAAAAACATAGTTGGTTTGTCACTGGTTTTGTAGTTGTAAACTTGAAAACGTTTTCAGTTACAAAAGTATATTTAAAATTATATAGATTTTTAATCGTAAGATGTAAAAGCTATAATTTCTTATCAAATGCGGACAGTCACAAAATATCTAGCTAAAAGCGAAAGCAACAGTTTCGAGACTATTGTGTAACAAGGCGAAGTTGATTCTTCCGTTCCAATGAGCAATTTATGAAGAGTTCTCAAGTGCTTTCTCGTAATTAAGCGTATGTAAAAAGTTGGGAACAAAAAGAGAATAAGGACAGGAATTAAAGAATTTTTTATAGGACCGATAAAAGTGTCAGATAACATACGTCAGTAACGTGCAAAATTTCGGCGAGTCCCTAAAAGGCAAAGGGTGGACGATAGCTACGGCGTAAAACGAAAGCGTAGGCGAAGCGTGGAGAAACGCAGAGAAATGTCATTCGTGACAGAAGATAAATTTTACGATGCACAGACTACGACCCCGTAAAAATGGTGGCGACATTAATTCGACGGTGGGGCACTGAACGTTAAAGCACCTAACAGTCCGTATTAAGTCCGATCGTGTACGACATGTGCATGTATGCGTGCGTCATGTACACTGTCGCAAAGTTTCTCTTTTAATTGAATCCGAGAAAAGATTATCATATCTGAGAAATTATTTCGAGTCATATTTCTATTGTATTACTTCTGTCACATAAAAATTATTTCGAGATGTAGTTCCTTGAAATCTTTAGCATAAAAAGAATAGCTACTATGGATTATTTTAAAAATATTCTTTAAATAATGAGATTAATATTTTTATAATTATAGCTATTATAAAATGGGCATCAGGTATTTAGAAAGATTAATTAATTAATTTCATCATATCAAATATTGCAGTATTATCTAATAGAAATATCAATAATCCCTAAATAAACCATAGACGGTAACCGCCATTTATTGCCTGTCTACTTCAACTATGAGATAGTTTAGATGTGGAAACTAAATGGAAACTATCCCGTAGACATCCGATATTGGCGAAAAGCCACGGGAGTCGATTAATGAACGAGACTTCATCGTTCCGAGTTATATGGGAATTATCAAATGATTCCATTTTCTAAAATACTATCATTTATTAAGTGGCATATTTTTTCCCATTAAATAATAACAGAACAAAGAAAAGCATTTCATGAATAGTTTTCAAAATAGCTTTTTCGATTCATAAATGTATAAATATTGAACATCGATGTTCCATGGGGATAATAAATAAATTTTAAACAGTTTTATATTGAAAAATCTATGATTGGATCTTCGTGAAGCTTGATAAATTTATAGGCAGAGCTGTTATATATTTTTACAACAAAAGCTAGATATCGATCTTATAATTTCTGATAGAATTCCGAATGCATAAATTCAAAAAAATATATAAATATATATCATTTATAATTTAAATAATTTAATATCGTAAATCCTTCGATAATTGTGACTTTTAAAGGAGAAAGATGAACAATGAGAAGAAGAAAGAAAAAGACGAGCATCTTGAATAAAGTTATCGTCATATTGCATGTCTGGAGAGAAGCGAGCACGACAATCGATTCTTGGGCGCCTCTCGTGATTCAAATTTCGGCCTGAGAAGAAATTATCGTTCGCGTATTGCATTAAGCGGGATTTATGACCTTCTACGTCGCGAATCTAAATTTCTGACGAGAAGCCACGGTAATGAAGCCCATTATCTTGGCATTACGTTACATTCGCAAGCAAAGTTGCTTTAAATTCAATATCGATCAAATCATTCCTGGAAATATCAAACATCAACTGTCCTCATTCACATTTTTCTATTTTTATAAATGCAATTTACTTATTAATTTATTATATCGTATTATTTGTTCCAGTCAAATTCAGTGTTAATTTTTGCGTAAAAATAATTTCAATTCCGATAAAAATATTATCTGTACAAAATATTTAATTTTTTATGTGACAAAAATTATATTAATACTATGATTACTAATTGGAGCTATTAAATAAATTATAAGAAAATACATTAATTAACATTTAATTAATTAATTTTTTATTTATAATATTTATTAATTGCGTTTCTACTATATCCTTCAACAAAAATTTTTGATCATGTAGCAATTTATTTCCTTTATGAGCATTAAAAATTTTAATCCAATTTCTTTCTAAGTTCTTAGAAAGAAATAAATTTAACGTAACTGTCGCAAATTTAACATAATCATCTGTCTGCATAGTTCCCCAATCAAGTCGATTCTGAAATACCTGCGTAGCCGCACAATCGAAGGTCTGCTGCGTTTGCTGCTCGTAACAATTACGTCTTTATTAACCACGGGGACCGGCTGAAACGGCCAGAAACGCTGGCCGCCAGCAGGTCTAATTAGCGTCACTACAGCGAATTACCGGCGTCCGGAATTTCGCCGTTAAAACGCGCCCGGGAAAACACGGAACGGCACTTTTCCGAGGGATCCCGAAACGCCCGCAGCGGTGATACGACCGAAATCGCGTTCAGCAAAAAAATCACCCCCGACAACTTCGTGGCAATCGCACTTCGTTCTTCTCCTCGTTCTTTTTGTCGCGTTCGCGTCTTCGTGATTATCTTCCCACGCCTCCATATCGCGGCTGCTTTTTCCACAATAATGCGCAAGTTAATGACGGCATTATCGTCTGTTAATTACATTTTTTTAAATTTCTAGGGAACAGAATCGTTAAATATAACAGAATCGGTCGACGATGTAGTGAGGGCATGATTTTCAATTGAGTGAGCATTTGAAAAACAAAATTGTATAAAAAGTTTTAATATTAATTTTGAAAATTTAAATTTTCACGATAGAGTTAATAAAGAGAATATTAATCATACTTTTGTTGCGTAAATCAAAGTAATACAAATTAAAATTATATTTAAAAACTTGTAACTAGTATCGTTTTATTTCATGTGACAGTGTCACATTAATCCGATATTTCAAAATTGATTTTTCTGTGAATAATTTAATTTCATTACATCATTGATTCCCGAACGCAAGTAGATTATTAATATATAATAAATGTAATATAAAAATTAATTTTCAAATTTCACATATTAATTTCACATAATAAATACAGGTTTAACTTTTTTTTCTTTCAAAGAAATGAAATGTGCAACTGTTACATTAAAGTGATACGATTTATGTAAAGTTTAAAAAGTCCTCTTTCAAAATCCGCAAAGATGATAACTATAAATTTTAGGAAGATTTGGAAACCGTTGTGTCAGATTGACACTAGCAACGCGCATCATTCGACAGCTGTCAAAGCCAGCATTGGATAGCGCCTAATGGGAGCTAGGCATATGTTGTAGGACACTTCATTGGTACACGACGTAACCAAGCTCACGTGCCAGTCTGGATCATGTCAGTTGCGGTTATCAACACCGTTCCTCATCAACCCATCCATTCTATATAAATTAACTGTCACGGACGCGTAATAAATCTCGATGAATCGGTATAAGCAATCGCATACATGTCATTAGCAACGAAATGGAGAACAATTTATATTTTACCAAAATATGAAATGAGATATAGATTTAAAAAAAAAATCAAACTCACCGAGCACTCGTAGGCTGGAGCAGCATCGCGAGAAGCTGTAAATATAAGAAACTATTTAAGAAACGTATAAATAATAATAATTATTATTATAATCTTAATAAAGCTTTCAATAATTATTAGACATTTCTGTAACCGCGTCAGTTACTCACCTAATATAAGAAACTATTAGAGACGTTACATATGAATAATTATTATAATTTTAATAAAGCTTTCAGTAATTATTATATAGGTTTCTGTAATCGTCAGTTACTGTAATATACTTACAATTTCCATAGCGGCGATGGTAATTCGTCGTCGCTGAAGAGGAAGGGCCGAATTAGCGTGATGTACATCGTCCGGTGTTTCCGAGATATTATTCGACACTCCCGAGTCTTTATTCAGCACTTCCGGAACATTATTCGACATTGTCAATTTTATTCGACATTTCAGCGACACTACCGACTCGAGCACAAAAAATTATTTATTATTACAGTTTGTGAACGAAATACGTAACTCGACCCTGTCGGCGAGAGAAGATAGGTTACGGTGTAAGTTATCAAGCAATTACGATTTACATCGATCAACATAATCGACGTTAATTAAAGCGTTAATCACAATCGCCCGATATCACATTCGACACTCCCGAAACTTTACGCGGCACTCCCGACACATTTTATTCGACGTTCCGGCGAGCACTGCGCGATACTCCCGGCGTCAACTCCAACACGCGAATTACTTCACGCGAGAGGCTTGCGAGGGCGAACGGAGCAACTTCATCCTTCTCGACGAGGATACGAGGTTACGGTCGAGTACCCGCGATTTACATCGATCGCGTACGTTAATTAACGCATAATGACGACCGTTCGATATCTCATTTGACGCCCCGGAGACGTTATTCGATGCTAGCAGGCTCCTGTTCGCCCAAACGAGTCGCTTAGACGGGTAAAATCGACGAAAAACGCGGAGCGATCTCGCTCCGTGGAGTAACCGACGGCGGCGGAGCGGAGACTAATTGTAAGATGGCGTCGGGCGCCTAGTCGAATAGATCGCGATCTATGCGAGGACTCTATCCTTCGCGAACCGTTGACGTTGGCATTCGGCGCCTAAATATTATGCATAATGCTTATAATTATCGTTTTCTCATTAACGAATCATCGCCTATACAGCACAAAACTTGCATTTACATTGTAGCAATATTGCTGCAAGATTGCAATCTTGTTGCAATATTATGCTACAATGTAACTTTTGTGTTGTATGGGGCGTTACGACACAAACAGCTGCAAAATATGACAGGGTGAATTGCTTTAAATAAATAGATTAAATTCCCACACTGGTAGAAGCAATGTGTGAATATCACACATTTTTGGCGTGTGATGTGTGTCCCCCGTTTTAAGACGTCTATGAATGTGTGAATTTTTAAAAAATGTGTGATATTTACACGTTGCTTCTAACAATGTATTTTCTTGTGTATATTGACCTTGCAAATGGAGTTAATTCTAATCGAAAGGAGCTACTTTCATGTTGATGCGTTATTTCTTAATTTTTCGTAACGTAACTCGACTTTTCCAGACGTGATGCTTTTGTAATTAATTCTATTTCGGAAGAGAGGTTCAAACTATAAAGATAACGAATCCCACGGTTTTCGCGATTATTCGCGATATTCGGGCAACAATACTTTTTCACAGACTTGCGTGGAGATGATCTCGACATCGTTAATAAGAGCGTTTACAGTGCAGGTCGGAAACGGGTGCACGCCTATGTATAACGTTAGCGGAGGATCTAGACAGCACTTCCGGCAAACAACGGAACGGCAACTCAGTAATGCGAAGCGACTTTGTAACAATACATTCGGCTTAATCGGGCAGAACAGCGCGTTTCGCATAGGGGCCCGTGTATATCCAACTGCGAGCTTAACTGCACGTTCGTGCACGTCGAATGTACCACTCCGGCTCCGGTTGGGTTTCTCTCGCACTCGCTCTCCTTCTTCTTCTATGCAAAATCGAGAAAGGAAACCGCTTTAATCCTTCGCAATTCTACCACAAACTAAATATGACATAATTGCAGGATCTTTCACTTTTTAAGATCTGTGGAATTGAAACGCTTTTCACATCCGCAGATTTGCTTGTTTGCAATTTTCTCAATAAATATAAAATAAATATAAAAATAAAATGTTACTTTCGTTTGGTTGACGAAAGATAAACGAAACAGAATGGATTTACACGCACTTTGCATAATAATTGAGAGATTGAACGGAAATTTTGGCTCGATTCTCTAACTTCCTACATGACACAGGATCCACGATTCATTATCAAACAATGGAGCGGCGAAGGGAAGAGGAAGCGATTTGAAGGGCGCGACGTGCATTAGGGAGAGACAGCTCCTGTTCGCGAGACTTCGATTACTAGATTTACCGAATGTACCATTCTAGAGAGATTCTAATGCCTAGCTTTCAACTGGGTTACCCTATTCCCAAATTCCCATGCGATCCAATTCGATCACTGTTTAGCTATAGAACGCAGAGACGTGCAGGCAGTATACTCCCATGCCTTAACTTAGACTGTGCAAAAGTCTCAATAGTTCGTGATTTTCAAAAATATCTTAAAATTCTTTATTTATTGACTCTAAGTAAAATATTAATGTTTTATGTCTAAATTTAAAAATTATATTCAAAATTCTATTGCAATTTATATCACAGTAGCAGTTTTTTATCAAAAACAAAAGATATATACTTTCACTTTCGTAATAATTCTCAGATTAATTGATTTTTATGAACAATTGAACGTCGATTAATTGAAAACTGAATACTAATTATCTGAATACGAATTCACATTATGAATCATGTTTGATTCTCAAAGCCAATTTTGTTACTTACTTAAATTTTAATATCAAGAGTAAGTTAAAATACGGAAGCAAGTGATAATATAGTGAAGTCCGCTTGCTAATTCTAATTATGTAATGAATACGTATTTTCCTCTTCAACTGAAAAGTTTTAGTCAAAGCTAGTCTTTGTGAATTACAAATTTCATTGAAAACAGAACAAATTTTATTACAAATTTCTCTGACAAATACCGAAAGTTTAAATGTTCTTACTTTTATTAGAAGAATATCAATTCTTGATATGAAATTTAGAATAAACATTATTAACATCAATTGTTGTTACATCAATTTAGAAAAAAAATCTTTCAAATTAAATGAGTATTAAAATCAATATCAAAAATTAGACTCATATCTTAATACATCCTGAAAGAAATTTACGTGGTGTAGAATCCAATAATGGACTCGTCCATTCGCAAGCTAAAATGCGAAAGCGAGCGACAATACAACGAAATTCGCTTACTAATTCTAATTACGCAATCAATACGTATTTTCCTCTCAAATCCAAAACTTCTACTCAAATTTAGCCTTTGTTTATTGTAATTCTCTGTGACAAGTGCAGAGCGTTTACTCTGATGCTCTTATTTTTTTATAAAAATTTGTACGAGAATCAATTTTAATATAAAATTTACAATAATGTTATTAACATTGTTGCAATAATTTACAAAAAAAATATTATTGCAACCTAAACAAATATTAAAGTCTATATCAAATATTAGACTCGAAGCTTAATATATCTTAGAGAAATTTATACGCGCGATATAGGGACCGAATAATGGACTTGTCTATCTGCAAGCTAAAATGCAAAAGCGAGCGACAATGCAGCGAAATCCGCTTACTAACTCTAATTATGCAATCAATACGTATTTTAATCTCCAATCGAAAACTTCTAGTTAAATCTATAGATAGGCTATAGCCTTTGTTCATTATAATTCTCTGTAACAAGTGCAGAAAGTTTACTCTGATACTCTTATTTTTATATAAAAATTTGTACGAGAATCAATTTCGATATAAATTTAATAATAAATCTTATTGACGTTGTTGCAATAATTTAAAAAAATTTTTACAAATTGAGAGAGTATTAAAGTCTATATAAAAATTTGACTCGTATCTTAATATATCATATTGTTAGAGAAATTTGTACGCGCGATAGGACTCAATAATAGACTTATCCATTTGCAAGCTAAAATGCAAAAGCGAGCGACAATGCAACGAAATCCGCTTACTAACTCTAATTTCGCAATCAATACGTATTTTGCTCTTGAATCCAAAACTTCTAGTCAAGTCTAGCTTTTGTTGAATTATTAGCCATTGTAGTTTTCTATGACAAGCGCAGAAAGTTTAGATGATCTCTTTTATGACAATTTCTATAGAAATCAATTCTCGATATGACATTAACAATAAACATTTCTAACTTGTCGCTACAATTTTAAAAAGATATCAGTACAATTGTGTTAACATAAATTCTATGTCGAAGAATGCATATTTCATATTTTAATATCTCGTATAAAAAGTTATGCGTTGTACTTATGCCTAAAAGTGGACGAGTCTATTTATAAAATATCTACAAATGTGAAAAATATCAATAATACATATCAAACACTCTCGCTGATATAATTACGATACTAATTCACATTTTGCTTCAGTATCTAAAAATTCTAGTCAAATATCGCTATTGTTATATTATTTCAATTTTTTATGACAAATATAAAAAGTTTATTCTCATTTTTACAATTTTTCCGTGTATAAATCTCGACGTAGGATTAACAACAAATATCATCAACTCGTTGCATCAATTTTGAAAGGATACGCGTACAACGAAACAAGTATTATGTCAAAATATATACGTTTCGATTTTTAATATGTATTTCCTACTGGAATTGTACATATAGGCTTAAACTTAAAAGAATGGACTCGTCCACTCGGCCGCAGAACACCTATTCGCGGAGAGTTAAAAAAAATACGCGAAAAGAAAGTAGTGCCAATCGAGCGATGATTATTCGGTTATTAATCTTAATATCTATCCTCAAATCCACAGATTTCCGGAGCTGGACATTCTACGAGTTTGTTGGCATCATTTCTGCAAGGCATGTCCGCGAAATTAAAGTATTTCATTGATAAATAAATGTGCTGGCAATAAAATTTAGATTCTAGACGCTTGCAATCTATCAAGGCATTCTACCCCTTACGTCACGACAGAAAAATCGCCTGATTCCGCGGGCCAATCAGCGTCGAGCGTCGCTGATGGCGCCCGCCCGGGTCATCACGGGATTAATAAGACGATGTATCCGCGTCAGTATATGCCGGGTCGCGCTCGCGTTTGTGTTTGTGTTGCGTATCCTTTTTTCGGATTCCGTCGAATCGAGATATTTCCGTCTCGAAAACGCGTGTCTCGGGTATACAGCTTGCCGGGGACGCGGCAAGGCCGACGCATTCATGCGGAAAAGTCGCTAAAAACTCGCTAAGCGATAATACGCGAAGACGACGCGAAGACGACCGTCGTCGGCCGTCGCCATTACCGTTGGCAAGTTCGTTTCCCAGTCTCCGATTTCGCCGCGTTCAAATCCGCGTCGGAAACCGGCGTGGCACGCGCGCTGAAAGCGTGCGAAAACGCAAGGAAACGAATCCCGACAGCGAAATTGTCGAAATCGGCGGCGAGCTTTTTTCGGAGCCGCCGGCGGCGAGCGCGTCGAAAAGCGCCAAAACGCGGAAGAGATCGCGCGAATTCCGCCTCGTCGTTTTGCGTTTACGGAGCGAGGTACTTCGGGTAGTAATGAACGATCGCGGACAGGCACTCTCCCTTTTGTGCAACGCCGCGCCGCTTGGAAGTGATGTCGCGTCGCGGTGTGCCGGGATGCGGAAACGGGCTCGGGCCGCTGATAAAAATTTCCCGGCGTCGCTGGACATCGTCGCGAAATGAGAATGACGCCCCATGGACATGGACGTTGAACGTCAAACACGCTCGACGAGAGAATCGTACGTTGCGGCGTCCCGGTTGCAACTGTCACGACAACGGTGAGTGTCAGCTCGGAATGAAAATGGTTAAATTTAATGGAGTACCGACGCTTTACCTCGCTCAATATCGAATATCACGAGCGTCAGTATTATCCGCTTTGTGGTCGCAGTTAGAATTTTAGCCCTCCAGTCTCGTCGCGCGATCTTTTAATAATTGTGTATTAATTAGGTTCATGTAGAATGGAAGAAAAGACCAATACCTGAATACATAATTATTTTTTTTATCCCACCAAAAAAAATTATATATTTACATATCAGTTTTACTTTCTTATTATTCCTTAAATATTATTTCGAAATTTTGTTTCATTTTATATGAACTCGAAAAGCTAATTAAAGAAAATATTTACGTTCTCGACGTAAAAAATATAAATTGATTTTTTTTTTATATTGGAGCTGCATTGATTTATTTTATGAAAAATAACGCGACGACTGAAGGGTTAAGAGAAAAGGTATTTTTGTAAGGTATTAACGAACAAAGGTATTATCGATATTCTATTAAATCAAGCATTTTTTATGTTTTCCACACGATCCTACGTAATTGCATTTTATGCATGGAAAGTGGCCTGCGATCGGTTCGTACGAAAAATAACAGATTAATGAAAAATGCTTAATATGAAATAATGCTTAATATGAAATAATGCTTAATCAGATCTATGAATAATATGTACATTTAGCGGGAACCTTTAGGATTTCGAACGATATATAAAAACACCTGTTGCTCCTGTTGAATTAAGATCTGATTTTGAAAAGAAATATTAAAAATGCATGGAAAAATGTGAAATACTTATTATTTCTCATGATTAATAGTTTTAATAACACTGATGCCTTTTTCTCCCAGAGAAATCTCTTTAATTTACCGTGATAGTTTTTTTATTTATCATACTATGTAATGAGAAAAAAATTATAAATTTTCGTAGACTCTAAATCATTTATGTACCTCCGTAAGTGAAAGTTAATTAAATGTGAGTATATAGCGATATATTTGAAAGAACTAATTTGAAATGTATAATAATACGTAAACAGTATTTTGTCTTAATATTCATATATAATTCTAAAAATTTCAGTCACTATTGTGTCATTTCATCGCCTATGCGCAAGCCTCTCTTTCGCAAAGAAAAGAGTGATGAGGCGGTAGAAGATAGAACTATAGTTCAAGGAGAAAGAGGAGGCTGGAAGAGTATCCGCATTGCGAGATACCTTAAGCTCGCGCATCCACCTGCCGACGAGTGCGACTGTGCTTCATCCATATTCAGCGATCGCCGAGGAAACAAGTGGAACGAACGGATGCTGCGGCGGAGAAGCGTGCAGGAGGCGAACGTTACTCGCGATACTCTCCTCAAAGCATGCCGCGCATATGATCTATATTCCATTCCATGACCCATCCGGAATGCCGTCTGCATTCTCTTTTTTTTTTATCCGCCTCTATTCACCGAGCAGACTTTTCCGGTTTCCTTCAACGGGTGCATCTCCGCATAGCCGGCTACAGATTTCTTTTTTTTCCCATTAACATTGTGCAATAACGATAGCTATTTTCTTTCAATATCGCAAGCATTTTAATTCGTTTCATTTTAAGTCGTTCGTCAAACGAGCCATCGAGAGATCGAGATCGGTGTTACGCATCGAATGTACGCGCAGAATATCTTGGAGAGATATTAAAATAACGTTTACGAATGAGTTTCTGAAATTCGCCGTATACGTAAGATTCGGTGCTACATCACATGAAATATCGATGTCAATTCTTCACATTCTTACGTCAGTGTATCTTCGGAAGAAAACAATTTTACACACACTCGAGACTGTTGCAAGAAAACTCCGAACCGGTCGGAAATTTATAGGCTATTATAGTTCAGATTTGTCTTGAGACGACAGAAATGGACATCCCAAGTATCCTCAGAAATGAATGCGATCTATTTTCTATTCCGAGCTTCTTTTGGCGCAAAAGTTTCTCCTTCGTTACTCGACATCTTTATAGTACACGCACGTCCTGCTTTAATCGCCGCTATTAATTCTTTTTATCGCTACCAAAGATTTATTTCGAGATTATCTTCGAAATTGTAATAACAAGAGGAAGACTGTATCAAACAATTCCGAGCATAATTATTCTAGATATAAACTTAGAGCCGATAGTTTGAAATTAAAACGCGCAGGCCGGAGGCAAATATTTGTTCCTAAAATATGCAGTCCTTAATTCGCTATTGCGTATAATTTCCTTTCCGAAATATAAGAAAGATTAAGTAATTTATCATACTACATTTATCGATTTCAAATATTTATACAGAATTTTTAATTTATAATATTATATTGTGTTATATTTCTCAGTTTCTTAAACATTTAATTGGAGGTAATGAATATCTGTATAATTTAGCCTTCGTTTAAATTTACGCGCTTGAAAAACTAATTCCAAATCCGTCAAAGGAGATCATTAAAACATTTTCCAGTAATAGTGAGACTTGCAAGAGTGCGCTGATGATACGCGGATGAAAGGAAAATCTGTGATGCATAGGGGGAGAGGAAGAGAAGGGAAAACTTGGTGGAACCAACGGGATATAGATAGATTGCGTCTGCTTTGAGGATGCTTGCAACATCTCAGACGACTTTATTCGTTCTTGCACGACTTAGAGATATTTTCGTCTTTTCACGTTTGTCGTTTGATCGCTGAATATGGATGAGGAGCGCTGAATGTAAAGCACTCGTATGCCAGCCATCGGCAAAAGGCAAATAAGTTTGAGGCGCGAATAACGCGCATGATTGTATCGATATTCGCGTCGCCTTACGCAAAGCTCGTTATTTCCTGAGAAAAATGAAGAGGCTGAAAAACTACTTTCAGGATATTAGATGTCTCGTCGGAATGCTCCTTTTGCAGCCAATATCGATACGACATGCGTTTTATTATATATTTAATATATCTAAAAGTCGCTTTGTTGTAAAACAAATATATCGAATGTAAACACAATCTTTAAAAAAATCTTAAATATTTATTATACAAACTAGTATACATGTATAAAAAGAAAATTTAAATTGTAATTGTATTATAACAGTTTTCAATATTCAAATTTAACAAGAGATAAGTATTCGTGTATTACGAAACGTGTTTGCTTTCTCAGAATCGAAGGGATAAAGTATTCTGTTTAATTTACATTATATGTACCGTACTGCTTTAATAGTGTGCGTGTTCTCCCTGGACGTTTGAGGCGGTTGACCGGATTTGACCGGATTGAACATGACCACGCGAAAAGTTTGACTTGAAGACGTACAATCGCTTTAACGGTAGAAGTGCTGAAATAGCAATCCCTATGCATCGCCCCGGGAGTTTTCGAGACTGGCTCTCCAAAACTCCAAATCGGAGTGGCGGTGCCTCGAAAGCGATTGGACAGCGAAACCTCCCAGTGAGCTTCGGCCCGGCGTATAACCGCGGATTAACCCCGTAATGCATCTCTGTGCCTTAACTTTACATACTAACTTGCAATACAACGCGTGTAAACTCGCTCCGGCTGTCCAGTCTATGCACGACGGGATCGCGGGTAAAGTCCACCGTCCGCGAATTTACATAACACAGGTAAAGCGTGGCATATGGACCAATGATACGACCTAATATCAGCTTCGCGAGAGTAATATGGCAGCGCGTATCAATGGGTCGATGCGTGTAAACTTGTTCCGACTGTCCAGTTTCCACGTGACGGATGGAGACCATCGCACACAAATTTACATAAACCGCAAGCATGGTCAACTCGATCAATGGAAAGTTCGGCATAAGCCTCGCAAGAACATGAAATGTCGACTTACACTAAACTGTTTCAATGATTAGTATTTCTATGCTGTTCTCGTGTCCACTTTGTGCATAAAGGGCCTAACACGTCACGTGGTCATATTAGTTTGGGAATATTACAATATGACCTCAAGATAAATAATGTGGTGCAAACAGCGTAGCAGAGAAGGCCTATTTAACTGGAGCAAATTTCAGTGTGCCTGATTGAGGCGAGTTCTGATAGTTCAAATTAATATCAACCCTTTCACGAATCAGAAATTCCAATAGCGATACGCATAGAGCGGACCAATATGCACAAAAGCATCAGTTAGTTTGCTTAGTAATATAAAACTTTTAATATTAAAAATATTGGTTAATATTTTAACATTTAACATGAAAAAACTAAATAGAAAAATATATATATAACATTTTATGTTTGTACATGTATGCATAAAAAAACAACGTGCGATAAATTTTATGTTTATATTCCACACTAGAGAACCGATTTATACTTTTTTACTTTTTACTTTGTATGATTGTTGTGCACATTGCCATAACTTGTATCATGACAATGTATCGTAGTTTTAACATCATATTAGATTACATGAAATATTGTGTCATATGGCGCTACCACGTTTTCAAATAATTGTGTAATTCTAAAGTTATTTTATAACGAAAATATGTATTATCTATATTCTATACTCTCGTTTCTATTGAGTAATTCAGGAGAAATCTGTCTCGAAATATGAATACGAACCAACAGATGGATCTTGAGAATCAGTTAAATATGTATGATGATATTTCTAACTGCGATTCCACTAAGAAACTCGAATGACGTCAATTTCGAACCACAGCTCAAATTCTCGCAGCTTTTAATTTTTATATATCAGTTAATTAGTAATATTGCGTAAAATTAAGAATATAACATTAGGAAAAATATACTTGGCGCGAGATGCTCTGCTTAAGATCGTGTCTCTGGATATTATTTACTATGTAAAATTATCATTTTTTTAAAATTTTACTTATTTCAACTTATTAAAGTTATCTATATTTGTGTTTTACAGATCGTGTTACGACTCTGCGGCACATCGTATGGTGAGTCAAAGCATTTTTTATTTTATGAAATAATAGATTTGTGAAATTAGATGTAATATGTTTTCATAAATCTATTATCTTAAAATGGGTAGGCTGTAATTAATAGTACATATTTAATTCTGAAATATGTAAAGTTAATGGATATATTGTGTATATAAAAATATGAACAAAGATATGAATTTATAAAATAAAACTCATTATGATGAAACTCATATATTAGCTATTACAGTTTGCTATATTAGATCAATGATATGGTAAAATAATTATGAAATAGTGAAAAATATAAAATTATTTCTTGCTTCGTTTTTATCAATGTACAATATCTTTTACTTTTTTATTTCTTTAATATACTGACATTTTAATAATGATTAATAATCATAATTCAATATTATATAAAACATATTCTTGATACAATATCAAATCGATATTGTAAAAATATTATATCAGAAATCGTTTTTGCGTAAATAGACCTTAATAGTAGGTTTCATAGCTGCAAATTCCTCAGGGATGCCGCGCATACACGTTATTAACGCAAATGTGATGCAAATGTATTTGCACTCACTTCAATGTGGACCTAATGATGTTAACGTTACTAGAATCGACGAAATTGCTTGTTACAGATATACGTAGCTTCCTTGATAATGAGTTAAACTGTAAGTCTATTATTTCGCATCAATTGAAATACTATTCCGTGATATCATTTCTATTGAAGATAGAAATATGATGCACAAATGTGCATTGATATTGTATGATACTGTAATGTTTATTTTTGAATGATTTTTAAATGTATTATAATGTGTCATACAGTTAAGATAACAGTCTTAGTTATAAAATAAAAAATAATTTTATAAGTTTTACAAGTTTTATAAATCTGATATTAAAAAATTCGATATTAAATTCTTATGATAGATGAAAACTTTGACGTTGGTAAAAAGTTATAAAATTGTATTAAATTTTCTTATAATCGATCATAATAACATTGTAAAATTATTTAGCTAAAAAAATATAAAGATCATTGAGTTTTCAAGAAGTATACATTATCAAGAGGATGCACTTGTTCATTATCAAGATTTTCTTTTAAAAGTATCTCTTTGAAAAAGATAATATCAAATAAATTACGCGCATATGATATCGTCATAACGCGTTTTCCTAGACTAGAATAAGGAGATGACTTCTTCGTACACATGTTTCATCATTATTTAATTTTCTATAACTTCCGCGGGATGCAACAGAGTTAATTGACATTAAAATCTATGAATACTCTCGAAGTGATCATAAAAGACTAAACCGAAACAGAGAGGGAGAGCGAGATACTTGACTTGCAAATCTCTGTGAGGAGTTACATGGAGTTTGAAAAGGATTATTTATTATTAATATGAATTGATAAACTATTATTTTTCCACGCTTTTTTACAAGCTTTTTTATGCACCTTATGTATCTGCTTTTATCATTGATATCAGCTCGACTTCTGCCGGAGTGCTTAAACTCATTTAACACTTAAGCGTTGATAATTATTAATTCGTGCATCCTGCGCCATGCTCAAATGGAACGTATTATAGTTATAGAAGCTCAAGGGAGAAGTGGCTCAAGTGGGATTTGACGCCGCCGTTGTATTGCAACGGGAGTAGGACGCGATCGTTAAGCGGTAATAATGATGTCGATTTTGTCTGCGATAAGACCGATAATGAGTCTGCGTCGAGTTCGAGAAAACGGGAAGAACGTCAATTAACAGAAAACAATTTAAGTGAAATGTGATCCAGCTAAAATACCAGCTTCTAGTCAAGAAAATCTAGGTCATTTGGATCGAAAAGTAATCGAATATCAAGATTTGACGCGATAGATGGGGATAGTCGATGTAGAAATTTGCCGTAGAGTGGAAATAGGATTTTTTGTTAATATAAAAATAGAGACTTTTGTCACTTTTGTTAATCTGAAAATATATTTTCAGAATAACAAAAGTGACAAAAGTCTCTATTTTTTTCTGAAAAATTAATGGACATGAGGATGTAGATACTGTAACAATTATGTTTTAAATTTAGAGTAAAGGGAGATAGATGAAGTACAATTATCAAATAAATCATGTTCAATACATACAATACGTTCTGGGAGCATCGTCGCGCGATGAAACGCGAGACTGGTTTTCGATGTTTCCCGATGCGTGGAGCAGTTGCCGGCGGCGATTAATTACATCGGTATCAGTTCCTATTACCAGGAACGGCTGGCGGGCGTCGATACTTTCCGATAAAACGGCTAAGGTTAATATCGTCCATGAATGCACTCAGCTCCCAGTCTGGGTGACACTGATAGCGAGCGGAAGCGGAAAATCGATTCGTTCGCGGCCATGTAACCCGCCGCCGTTTAAGGGATGCACGGCACGGAAAGTAATACGGCGGATTACTCTCCTCGTGAGCGCATCGACATTCTAATGCAATTTGCAAATCGATGCGAAAAAACGCACCGGCAACGAGCCATCCGTTTCTTTATCGAGGTCTCGAAAATCAGTTTGCTGTTTGACGAAATAGAGTCGATCGGAATACTCCTTACACTTTGATAAATATCGTGGCAATATTATTAAATTTATTTGTATTGCTTAAAATTTAATCAAAATATTAAGAAGGTGCTTCGTAGGAATTTTTCCAACTAGACTGCTAACTCGTATTCGTCGACAATAAGATTCTAATTTGCGGTGCGTTGGAATGTTAACCCTTCCTGACTCTTCGCTTTACGATGTAATATTGCGGTTCATTCTGTCTGGAATGAGTTGCAATACCAGCATCTTGCGCCTTATAATAAACGTCGTATAATATACTACGACTCGCGAAATAATTAATTTATTCGGACAAAGAGATATTCTTTCACGTCTGTTTAATATACACGAGAGAAGAGATTTTTATCTTGTAGTTCTAAAACAGCTCTCCGTATTTAATATATTTCCTCCGTATTTAAAATATATTCAACTTGGAGTATTCGTTACGATACACGTATTCAAGTATATTAATGTTATAAGTATATGATGTTTCTTCGATAGCTTTGGTTTTGCAGTGTGATTTTTATGAGTTTAATTATTAGATAGCTATTATGATTTAACTCCGAACTTGTAGTAATGCTGAAAAAACTTTGGATCTTGCGATTGAGTATTTCGTTACGATAGTTAGACGCTCGCGACGGTCAATGTCAAACTGTTTTGGTTACAACACCGAGTAGCTCGTTGAGGCCGAACTGTATCCCAGGATCGAACCGGTGGTACGCCGCAGCACTTCCTCCTCGAGGTTCGCGGTTCCACTGGGAATTTCAGGTTCCTCCGCTCTGCTCCGCACAGACCCTCGAAACGCCTCAAAGTGACCGTAGAGCGTTAGCCGAGAAGCCGGCTATATATTTTAGAGACTCAACTTTGCAGTCCAAATTGCGGTGGCGCCAGTTTAAACGTGAATTTCCTACCAACTTTATGACTCTATGATATTTGTGTCATAATTAATTTATGATATAACATTCACGGAAAGAAAGGGATGTCTAATGACGGGAACTTTGCGCTGTGATAAAGGAAGAATTCAAAACCATTTATTCTCTTGGGAAATAGTTGAAAAAGGAGAACAAAGAATTAAAGAAAAGAACAGATTTTAATTATTATTTGTATCTTCATTGCATTTATCAGTGACAATAATAATATTACGACTTAGCGCGAAAGGTTTTGTTGCCGCCGTTAGTTTTTACAGAATAAAATTCGTGTTTTCGTAAAATACTCGCGGCTCATTTAACGCGTTAATTCCGCTAGGAACGGCAGCATTAATTCGTTGTAAAATAAACGCACGCGCCGGTATTTGCCAGTGAGAAAGGAAAATAAAAGCTCTCCGCGCCGTGCCGCGAGCTAGAGAACGAGAATGAAACTTAAAGGAGGGGACCTAAATATTCCGTGAGCTGGCGAATATTCGCGGTTCGACGAAACTCTATCCGTCTGAATAACGCCCGACTCGATTCGAATGAACTTTTCGTGCGGAAGAAGCCCGTTGGTCGGTAGAACCGCCGTGCGCACTAGGAAGTAACTTCGTCCTCTCTTACGGAGAAGCGCTGAGGCAAAACTACTTGCCGAGCGGAAGCAACTTGAGGCGATCGTTGTGTTTGAGAAATTCGCTCTTGTACGTACGTCTGTGATAATGTTTCAAGATTTCCGCCCACAAAGACTGCTACGAATCTCGAAGTAGAGTGCGATACGACGACGCCTTCCGATTGTGATTCTGCTCTTTAATCTCAACTGTATACCATCTCGTCGGGAAATAGTTTCTTACACAGTTAAATTTCCGATATGTATATATACATATATAAAAACATATATATATATATATACATATAAAAAACATTTTGAAATTAATGCCGTGATTATTATTGTGATATATCAATGAAATTAATTATGACCGTTGTTATGATAATGCTGTTACGCCCAATGCCCTTTCTTCCGATTGCTGAATAATGAAAATCGAAAACATTAGGAATCACCGAGAGACAATTAACGAGATGGAATTCTTATACATGAAAAGGGTGGAGTTGAGAACGTTCTAATGTACACGAATTTACAGAGTTTAACAGATTGCTACGATGTTGCAAGTTAGTTGATAACAATAGAATTTGCAGCACAGTAATATGCACGTGTGTATTTGTGGTAATTCCGCTGTAGAGAATTTATTGCAGAAAATTTATTGAATTTATTTATACAAAGAACTTTAATGAATATACATTAAGCACGACATGTTATAAAAACAGATAAATTATTGGATAATAATTAAAATTTGGGGTTTTTTAATATAAAATTGTTAAAAAAAAATCAGAAAACTATTGACGAACTTCGAAAAGGAAAATATTATGGATTTTCATACTTTTGATTGTATTATGTCATAATACAATAATGCCAGTTTCTGAAGAAACGTCGTAAGCAATGTCGTTATGATAAAGAAACGTTCTACGGAACATCATTCATGGTCATCATGTAAACGTTGTTTCCCGTCAAACTTCACGACAGCCGGCAGGAATGATCGATCGCGAAAAAGCAGCGAACCGACATCGATAAGGCCGGACACGTTTGTCACTCGAAGCCGCGATCGATTGGCCACGACGGCATCGATGACGACGAGCTGTTTGCGAGGGTTCGTCAAAAGCGGGACGATAAAAAAGAATGTGGGAACGCGATGAAAAACAACGGAGGCGCGTCTGTCAGAAGGGGGCGAAGGAGAATCCGAAAAAAATAACACGGTGAGAGCATTGCGAAAAGAACCGTGAAAATCGGAGGCCTGGGCGATGAGCCGATTCTCCAAAAACAGGAATGAAAAAGGTATACGGCCCGACGAAATAATGATAGTCGAGTAAACTGCAAATGGGATACGCGGGGTGTCGAGTTTGCCCGGGGATGCCCGGAGGAAAACTCCGACGAGTAATCCTCTTTGTCATTTAAATCGGGGCCTATGCGTGTCACGCGGCCGTGGTCGCGTTGTCAATCGTTATTCGAACGGTTATCGATTTATTGCGACTCCCTCTCCCCCCGTGTCGCAGACAGTGTGACGTGGGAAACTAAGGGGCGCGAGTAGTGGCACGTCGATGATAATTGAAATTCGGGTAGCGACGGTAACGCAATGTTTATGCAATAACACGTGGAGCGATAGCTGAGTTTGAGGCGTTTTGGCTGTGCGTTCGGGGCACGTTGCAGGTTTAATATTGGATTCCCTCTTCCCGATAGGAAAACCTACATTCTCTTTTGTGCGCATCCTGCGCTCCTATTTTAATCGTTTTACCATTCTCCTTTTATACATTGTTCTCTCGCTAGACCTTAGAGGCACGTTTTTGAGGTACAAAAGAAATTGAGAATTTGATAATGTAGAATTTATAATAATGTAGAATTATTGAGGATAAATGAAAAACTGCAGTTTTCGAATAAATTAAAGCAAATTTTTAAATAAGTTTTTAAAATCTCTCTGTAATATTTCGAAAAGTAGCCTTTATAATATATGAAAATTTTTATCCACACTCAAACTGAGATAGATTTCTGAGGCTTTTGCACCTGTGAAAGTGCAAGGTTTAATCTACTTAATAAGGTTATTACTTAACGTTATTTAAATAACAAGTGCTTTTGAAATGTTTAATATAATAAAAACTAACTAACGTTTGGTTTTTCATGGATAAAAATCATTCAAATAGCTTGACTAAATCTTGCATCTTTTTACATACGCACTGTTAAGTATGAAAAATAAGAAAAATTCTTAGTTATTTATATCTTGATTTTTCCAGTGAAAAAATTAATACAGTCGACATCGCGTCGCCAGAACATTGGCAAGAATGTACAACTACTCTTTATAAGAATCTGATCAAGTTTGCTACGTTTAGACGTCGTACCGGAAATCGAGGGAGTTATGTAAACCCGATTTCAGAGCGGCAATCGAATGCGTGGCGGAACCAATCGACTTTTGAACTTTCCGGTTACGGGACTTACGAGACGCGTAGCTTCCAAGTTTCGTGCCGCGGAATCGATGGAGATTACAATAGGTTGTTTGACGTTGTTACATGAAAACTTTACTCACATTGCTTGCCTTACCACTTCCGCTCCCGAGAACAAAATCTTGAAATTCTGATGCGACAATCTGTCTAAAACTAAATGACAAAACCTCGCGGTTCTTTAGTTTTATATTGTGGTTTTTTTTTGCAGTAACAACCAAAGTTAACAGAAATAATAGAATTTTAGACAATATGTTGAAAGTTTTTATTGCGTTGATTTAATTATGTAGGTATTTGTATTATACATCAAATATAGAATTTTAGAGCGACAAATTCTTTGTAAATTAGCATACATTTGGTATTAATTAAAGTTGATTGATTTATACTGCTGTTAATGTTCATGACTCTGTGACATGAAGAGATTATTAATTTTTTTCTGCTTAAATAACAAAAATTATATTCGTATATTTCATTGTATAATATAAAAATTATACAATGCTTTTTGCATACCAAATAATAGTTATCTAATCTAATAAATAATATCAAAAATTATGTATTTAATTTTAATATCTGTTTAATTAAATCAAAATTAATTTTGCTCGAAATACATGTAATGATTAAAATACAATGAAAATGCGTTAAATTAATTTTAAATATTTGTTTGATGATTTTTATTGCGCGTAATAATAAACGAAATTGATTGGATCGAACATCAGTAATCAGCATTAATTAGAAACAAGCCGTTCCTCTCGTGAAACATGACGCGGCCGATTAAGCTCTTAAAATTTTGCAGCGCCCGCGTGTCGGAAAATACGTCCCTATCTCGACATCCGTGCAGCAAGGTCCGCGATTTATGACTCTCGCAGGCTCTTGCCCTCTTTCTCTCCCTCTCCCCCTCCCTCTCCCTCTCTCTCTTACTCTCTATCTATATATGTGTATATATATATATATATATATATATTTCTCCATCCTTCCTTTCTTATATCCTTCCGGAATCTTCTTCGACCTTTTCTTTTCGCCCGCTGATGTCGTAAATAGCTCTTTTCTTACTCACTCGCTAATGTAAGACAAAATTGCAAGATTATTTTCAATGGTCCTGCTGTAAACGTTGAAATATTTAATACAATAAGGCTGATGCACTTCCTCTTGACTGAAAATTCTTTAACAAATTGTAGTTGAACTTTCTTCTTCTATAGTTTGGCTGTGCGCAGTTTTTTACAACTTTTAAAATTATATGAAACCATATATTATCTCTACAAAGAGGCTAACTAATATAATACTTAAAAGAATAAATTTGATCCTGTTTGAAGATAATTGTGTAATACAAAATTGTGTAAAACAAAATATAATACATGCGCAACATAACATATTTTGCACACAATGCTAAATAAGAAATGGAAGATTTTTTTAATTTTAATGAGACAGATCATTAAAGCATATTGAAAATTTAAGTTATAATATTAATTGGACCTTTATACACAGTTATTATTGCAAATAACACAGCAAATTAGTTACGCGCAGAAATTGTGTTTGTAATACACTTCGCAATGCCGTGGTTAAATATCTTAGTAAATGGGAAAACATCATGAGGGGAAAAACGTGCGTTTCGATAACATTTTTCGCGTGACTGAAATTCCTTAAATACTTAGCGTAACCTAAAAATGAACTTTTAAACCTTGACCACTAGAAATAGGTCATGCTTGAGAGAACGCATCTGAATAATGTCGTTTAAAAACATGGTACACGAAACGCTATTTGAAACATTTATGTGCATTTTTCTGCATTGTATATTCTTTAGCACCACAATTCCAACAATTATAACGCATTAAGGTAAAATACAAACAATAGAATTTTATATAATAAATTAAATATGAAAGTAGCAGTTTATTCGAAAATTAAGAATATGAAATAAGTTTGCTAATCAAGATCGATCCAGAAAATTTTTATATTCCAAGCATGTAATGTATTACAATACATAGGTTTGTGTTCTATACCTTACTGTTCATGCAAATTTGATAAAAACAACGTTATCAACATTTTTTGGAAAATTGCATATTGAACTGCTTTTCACAATATCGTTGATTAATAATATTTTTATAAATTCATCAAGCGAAAAATGGTTTCGAAAAATTGCGGTTGCCCGAAAATCGCATGTATTAGTCACAGAACAAAGAGCGACCAAAGGTTGAAATCAAATTTGATTCTGCACAACGGGCAGCCGACGATACATTCTCGCCAGAGAGCCATTAAACAATAAATCGCTTATTACCGGCAATTAATATCGCGAACAGCGGACATCCCGTTAATTCTCGTTTAAACAAGCACCGTTTCGGTTGGAATTCATTCCGCGTAACAGCAAACTGCATTTTCCCCGGGCCATCTTGAGCTATGCGCGCGTTCATATCAGTTCGCGGATGCAGCTGCAATAGAAGCAGCAACAGCAGCCGCAGCAGCCGCCGCTGCCGGAGATGAAGCTCGACAAAACTAATTTCTCTCGGAAGCCAACTCCTTTTGTGCACTTTTTAAAGTACTACTTTTCTTTTTTGAGTGAAATTAAAATCCTCGCATGCTTCGTAGAGGGGGGGCGCGAGAGCGGCAGGTAGATTCGCCTATTTCCAGCGCTGCGCATATAAACCGGGATCAAAGAATGTATACACACCTTAGGCATGCAACTGTCGCGATATAATATAGTCCTAGCGACAAAAGGCTGCAGATATGAGCAGGACAAAGAATGGGAGAAAAATGCAATCTATTGCATGATAGGTCGCAGAATAGCTGGCGTACTTTAATGAAAAATAAACACAACTGTGAGAAATTACAAAGATTGTAAGTATCACTTTGTTGAAGATTTCTTATATATACATATAAAGGGACAGGTATTTGAAATGGAAAAATAATTTGATAAAATTTGACATCGAAGAGCTTTCTTTTCGTCTTTTCTACTGATAAAGTTGGAAGTGATAAAGTTGGAAAATGAATTAACACAGTAATTACAACAATCATGCGAGTATAAATTCTGTACTATAAAGTAGTGAGCAGAGATAAAACTACTTTGCTAGAGTAACTAGGTAAAACTAGAGAATGTGTTTCACTCTATCTCTTAATCTCCCGCTCGTCGACCATTCTCGAGCATTCATCGTCTTTCCGTGATTTTTATTAAGATCCGCGGTTATCGGCAACAAATTTTTGCCCGCGGCAGGCGTGAAATCTTTAATCTCGCCACATACTTAAACCGCTCTATATTTTGAAAGTCGCGGGGAAAGATCAGAGTAAAGTGTGTGCGACGAGGCTACACGCAAGCTGGATACAGCACGAAGCCTGTTTTATAATGGCGTACGTCTTAAAGCCGATTTGTTGCACGCTCGTGGAGGTAGTCGCGCGAGATACGGCACGATTAAGGGTAAAAGTTTCCGTCGGGTTCACCGCGCGGGAAGGTTCTCGCGTGCACCGGATGAGCCTCGGTGCACTCTCGAAAGTGAATACCCGGGAATTACTGGCGGCTGAAGAAGGTTTCTCTCTTTCTAACCTTCCTCTCGACTTTATCTGTCGGTTTATTTATGAATCATAAATTCGCGTTTCGCACTGCGTACATACGAGAAACCCGGGACGCGACCGCCGCAGATATTTCGGGGATAATTCCCGCGGCGGATGTTTCCGAAGTTGTTGTGAGCTCACACTGGGGGACGAGAGTTGCTGCACTGCTATGATATCGCCTAACTCGACGCGTGGCATATTGCTTGAGCAACAATTCGTTCGTACATGCTCAAATGTAATCGTGTGGATGGAGCGAGGCCGGCTGTGCATAGCGTTGCACATTTTATTTGCGCTCGTTTTCCCCTCGATTGATGATGATCGAAATTTTTCGTTTAATGCTCAAGCATTATCTCAGTATCATTTCAGCGAGTTTAATTTTCCAGGTAATAAATATGGAAAAATGTGTATGCTATGCATTTTCATTGTCACGTTTCCATCGTTCAAGCGTAAATATAATGCCTCCTCATGTATATTTAGCATCGAAATTTGAACTCGCTCTCAAACCATTTGGAGCTTAATGATATAAAAATATGATTTCTATGTTCTCATACATACGTTAACTAGGTTAATACCTAAACCGGTTTAATACATAAATATAAAATATATAAAAAAAAAAACATCGTGTAGCTCCGTTATTGCGAATACAAACGATCGATGTAAATTGTGATCGCAATTATGTCTTTACGAGATTTGCTTTTTACCCGGGAAAACACGGGAAAACCACCAATCAGCGAACTGGTTTGTTTCGCTCGTAATCAGTCGAATAAACAGATCCGGTTACTGTATTACTGCTAATAGAGTTTACGTAGAAAAGGGATAACGACTCGCACACTGACGCTTTGCATTAGAGATGATTAATCAATTATGGACATTTAAAACCAGAATCATCAAAATGCTAATTTTCACGAGCTCGTACACTATGCTACTAGTAGTTCATTTGCTTAAATCAACCGCGCAAGTTCGACGCTGATATTTATGACGTGCAATTATGCGACGAATTTATCTACTATAAATATATTACATATACTTTGTATAATTATATTTTCTCATACATTATTACTTAAACCACTCGATTTAATATCTTATGTATTATTTCGCACTTTTAAGATTAAAAAACGCCGCTAAATTATATTTAAAACGATGAAAAATTTAAAGCGATGATACGCGATATATTCGAGTACGAGCATTGTTTAAAAAAACAATTATCGTTTATAATTACCACAGTAGAGAAGTAATTTAAATCTCGTCTCTGTTATCATTTTGATTTTTAGATTTATAGATTTCAAATTTATAAATCGCGCGAGATATCTGCTTCGATTGTTAGCCGTGCGTTGCAAATCGCGAGAATTCAATGGTCGCGGGATATCAATCGTTAATTATTCACAGAAACATTCGCACCTTCTTCTCGTATTTGTTGCACATTTTTAAGAATAATACGATAACACACGGAGCGGCGCGTGCCGCTATCTACTCACTTTAATTGTTGCCGTGCGAATGATAGCGCGTCAGTCTTTAGTACATTGTTAAAAAATATGAATATCATACACTTTTTGCGTGTAATGTGTGTCCCCCGTTTTAAGACATCTATGAGTGTGTGGATTTTTAAAAAATATTCACACTCAAAAAGTGTATGATTATTCACATATTCGTTTTAATAATGTAGGTATACAAAATGATTTAGTATCGAGTGTTGAAGGCCAAGCGCCGAAGGCCAAGCGTCAATTCTATGTGAAATGAACGTAAACAGTAATGCCAAGAACCTGTAACCTTGGTATTTACAGCGCGTTATCATTCGCCTCAAGTCGAACAGGCAAAACGTGCTCCACGTAATGTCTTCGCATTGCTCCTCGTAACACGATCATTTCCTACGAATATTTCGCATTTATTAGTTACGATTAATTAATTGCCACGATCCGTAATCTTATTACGATGATTTTTTAAATGATTTGTTGAAGTGAATATTATGAATGATTTGAAATAGAAGAGCGATAAAGGAATTATATGTATAAATTATTAATTAATTTCGATATCCACGAAGTATTTTTTTTTTAACATTGAATTCGGATAAAATTCTTCTATTCTTCTCGCACTTTAAAATTTTCATCAATTTAAATTAGACAATCACTTTCGGATGAATTCAGAGTAGAAATCTATTCATAATATAACGCGAATTCTCCTTTATCATTAATTAAAATTAAAATACTAATTAAATTTTTATTTATATACAGACTTTAAAGAGTTTGGTTTCTTGAAAATTTTTTATGCTTTTTATCATAATTGATTTATTTTCTTATGTTTTAATTTTAAATTTAAAATAATTGTGATTATTTTTAATAAATTAATAAAATCTTCGAATAATTTTGAAAGAAAATATATGCTAAATATCGGCTAGCGATAATTTTTTTATATTATATTTTAAGTTAAGTATTTTTCTAAAGTACTTCACGACAGTTTTTTTTTGTCAGAGTAAAAGAGAAAAAGGAATTCGTGTTTTTTCTTTCGTTATGTAAAACTAAATTTATGGGATGGACGTGTTTGTAACAATGATCGATCGGGATCGCTCAGGAACGCGAAGAAAGTCTTGCTTCATTTTTTAAATTATTGAAATTTTAAATCATTGAATTTTAAATCATTGAAAACTAGTGCAAGCTATAGGCATCGTAGTCGATCGTAATTTCCAAACTTCCGAAGTTGCTCGACGGCTTCTTACTCAGTCCTCCTCTGATCTGGTTTGGCCGATACGGATCGACAGGATACAGTATCCCGCACGTTGTTCCTTATCCTTATGATGAGAGAGACGCGATCCCGTTATCGGGCTACCGAAGGCTGACCCGGAGCTCATTTGGCTTCTGATTAAACCCGAGTCAGCACAATGTTTACGCTACCGGTGCACTCCTCGTCCCTTCCACTTCCGGCGTTCTCCATTATTCGCGAGATTACTCATTTTCCGAGCAATTTAACTCCTCAAAATTTACGTAAATGCGTTCGCGCGCGCGCGCGCGCTCACTTGCAAAACTTCATTCTCGTGATACTCGCCGTTATACTCGATTTAATACACAGAGTACTGCTTTTGATAGCGACAATGAACGAACGACATGCCATATCGCTTATGAGACAATTGTTACTTTTTGTCCTTTTTCCTCTCTGGACTTTCTCTTTATCAGTTGTGTGATTACTTATTTCGTGAAGAAAGGAAACTCTTCCGATATGTGCATTCATCTCATGCACATTATGCGCCATGTTATTGAACGACAAAATCGCAATTTTCGTCAATAACATTGAAGAAGGGAATTTTTGTTTTTATTCTGTGAAAAAGAAAAATATGCAATTTTGACACCCTTTGAAAAGACGAAACAAAAAAGCTTGATTATCAATATTATAAATTTTAATTTATTACATCGTACTTTACGTATAAATAATTTTTTATATTGATCATTTTAATTGTACATTTAATGTAATAATAAATAAAAAATTAAGTCTAATATAAAAAAAACTGCAGGTGTCCTGTTTTTAAAATAGCTCTTGTATAAATTTTAATATTATAATAAACTTCATATATTTTTTTTTTAAGAGAATATAGAATTAAGGTATCTGAGACAAATACGAATAGTATTTTCTTCGGGTCTCTTTTAAATAAATAAATTAATACTTTATAAAAGAAACTTTTGTTCTAAAAGTAGCTGTTATTTTTATTTTGGATATTTTTATTCTTATATAAAAATTAACAGAATCATTTATGATAGAAACGATAGAATAACTAGAGAAAGCTGATGCACTGGATAAATTTACTGATAAAACTTTGCTGAACTGTAGTTTCTAAACTCTCTGCACGTAATCTCATTGATTAAAAGGGGAAACTGTCGTGTTTCCCATTGAGTGTAAATGTTTGTTATTACTGTCGATAATTGGACTACGATTGGGTTATTGTGTTGCAAACAGTATTTATAGCATAATTAGAATGTACATGATAAGCTAATGCAGCCATAATGCAGCCAATATCTTTTTCTCATCTCTTTTTGGAATAAATCTCTCTGCATGTAATTAGTAAAATGTAAATATAATTTAATTGCAAATTATGCTCTATATGATTTTTTACCATATAAGGATAAAGATAAAAGCATGAAAGTGGTTTCTTTTTTTTATTTACTTTATGATAACATTTATATAAAGTCATAAAATTTAACATTGCTACATGCAATGTGTGAATAATGTAATTTTAGTTTAATTATTCAATTTTTGCTTTCTCTGTTTTCCCAAGTTAGAAAATTGCGTATTATTCTTTTCGCTCGTGGCAATTTACATTCGAAATTTTGTTTTTGGCATTCCGATAAAATAAGCGATCGCGAGATTTCCGGTCGAGAGAGAACTGTCCGCGAATGTGACGGATGAGGTGTCGGAATTCATCGAGAAATAAGCGCAGGAATGATGTAATTGAAGACTAGGATCGTTGAAAAGATCGGCGAACCATCGTTGGTCTCGCTGATTTCACCGTCGCATCGTCGTCGTCGTCCTTTTTTTTTTCCCGACTGCACAGCGATTCAATTGAAGCATTAACTAATTCACGACATCGTATTTTCTGACGGTGATGTCGCCGATTTACGAGCGACTGGAAAAAAGGAAAATGAATGATATTCTGAATCCAGAAATATTGCAATTTCTCGATTGCGATTAAAGCGTCAACTAATTTAATGTGATATTTTTTTTTATCTTTTTTTCATTTTTCTTGATATTTTTCATAAAGCATCTACATTATAATAGATCCGATTGCGCTGTATAATAGTTAAGAATTAATCTTTTCAAGTCGACGAGTAAAATTATGGAAAAGTAAATGACATAAAATTTTTGCGCGCAAACGAGTTTCGAAATATTAGTCATCGACGAAGTTTGTTCGGCGGAGAAAAATTTATCAATACGCGGGGATATATATTAATTTCGTCGGCGTACTTTCTCAAGCGGAATTTTATTCCGTTTCTTATCGATGCGCAGGCAGTTATTGGAAAGAATCCGGTGATTTATTACTCCATTCCTGCTCGAATGTTCCAAGGGTCGAACTACGGAAGGGAGAAACTAAGGCGAGGAATTCTTCTTTAGCAAAAGGGCTGTTTATCGGGAATGTTTTTACGACCATCACCGGATTTACTTTTCTCGTATAAATTAAGTCTTTGTGAAGTGGCGCTCTTTAATGTCTTAAATGTACCAGTGAAGAAAATTCACTTTATGCATTCAATTGTAAATAGTAATTTTTGAATCTAAAGTAATTTTCTTTTTGCTTTAAAAAATTATTTGCAAACGAATTGTTTTTAGAAATGTTTATTTTTTCGAGAAATTAATATTTGTTGCTTCTACGTAAATTTTAATAATTAAAATTTTGTGATCGATGAGACATAAAATATAATACTCTCTCTCTCTCTCTCGCGCGCGCGCTCTCTCTCGCTCGTGATATTTCTGGCAACTTGTAATAAACGCGAGAATGAAAAAAAAATCTTGAATCCGGAACTAGTGGGTAAGAAAGGAATCAAGAATATTTTCCCTATTCACTAACTGCCGTGACGCATGTCAGCTCGACGACTTCATCGTCGAGGAAACCGTGCCGGAAGTCGTATACTACGACTAGCTTCACCACATGATTTCCGCATAGCGTTAAGAATTGCATTTGCTGCCCCGTTTCCCTACGCCGATTCCCCAGCGGAAATCGGACCCGATAAAATGCGGAAACTCTTGAAAATTTCATAACGTTCCATGCGTTTCGCAGCCGCATTCCTTGAGGAGACGAGCTTCCCTCTTTTCCACAGCACTTCTTGCAGAGATGTTTTGAAACGTCCCTGTTACTCGTGACACACTTAGAATTCTGGCATATTTTATGTGGATGTATAACTGTTCTTTTTATTTTTTTAACGCTGTATGTGATTTTCTATGAAATTGTTATTAATATTTTGCAGTAGGTTTTTTTATCTATTTCTCAATTTTTGTTATGCTAATATGCAATTAAAATGAAGAGACATGGTAGATCTTGCGTCAAGTGCATGCGCCAGTGATGCACGAGTGGCGGGGCTGAATCGTGTATTTTTACGTGAATTGCTCACTTGAGGATTATCAGATCTCAGTAATGACTGGGCCGATCAAGTTCCTAACAAGCTTAATTAACATGTAAAATCATATAAAATTGGAAACACTTCTTATTTTTTACTCTCTAAATCATTTTTTTCTTCTTTATTATATATTTAGCCGTTAATATTCTCAAATGTTAGATGGCTAGTTACGAAAAATATTTTCTTCTCCAAATACTTTTTGTCAATCGTCGAAATGAGTTGGAAAACATTTACGATAAATTTGATTCGTGGAAATTATTTGAAAACTGATTCGCTTGAATGATCGCGACCGATTTAGAATAGAGCGAGGATCATACGAAATGGTGGCAGGGTTAGAGAAGTAAAAGCTGCGAAAACAGTGAAGCGATCCTTGGATTCGATGGTCCGAGAACGTCCGCGTGACAATGAGAAATGTTACAGCTAGTGCGCGTAACGTATCCGGGCTATTCACGAAAGCTCGTATCTTACGCGTAATGATATCTATGGGAAAACATATATGTGTATTGGATAGGAATTGATGCGCATAACCCAGCGATATATAGTACGTGACGATATTTTAACACATAATGAATAATTGTGTGTATGAATGAATAACAGAATTTCTATATCAACAAGAAATGAAAAAAAAAAGATTGTAGCTTTTAAACGAAATATATACTATGTACTATTCCAATAAATAATAGATATATGCTAGCATAGTAGGCATGTGGTACAATATAGTACAATATAGCTAGTATAATACAGTTCATATGGTAGTATTGAACAATTTTTGCCGTTTTCTTTATAGCTCGAAAATTATCGGAAACTCCTATTTTTGTACATAAAAGAAGTCTCGATTCTAACTATTCTAACTATTCTTTAAACATGTCATCAAAGCGTTATAATCATTGGAATCTGTACTTCGTCTTTTGTGAGAAATACTGTTTGTGAGAATCCAGTTTTGTACGCGCGAGATATAACATGGAATCTCGCAAAATCTAGTATTTCTAATTGCGCCATTCTCATTCCGACGATGCGGCATATTACCGTTAACTTCCGTGTAACTCCGATCGCATGCGAAATAACGCTTGTTCAGGCGGAAATACGGCCACAGCAGCGTCTTTCTGTTACGACGAGTTACCGGTACAAATAAGCGGGTGTAAATACCATGGCGGCTTAAATTGCACACGGTCGCGTATGAATTCGCATTTTAGGCGGGCGGGGTCCGCCGCGGAATGCACCAGAATCACCGTATTATGATAATCTATCGCCCATACGATTCCTCGATACGCGCCTTCGGATCTATCTGTCTCAATTTATAGCAGGGGTTATCGCCGGACAGGGCACGAATCGGTGCGAGAATTCCGCTGCGATTATTATGCCGCGCGATAGCTCCGGCGAGCACATTTGACCATTCAACGGGTAAATTTAATTCCAGTTTTGCTGGGTCATACTGCGATGTTTGGTTAATGATATTGGATTGAATTTTTGTTTCCGAAATTTGCTGCAATGCAGAATCAATGCGGATTAAAAAGATACTATTAAAAGGGCAATTACGAATTTCGCTCGCCGCGGGTTTGCGCATCGGGAACCATGAACGAAACCAACCGGGATTAAAAGATTCAACATTTGTGCAATTATTATTTAGCAATAATGCTTTTTCGTGTCCAAATAATTTTATAAAAAAGAAAAATGGGTAAATCTCGGGAAAAGCAATAGCGTGAAATCTCATTGAATCTTCGCTTCGTGTGCGTCATATACATTAATCCAGTCGATTCTTTATATAGATCACGCTCCGCTTGTCGATATACACCGGAATGTCCGTCGAATGCACCGGAATTGCCGTATTATGGTAATCGATTGCCCATTCGCTTCCGCGATACGCGTCTTTACGTTCTTTTCGGGCCATGCAAGCATGTTATGATCGAACGTCGCCGTAATGTTCGCAAAAATTTCTATGGCTCGTAGCGTGGCGAGTATGCATTCGATCGTAGA
Source organism: Tetramorium alpestre (assembly GCA_021460005.1). NCBI lineage: Eukaryota > Metazoa > Arthropoda > Insecta > Hymenoptera > Formicidae > Tetramorium > Tetramorium alpestre. The sequence goes on along the minus strand of JAJVSH010000039.1, from coordinate 1,125,974 downwards.
TGCTCCGTTGCATTGCATATTTGTACTATATTCGCTTCTTTTTCCATGATGATATATCAGTGCACGCATCCCCTTGGAGTCAACACAGTGATAATGAGAAAATTACAAACATAATTGTTATGCTTTAATTTCTTGATATATTTAATTACTTCCGAAAATACAAGGAATTTTATCAATAATTTTACAATACAACATGTAAATAGATATATGAAAATTATTTTCGAAACTGGATCAAATGCAATATATTTCACGATAATATTTAACGCAGTTAATAACAGCATTGTAAACACAGTAATAGAGAGAGAGAGAGTAATGTATCGAAGAGAGAATGGGAGGTTTTCCAATCAACCTGGTTTTGTGCGAGGTCATTATCGTTGTCGCCATAACTTCGATACGGATTGCGACCGGAAAACTCGATGTCTCGTACGTCCATCGCTTATTTCTGGACTTTGAAGTCACGTAGATACGGCAATAAAACTCGTGCGAGTAAAGCCGTCGTTTCACTCTACTTCCGCCTAAAACAGTTTCTTCGAGTTAGCGGAACTCCGAGAATTTCGACAGGCGCGACAGAAGTGGTAAGCGCCTGTCGCGTCGCGACGAACTCCTTTCGGAACGCGCAGGTTATTCGTGTTCCATGCATTATGAGAATTTTGACGTACGTGTTAATGGCAAGTAGCGACGCCGTCTTTGGTCGAAGAATACGTCCGACTTGCTAAGTTTCGCGCTCGCGACTGACAAGTTATGAAACGCCGCCGGAGAATTCGCTCTCTAACGAGGATGTTTGCAGGGTGCAACTTTTCGTTGCGCAGTCTGACGCAACATGCGGAAACGGACGCGCGAAAAGTCCCAATGCTTCTTCGGATTGTCAAGAGCTCGCTTTTAAAATGGAATTAATGTTGTATATTTTGATATCGAAAACTTGACTTCTTTTTTCAGATTTTCTCGTTTCAGTTTAATTTTATGATTACATAAAATGAAGAAATAGATTTAGATACTTATGAATAAAAATACTATTATTAAGAAAAGAAAATTTTTTAGAAACTTTCTATTTTCTTTCGCATTTTTTTTACTTCATTATAGATTTTTTAAGCACGTATTACTTTAAAAAATTTTCTCTTTACATATTACTCACTGATATGTAATTTGATCTATATATGATTAGTTGTAGAAAAGCATTGAAGTTTAAATGAAAAATTGGAATTAATATTTTACTTTAACAGTTAAATGATTCTGTCTTATTTGTATGTAACATTGTTCAGAAAAGTGAACGTTGAGCAAAACGTGAAACAAAAGCAGATTGTATGAAAAGTCGTATTTATGCATCATGGTCAGAATCCGACTGACCAATAATTACATTCCATGGATCCGTTGAATCAGAATGCTTTGCCATTTGAATTTTTCGATTCTTTCGTATGCATTTTCGCATACTTTGATGATGAAAAGCAGTTGCCATTAAAAAACTGTCGACACTAAGCAAAAGCTACGTGGAAACGGCACCGAAGGAGAAGTACAATGGTCAATGTATATGATGTCGTTAGATTCCTTTCCTCTCTTGCAAACGTCCGTTATTTCGTTCCGCGCGCAAACCTCCGTTGTTTTTTTTTATTCACCCTGCCCTAGGAGTTTTCTGCCCTCTTCTCGCACTTCTTATGGATCGAGATCTCGAATTTGCCGTAACAAGCATTTTCGCCTCACTGATTTCACTGGATTCAGAATTCCAATCGCTGATCCAATCCTTTCTATCGCGCGCGAGGATTTCGGGAGCGCTTACGAAGTCGATAAAGAAAAACCTTCGATAAGATCGGCTGCTTCGGGCCCTAGGGGCGTCCTAGGTGCGCTTCTCGGAATCTTTCTGTAGTACGCGACCGCATGGAATTTGAAGGGAGTCAAATTATCTGAATATAATTTGAGGCCGTCCGAGTCGGATGGAAAAGATCGTTGCTCTCATGAGTTTCGATCACGAAGGGCGATATTTGCCGGTGAAGTTTTTTTAAATCGATTTAAGATTTCAATCAGAAAATCCGAAATGTAGAAAGATCCTGATTCGAAATTTACTTTTCCTATGCGTGAAGATATCGCAAGCGAATCGTCTGTCTTTTGATGTGAATAAAAAAGCATTTAATAGGTAGAAAAGTAATGATTTTTTATCGTTGATGTTTTTCATCAAAATTTCAAGACATTTAATTGATTAAAAAAAAAGTAATACTTTTTGAGATTTAATATAAGACTTATTAAAATGATTACGATTATTGTGCGATTTGAAAAGGTATGTTTAACATTAATATTTTTTATAATCTTAATTATTTTGTAGTTTTATCCTTAAATATACAATCTTAATGTTTATTGTGCATGAAAGTGTGCCTCAATTAACTGTATGTACGTATAATGTACTTGCACTTTTTGAATATCCAACAAGCAAACTGGTGCTCTAACCAACTTCGAAAATTTCGAAACACGAAAATTCTTCAAGTTTCAGGTAGCGTGACGCAGTGATTTAACGTTCGAGTGTTAGCTTAACTTAAACTCATAAAAGGAAGGTTTACTAGCGTAACTTTTCGCGTACACGCGAATTAAGATCTGTAAAATTAACATTGATGGACCAAAAACGATTACTTATGGATAAATATGAACAAATTGTGGACAATTAAATGCCATATCAATTTTGTAAAAATTCACAGACTTCGAATTAAGGCACATGTTGTATCTTTCGCGAATCTTCATGGCGAAACATATAAATTTACTTCGTTTACTATACGCGAACAGTCATACATATGTATGCCTATGTATGCAAGCGGGGAAGCACATGTTGCCTAGAACGGAATTGATAACGCTTGTCTTCGCAATCAGAAAGCCACCGTGCGCAATCATGTGAAGCCACTACCTCAAAGTGAACATTGTGAAGGTTGGTTGTTGTCAACTAGATCTACCACATGACGTATCGAGTCATAGATGAATAGGCGCAAGACGTGTGAAATGATTGAGATACAAAGATGAGAACAGACAATGTTGTATGATCAGGCGTAATTAATACAACTTGCAACTAAAAAAATACTTTTATAAAGAAATATAAAAAATCGGATTAATGTTAATTTTTATCTTTAATAAAATTTTATATTTAAAAAATAGGTTTTGTAGAATTTTATGTTATAAAAAATATTAAATTTGTAATCTCTGAAATGTCTCCAGTAAATGTATTTCAACGTTTCACATGTATCAGTGAACATTACGGCATGAGATGTTCTCCATTTATTGACACTAGGTTCATGATTTTCTTTTACGTTCGTTTGCCGAGATAATATCCAGGCTGCGAGCGTCTTCTCACATTTGCGTTCATGTTCGCATATTTCAAGTACTTGGAACTGGCATGTACGTACCCGATTGCAGATTCGATGTCACTTTGATTAGAAGTCTCAAACACGAATGTATCGAACTTACTGTCATTTCCGGTTGCCGAGCTGATTACAGCAATGTCATTTAGACGTGATGGGATGATGCTGTATATAAATTTTATTAAAAAGGTAGATAGGTATATACATAGATGGACAAAAAAAATCTATTTGGTTTGAAAATCAGGTTTGTGAAATCGGCGCGGGCGCCCGGAAATGCAAATTTTTATAAAATTGATATGGCAAATTTTGTAAAAATTCACATTTCGGTGTCAACTTGACAGACTTTTGAAAAGTCTGTCATTTTAAAATCACAAAATATATAATAATTCAAGTAAGATGAAAAGTATATTTCATTAAAAATACCGCTAAATGAAGAACCGATATAATTTAATTGCAGTTATCAACGTCTATAAGTTTAGTTCGCTATAGTATTTCAGATGCAACAACATCGCGATTCTCTGTGCGTTGCCATGCGTACACCAGTTTTATTTGTACCACACGAGAAGAGAGAAACATATTCCTCGACATATCACGTCTCATACAGCCAATCACAAAGCCATATAACTATAAACGAGCCGTAGAAATGAGGTTACCTGCGCGAAGTCTCTATCGCAATAGAGGAGAATCGCAGTTAGGTTTCTGAGTCAGAATATCGCGACTCGACAGCAAACAGCGGAGAACGTCGAACATATATGTTGCGGCACGAATTCGATTCGCGCATACAAAGATGTGCCTTGTTATCGCATGTGTGATCGCAATCGGAACTACACAAACTGCGCGCCGGCTTCTAACGAACGGTCAAATGATAGGGTAATTAGCTATCTACGTTGGTGCGTATGAACTACTTTCCGCATGGTCACACCTCGAATGAGACCGACTGCCGAGCCGCCTTCGAGTTACCGCGCCTATCTGTGCCTCCCCGTAATCGCACTATATTCCAGTCGGCGTCGTCGACGTTTCCTGCTAAGTTTTGGAAAGCGCTAATTACGAGCGACGGACTTGCTCGTTAGCGTTCGCCCGAAGTTCGCTGCACGCTGAGCGATTCGAAAACCAGAGTGATTATAACACAAATTGGCTCGTCAGAGTCTGAAGAAAGTTTTTCGTCGCGCGTACGACGCACGACAGTTGCGGGATGGGCCAAGATGAAATGTTCCGTTTGACTCGCTCGAGAGAGAGAGAGAGTTTCAGAATATTCAACAAGAAGGATAAATTTAAATTTTAAAGAACTTTTAGTTTATATTGTATTTCATAAGAATTTTTTTACAGAAGAATCAATTTGTGATACTCGAGTAATCAATGACTGTTTTAATCCTTTTATTATCAATGATATATACGTTCCATAAAAGAAGGGAATTAATAGTGAAAAGATTAAAGCATTACTCATACATTTATAACGTTTTTGCGCTTATTATGTTACGATGACTGCGAATTAAAACAATAAGGATATTTATTGCTATAGCGGATGCATTTTCATCTACATTTTTGGCTATTAACAATTATCCGGTCTCATTTGTTTGAACGTTTAAAAAGTGGAATCCATTTCGGGGATTTTAGTATTCTCTCTGTGCCGATTAATGTGCCGATCTCTCGTTTATGATAATCCCGTGGTGATCACAACGGATGCATTACGTTGGAAGATATATAAATCATTTCGAAACTGTGAAAAATTCACATGCCTATCGAAATGCCAACCGTTTCACTGCATTAAATCCGCATATCTTCCTATGATGTTTTTTTATCGAAATCCGTTATTATTTTTAAACCTCATTAATACGGATGTCGAACCAAACGGAATCGGTTCACGCACTTCGAGCACCGAATTTGTAAACTACTACTTGTCGATGAATTTATTAAATGTTCATAATTTGTTGGAAATTGTTACATGCACCAAATCGTTTTATATTATTAAAACAAATTGCAGAATAACGCTTTTATAAAATAAATATTACCTTCCGCGAGGAAATCGTAAAATCAGTTTTATTTTAACAATAAATAATGTGATAACAATAAATAGAGGATAGTAACAATAAACGATATTAAAATATTGCTATTAGCAAACATGGAAATGAGAAATAAAGCGAGTAAATATACGCTGTATCTTCCATGTAAATGTGAGTTCTAATCCGGTAGACGATCTTAATTACTATCAAGTAATAGCTCTAGTCGACGAGGAAGTTATCGCGCATCGTATTTCTTATCTCATTCATCCGCCATAATATCAACTCTCTTAACGAATTCGCTTGTTCCGAATCTGAATCTAATGAGCCTAATTACGTAATTATTTTAATTCATAGATAAAATTATGAGATTTATCCACTTTTGACATCTGATGACGGTTATTATTTTTTTTAATATAGAAAATAACTTTTAAATAACTGTAAAAAACATTAGCAATTATATAGAAATATACTCTATATTTTTTGCAATGTATTTGAGAAAATAACCTGTATTACAGACAAATTTCACTCTAATTTACTTTTAATTTTTGATTATAGTTGAAGCTTAATAATTAGTGACATAAGGTAATAAGGCATTAAATAAGTGCATCTATATAGTAGAATTTATATAATTTTATATAATAAATAGAATTCAATATCTAGCGAAATTATATACAACAAATGGAAATAGATTTTCATTATTCTCGTTAACTTTTTATTTTTTAAATATATAATATAAAATGTATATTGTTTTATTATATATATATATATATACATATATGAATACATACACAAAGTTTCCTAAATATGTATATACATATATATTCATTGGTTATACATTGATGCATCGTCGCCTGTGCATTATGTTTCTGCAAGTGCACGTCGGGGGAAAGCGCGTTTTTCCTCTTTTTCAAACTGCCTCCTGGTCATTCTGTTACCCCCGTAGCGTATTCACCCCCGTCTCCCAATTGAAGCTCGCGAGCTTGCACGAAGATTATCGAGCTTGCACGAAGCACGGGTGTCGGCATACAGGAGGGTGTCTGCATGTGTACGCGGCGCAGGATGGGTAGCGCCCCGACTGGGCGGGAGAGAGGTAGCAAGGGTGGGAATAGGTCGGGGTACGTTTGTCCGTGCGCGAAAGTTCGCCGGCAGCATCCAGTGACATCGCGGAGCTCGGCGCGCGCGTATCGTTCATCGCGCGGGAGGATCGAATCCGCGACCCTTCGGATCTGTCGCGAATCTCCTCGAGTAGCTAACGATCAACGTTAGAGCGCGTTAAAAGTTTGTTCTGGATGCGAAACAACCGCGCTAGTTCTCGCTCCAACGTGACGTCGTTATCGAGCGGCGATCCTCTACAGTTTTTGACTTTTGCCGCTAAAGGATAGTGCTTATCCTCGAAGTGACGGTGTAAGTCAACGACAGAAAAAAATAAGGAATAGAATCGTGCGTGATTCTCGGCGGTGCGGATTGATAGATGCGTGATACAATGCGACGTATGTTCAAGAACGATACGACGATGGGGATTTCCGGGATCTAGTGAATAGTGGCGAGAGGGTCGCAAATCGTCGCGACCGTCGATGACAGCTCGTGACACCACGTGTTCACGACGTCATTCGAAGACGAAGACGACGACGACAACGACGACGACGGCGACGGTGACGGTGACGATCGGGAGTGACGTTGGCGCCGGGACGATCTGTTGCGGCGGTACCGTGATGCGTGTAACGTGTGTGCAAGCTGCATCTGGCAGTGCGTTTTGATCGAGTGTTAAGGGATTGACGGCTCAGGTAACGGTCTGAATTCCGTTTATCTTTTTGGTGGTGTTTATCGAATAATAGTTTGAAATGTTCAGTGTATTGTCGACTTTGAAAAATTGGAGATTACTCAAAGGTGTGGTCCGTATGAACTTAATCGTGCTCCCCTATCATATTTTTAGTCCTCGTTTTCTCCGTAATCTCTTCAATTAAATCTTATTTAACTTTTCAATCTTTTACAGTATTGAATTACATGCAATATTGCAGACGCATTAAAAAAAAATTATTGAACATCAATTACACATAAATATTTTAGCTTTATTATACAAAGGAAAAAAATAAACTTATTAATTTATTATAACTTCTGAAAAAACAAAAACAATGTTTTATTTCAAGACTAGATAAAATTGACACGATCTTTATTACCGCGATAGTATTTTTTTATTGAAAATTTTATTTAAGCACGCGTTTTACACGCGTATATACATATAAAACACGTGTTTTATATGTATATACAATTCTACATTTAAGAAATTACAAGATAATGGATTCTTTTTTAAAATAAATTATCTAATTATTTACATGTTATCGTAATTGAGTATATTCTTTATATTGTATTTTAATATGATAAAGAATATGATTGACTGAATATTTTTTAAGATTTAATAGTTTAGCGTTTTCCATTAAATATTAAATTTATAAATGCAACAGCAATTCTGCATTTTGTTATTATTCATATCCATATATTTACCAAATAAAAAGAAATACGATTTATTCAATGATAGTACATATTACGATTTGTGAATTTCTGTTGGCATAACTCAACAATGTTAGCAGCGATACAACTGGACAAAATGTTCACAGGTTTTTTTTTACCGTCGAATATAATTGCAATGTATGTGTAACAAGAAAATGAATGCTGCTCGGAAAAAAATATCGAGCTTTATTTGTAAATACATTGGACGTCTGCAGTCAGTGCTTCTGGCTGCAGTATTACGAAAGTTAAATAACAGTCACCGCAGAAAATCAAATACACAGCGTATTGCCAGTATCAATAAGCTTCCATCGAAATTATATTGACAGAGAATGCATTAATGGCGAGCCGCAAAAGCGTTTTCCGTTCCGAATCTGCTAAAACATTAACAGTCGAAAGGATGTATGTGCTTTGCTTCAGTTATCCCCTTGCCTCCGAGTGATTATTGCAGAACGTAATAGCTGGCTTTCGATAAAATGTATGCGAATAAAACAATGTACCTTTTGCACTCGTGAAAAGATTGTGTTCAAACAAAATTAATAGTTTTTCGGTTCGTTGATTTGTTGATTAATCGTTTTTATTGACAAATCATCTCAATAGTATAGGTATACTTTAAATTTACTAAAAATTCATTGATTTTATATATGTATATATGTATATGTGTATGTATGCATGTATATACATATTTATTTATTTACTAAATTTTTTTCACTATATTTCTAATATCAGCAGTTTTATATTTTGCTTGGTATGTCTGATGTGTCATTTCTTTTTTTATTATTATAAAGATTGTACAGATATAATTGATTAGAAAATAGATATTGTTGAATATTAGACGAGTTCAATTAGTAAGGCAAAAAATAATTGTCTATCTAAAGGCATACATAAATGAAAATGTAAAGATATTTTATATTTTAGTAAATTTATCCGAAAGTCGTGGAAAATTTTTATTTATTCAACATTGTCAAAGCTCAATTGTTTTATTACACATGTCATTCATTTGATAACAAATTGACTTCTGTTAACACAATGATACATATAGCTGACATGATGAAATCCTTTTTTTTTTTACTTTTTATTTATCGATGCATATATAATGATCACATTGTGCGAAAATTTCCCATGAAATTGAATGCATACGTGAACTGACTTGTGGACGGAAAACGCATTTCAATTAGTAACTGATGAAAAATAATTTCGATCGTGGCAACAATCGATCATTACTCGATGATTTATACATCGATCTGTAAGCATACGAGACAGGATTATAAATACAGAATAAAATTAGAAATATAATGTGTTTTAATAAAATTTTAATTTATTATTACTTACAAATAAGATGTAGGATCCCTGTGTTTAATTCTTTTCCATTTTTCTTATATATTTAGAAGCTATTTTTCAAGTAATAAAATTATTCGATTTTATTAACACAACCGATTTTATTAATTAGTTACTTTATGCTCATTAACACTGTCGACATTTCGCGGCATCAAACACTGATGATTTTAAACATTGTAAAGTTTTCTGTTTTTCTTCTTTTTAATTCTTTTTGCTCGTGATATTTGAGCAAACAACATTCAAACGTCAGGAGAAACAATGCGACTTCTTGTCAAGGCAAGTAACGCTCTAAAAGGAAGTCTTTCCGTTTGTGAACTTGCAAAGTATTACTAACAAAAAAACAAATAACTATTCGAAACTTCCGTCGTACAACTTACGACGCAATGCAGCGCGAGAATAAAAAAATGGAGTAGTGTACCTTCATCGACCAGCCGCGCACTTAAGGCAAATTAAGTGGCCTGCGTGCCATGAGCCGGTCCCTCTGGAGATATTTGGGGTCGAAGCAGGAACAACATACTTTCGTAACATGGGTGGCACGTTTATTCGCGGAGGAAGTTGGGCGAGCGATTGACCTAAAATTCCAGGAGCGTGTTTCGTTGCGAGCGAGCTTTCGACAAATTCGTTGCCTCAGTTTCGTAAACGGCCCGCCGCCTTTTCGTGTTCCGCGAAAACTTGTTAGAACACGATCCCTATCTCCACTTTGAGACATCGAAGACGTGTTTGTTGTTGCAATGTCTCTTTGGGGAAGTTCCTCCTCCTAAGCTGCGAGATATCTCCGAACACAGAAACACTATGTGAAATACCACGTATTTACATTTATTATATTTTGTACATTTTATTTTATAAATTTAAAATTAATGGATACACGTTTACAACGTTGAACGTGATATTGAAGTTATAACTTGCACAGAAACAATTTAATGCGCAGAAACAATGATGTTGACACTGTTATAACGGCAATTAATTGCATGTTTATTAACACGTATTTTTATAGTAATAAATTACACTTTTTTAATATTATTTAATTGATTTAATATAAAAATACAATTTCTAATTTTTGTATCTATAGATTATAATAATTTGCTTTCCGCTATTTTGTGCGCGTTTTTTTTAATCAGCGGTTGAAAATTTGAAAAAAAAAAAGGATCGGATTACTAATAAAATAAGAGTCGAGTGATCCATTAAAAATGAGGACGAATAGAAGGAATTAATTTTGTTCTCTCTTGAAAATGGTTATCTTAAGAGTGTTAATTTTCCATCCAACAATGTCCACCGATTCCGTCCATTCGCTGTCGTTGAACACTCGTCTTTGATGCCTGTCAAGACGAATTTTCGCGGATTTCTTCTTCGATCTTTAGGGTCGCATCAGGGAGGTTCCTCTCGCGAACTCGAATCCGGTAATGGCCGTTTAAGAGCTCCGTGAAAAGCTCAGAAGCGGCTCAGGCTTCCTCGATATCTCGTCTATCGGAGTTTCCTAGGGTAGCTATTCTCTCAGTTCACTCCAAACCCCATTATTCTTCGTGCTAATTCGACGTCATGATTATTAGCTGGAAACTTTCGATCCTTTTTCGAATCAGCTCGAGTTTGCATGATTGACATAAGATTTTATGGGTATTGCATGGGAAATAATATTGTTTTTTTTTTATGAGAGAAAATAATTAAGTCATATAGCTATATTGGAAAGATTATTTTAGATAGTATACTACTTTAATTATAATATAGCTATACATTTAAATTAAAATATTGAAATTATATAATTTAATATTAAATATTTAAGATATTATGTTAAGTATTAGATTAGATGATTTAATGAATAATGAATAAAAAATGTTTTAATTGATAGATGTATAGTTATCAATTGTTCGAAAAGAATTAGGTTGTTTTGTGTATGTGATAATATCAATCTTTTATCTTTTAATATCAATGTTTGCAAATATTTATTGCCATTTTATAGTTTAAATATAGAAAAACAAACGCATATGTGATGATATTGGATATTCTAATTCCTATTCAAACTTTTAATATAACAAAATATAAGCTATGCTAATAGAATAAGCTATGCTAGTAGTGAAAGATTAAAGAACTGTAGTAAGATACTTTTTACAATTTACAATTTTAAAGACACCTTATTTAGATACTTTATATAACTGTGTTTGATATTCTAAGATGTGATCGAGAATATGCCTCTTATCGTGAGAATCGCAATCTTCATAAAATGGTTATTGTCTTTTAACATGGTCTTCTTCTTTGAAGGAATCTTTTGTCGCGTAATGGTTGTAATACGATGATTCGGCACGAAGGTAGATAGAACTAACTCCACGTGTTCGACGTAGTAACACGTCGGAGGAACAACTCTCCTTTCCGGCCGTACTAACATGGGTTGTAACCACTTTCCGGCATTCGCTTCGAGTGTGCACATCGATAGAGATGAAAGCCAAAGAGAGGGAATAGCCGGTAAGAACAAAAGGCACTTACGAAGTACGAAAGACGTGTTTCCACGATGTCGAGAGGTCTATGTGCCTATTTCGTTTATGTCACTATCTATCGTTAGAAATCGAATCACCCACCGTCTTTTTCCTTGATCGCCATGGAATTTTGCTAAAAGAGTCTCATCTCGATTAATTAATTCTATTATACTTATATGATTTCTCATTTTGTTTAAAATTTAATTTATTATTGCAATACTGTTAAAAAATATATATATAAAACAGCGAGATTGTTTTTAACACGAGATTTTAAAGAGCTAATTATATGAATATTATTGTGCGTAAATTAGATGTAATTGTATACAGAAGAGAAAAGCTTTGAATTTGTAAAGTATAACTAATGCATAAATACTTTCTTTCTGCAAATATCACATTTTTCTTTCTTTGTAAAAAAGTTTAATTATGATATTACTGTTTGTTGAGACGCAAATTTCATTACAAATATTATAGTAGACGATAATGTAATGTAATGAGATAAAAAATCCTATATTTTGTGTTGTTATGTTGTGTTGTTATTTTATTAAAATTATTTTGTAAATATGTAGCTGTGTTATGATATTAATATTTGTAAGATTTTCGAGAAATTCTTTTAGAGAAATAACGTGGCGGAAAAAATTAGTCGTGAAAAGAATTGCTTTCAAGAACCGACATTACACTGATAGCACCTTTTACCAATCGTTTGTTGCGCTATTGGCTTTGCAGAAATTATCCGGGCGAAGCGTAGATACGCCTTTCGAGTCCATCGATTCATACATTTACTTTGGATGGTTAATGCTTGTCGCGTTTTCCTTCCCTTCTACCGGAAGTAGAAAGTTCGTTTTACTTCTGGCGTAAAAATACGTGAGATAAAGTACCGAGAGTCAGATCGAGATGAAAGGAATTTCAATTATTACCCGAGGCGCATCGGAACTCGCTTTATCTCGAAAATCGAAAAATAAACTTGCGCATTAAAAATACCATGTCGAAATTTCGCAAGTTACAGACGAAAGTTAATCGAGCAAACAACGCAAAAGCTAACGAGGTGTTTCGATAACCAACGGAATTATCGATAGAAATGTTGCCGATAGTATTGGAAAAATTGTGCATATTTGATCGGAAACGACATTTTATTATTAAAAAATGCAAAACTTGTGCAAGATAGATACAGAAGACAAAAAAATAAATAAATCTCGTTGATAGTTCATAGTATTTTTTCTGAATTATTTTAGATTTCATGGGGTATAAAATGAAGCAATTCAAAGATTTAAAAAAGTATATGATTAGTAATAATTATTTCGGTAATTATCATTGATACGCGCTAAAATCTTATCGGGCTACTCAACTAACGACTAACGTCGTAACCGAAAATTCAGTCGCAAGGGATGTAGATCTCATTCTCTGTTATCTACGGCATTCTCTCGTTAGATGTAACACGACTTTAGTCTATATTATCCTTCTCGTATTCTCCTCGCGAAATCATCACGCTCGCAAGTCTCGTCAGGGAGGAAGTGACGTGGTTCGCTCACTAAAACATCGATTTCGCGTTCCGCCCTCGAGGGATATAGTATGCTCGTCGCTTTACAACACGCCGGAAATGACCGGAAGCGTTAGATTGCACGATCCTTGGATGAACAGGCAAAAAAGTGGGAACGAGTGGATAAGGTTTGAGGATAGCGAATCGTCGTCGATGAGAAAGAATCTGCACTTAAATCTGGCGACCGACGGCCCTTCAACTAAACCAACCGTATAAAATTCAATCGTGCTTTTTTCATTTTTCCCATCTCTCCGTCTCTATCTGGTCAATTTTCAATAATTCGATTTTCACGGAATCATCTTTAATTTTTTCGTTATTAGCCGATCTTGGTTTCGATCAGTTTCGATCAATTTTGCTCAGAAAGGATGTGAAAGGTTGAAAAGAAAAGCTTCGAGGTTTGTAGGATACGTTAATCACAATACTGGTTTTTTATTAATCTTTGTATTAATGAGAGAGATAAATGAGATTACTTATTATAACTTTAAATTTAACAAAAAAATGTATCCTTAATGTGTGAAGGATTTGTGCAATATTCTGTCCGATTTTTTTTTAGTCACCCTGTATTTATATTCGTGCTTTTTCATAGGATCATATAAAAGAATTTAGAATGTAACGAATTCTTTTCGTCATCGCTACAACTGCGCAGATAAACAGAGCATGTTATTTCAAGCGTGTTGGCACCGATTTTTCGCGACTTTGTTTATTCGTATTCGACATATTCGTGGATTTTTCGACAAAAACATAGTCGCATTTACATCAAACTCCGATCGCAGCACATTTATTTTTTTTAGCAAATGGTAATTTTATCGCAAAACGTTTATCTTTATGTATGCGTTATCGTTGTGATAGATCTGCAAATTTATTAATTCAACCTACATTCAATATATGTAAATATTGTAAGAGCTTGAGAATTACGACAATCGACTTTTAAAAATGCACGAACAGAGAAACTAGTGTTTCATTCTTTCATCCTGTGTTTTGGATAAAATAGCTGTATACGTTTAGAACAGCAATTTCTATAGCCGTATTCAGACTAAGCAATCGAGTGCGAACGAACATAAATGAACAACTTGTTTTCAATTAAATGCAAACAGCATTCATGCGAGTATTAATATTGTTAGTTATTTATTTATCGCATAATTCTCTTATGCATTTTTACTTTTTTAGTAAAAATCTAAATTTTAATTGTGTAATTTGGTCCTTTGTAAATATACATTATATTATTTCTCTCACAATTCGTAGATCGCCACTTTATCCAATTTTCATAATTCAATGAATGTGTCATGAATCCATTACTTTATTTTCTTTTTTATGAAACAAAACGTTTTCAAGTGCGAAAACGCGGGCGATAGACGGCAATAATTGATTTATCGCGAGAATAAATCATGATTTATAAATAGCTGTTGAATATAACGACGTAATGATAAGATGTTGCGTCGATAAACTGGTCGACGGGTTTGCGAAACCTGACGTGAATAAGTTGCATTGTCCTCTCATAAAAGGATGCCATCCACCTGCCGCGCTTCGTAGATTTCCCACGAGTTTCACGATATGCGCGTGGAGCTTCGGAAAGACCTGAACATTTTTCTCCCCGTGCATCATCATTACTTTCATATTCGCGATCTTCTCTTCAACGATGCGCGAAATCTATCGCGAAGAAAAATGCATCGCGAGATGCGAACAATTTTCCGTTATAATCGGTTGATATCTCACGATCGATCGCGCACCTGTCTGTTCGCTCCACACCATGGCTTTGCTCGTTTTCCTCGCGAATCTCGCGGAAATCCCGTCATTGTTCCGCCTTTTCACAACGACGTATCTTTCTGCTGGAAAGAATAACTCGCGTGAAAGAACGGAACGCACGAGCTTCTACGGTGGGTTGTCATTGAAACGATTTCAAAGAGACGTTCGGTAACTCCCAAAAATAATAGAAACGTTGGATACGTTGCACAAATACAGACCAGTAGGGTATGACTATTTTTTGTTATGAATAAATAAACCTTTTCGATTTTTTGAAGTTATCGTGATATCTTCAAGCCCGTAAAAAACGGATAACAAATACAAAAAAAAAGATTAAATTTGTGAACAAATATTTTATTGATGCAAAACGTATACGATGGTTATATCTACTTTAGCCCATCCAAAGGTTTTTATTTTTTTAATTTAAGTTATTTTTTCAAACTATAATTTTCAAACAACATAATATAACAGTTGTAAAAATATTGTTAAAAATTTTTGTTAATTAAAGATTGATTTTAGTTAATGAAAATTAATGGAGAGCAGTTTATTAGTCGGAAGTAATAGGAGAATTTCCGAATCATATTCATATAGCAATTCTGTAAAATTCATTGGGAGATCATCTATTGCGAAAATTATCGGAAAGGGCAAAATACTTGACAACATTTTTGAGCTTGTTGTTTTGGAATGATCGATTGACCCTGGTTTTGTATTGGAGCCCATCCTGATAAACCGTCGATCGCTGTTAATCCGATATCGTAGTACGCGCCAAACGCGGCGGCGAAATTAACAATAAACGCGTCACGCGTTATGAAACGTGGCTGTTGCTAAATGCCAGCTACACGTGTCGATGCTATCGTGGCCTGAAATTTCACTGAAAACGATTCAAATAAAACGTTATCCATCTAGAAATGCGAAATTCTACACCTACATTTGAAGCTTTCAACATCATGAAATCTTTTCTTGAGCTTTAAGGAAAAATAACGATATTTTTTTGAAAAACGAAAAATTCTATGAAAATATTGGGCGTAAAATTTTTTTATGGCTCTACGACAGAAGAGATTTAGTATTGTGTGCACTATTGTAATAACAGTGAATGATATATGCGATGATGGTACATGAAAGATATAAGAAAGAATTTAAATATTTTTAAAGTAAAATACATTTTATCTCATTTTCTTTTACTAACAATAATTCATTGTCTGTTGACAGGGTCTATTGTCTGAGAATCGAATGAGAACTACGTTAGAATGGTACGAGGGTGAAATCGCTAAGAGAGACGTTCGTCAGTATGCTGCGGATATTGATAGTGGTGACGTGCATCGAGATATCGACGCTCGCCAATGCACAGTCGAAAGGAACTACTTCTTTCGATAATGATGCAAACAGCGACGAACCTGAGCATCCGAGTAAGTACACAAATATTTTTCAAAAATGTTAAAAAAGATGTGTGATATATATATAAAAAGACAATAAGAAGATAATTATAGTCTTTTATAAATTTGTAATGAATATAAATTATAAGCAAAAATTGTTCGAAACAGCAACTAAATTATTTGCTGCTCGACTTGTTCACATGTTGGCGTTATGCAAACCAATTATTTAGAGTACTTATACTTAGTAGTTTGACCGAGTTTTGAGTTACCTATGTGAGTGACGGTTAACTAGATATTGACAAATACGAGTCCGACTTGAATTAATTACTATCCTAAAATCTAGTTTAACTACACGTGTAAAATGTGTTTGTTGAAGAAACACCGTGGTCTAATTTTCAAGTAAAACCGCATGGCTCTATATCGAGCGAACTGCGGAAGAATTCAAACATGTCGAGTTTGTTAGAGAACGCGAATGCATTTTTCTTTCCGGTGCGAGTGTAATGCATTTTTCCATATATATATACATATATACATATACAACGAATCGTTGAGTACAATTTGGTAAAATGGCCGTGGGAACGTATCTCGGCGTGAGGACGCTCCCTTTTGCCGATTTATGATGCGCAAACTAGCCGAGGCAATGGCGTAACGTCGAGAGGGTAAACCACTCGTGGAAATTGCTGCACGTGAGTGCGAAACTTTTTTTTGGAATTTATTCGCGTACCGGCTGCCGGTGGAACGAATATTGAGATTAACTTTCAAAGCCGATGAAAGAAGGAGGCACAGAGGAGTGGAGCGATTCACGCTAACTTCGACGATAAAGTTCTTCGAAACATATCGAGATCGCAATTACCGGTCGCCCGCCCACAACCGAGAATCGACGGCGAAAGTTGCGAAGATCGCGCAGCGGCCCTTAGTTGCTTTAAATTTCCATCCTTCACTTTCGCGGAGTTCTCTCGAGAAGTTTGATGATCGCGTCGACGAGAGTGACACTTCTTCTATCCCGGGAGAGTAATTTTCTGTCTCTCGGTTTATGCGCCACGCGCTCGCTAGGACGCGGCTATCAATTCGCTTTGAGTCATGAATTTTTAGTCGTTTTTTTTAGACTATCGGGCAATTTTTTTATATCCTGCTTCGTTATCCGCTCTGGCTTGAATTTTCTGTTTCATATCTATAAACGCACTTTTTCCAACGAACAAAAAAGACCGCGTTGATATTTTTTTTTTTTAATTTTGATTGCCTACTTTTTATTATTACAAATATTTATTTGAAAATAGTCGTTCTGTCGTTTATTTGCGAAACAAACGTTTGGAATGATTGACTAAACTTTTTCAACTCGGAGGAATCTCTCATTATTAAAGTTCATAAAATAATTAGTCAGGATGAAAGCAATACTAACAAATTATGAGGCCTCGCATGTCGACTGGCCGTTGAAAGTTTATACTGGCAAAAGCTCGGCGTACTTTATAAGTTCTCTGCACGAGGCCAAACTAATTAGATATGTATGAATAGCCCGAGCGTCGGTTGGGGACATATAATTAATGCGGCCGCCAGCTAAGTGAGAAATTAATTATAATATGGAAATTGGAGTTGTGTGTGTTCTCTCTCTCTCTCCTTCTTGTACTCGCCTCGATTCTCTATTATTACACGCTAAAACTCTGACCATGCGAGCTTCTATCTTTCAACGCAGTAAAAGATTTCCTGATGCAGATGCAATTGCGCACGTGCTTCGTGCAACAACACATTACACGCATGAGATACTCTCTTTTGAAAAGAAAATCCCTTTTGTGCATGATAAAACCATCAGCTCCTTAGAACAAATTTATCGCCACACGTGACCGTCTACGTGAATGTCGCACTGGAAAATTTCGCACAATTTATTATCAAAACTTAGTTTTGCACAAATTTTCATCGCGTTCCGTTGCACTATGTGGAATTAAAATTGGCATAATCTCGTAATATATTCTCTTATTTATTTTCACCGTTATCTAGCAAATATACTTTAACGAATGTGACGAATTACGTATATTTTTGAGAAAGTATTTGCTTTGTTATAAACATTATATGTTTTTGTTTATACTACGTTGTGTTGTGTAAATCAGTAACGAGAAACGAATTCATATTCCAGTCCCATGTTTCCTATTACATATTTTACACGACGTCTTTTCTCTCGAGAATTTCGTCAAACAGAATGTCAACATTCACATAATGCAACAGTTATATTCGAGAGAAAAGTGCATTTATAATAAATATTTGATATATCTTAGATAAATAAAATTTCTGACAAATATGTACTTGAGAAATAGAAGGATGTTAAAAAAAACTACTTACTTTACTTTTTATAAAAAAGTCTATAAAAGTTATAAATTTATAATTTTATAATTTTTACTTTGAAAATAAGTGAGATACATATTTAAATAGATAAAATAAAAATGATTATAAATTCTGCAATTTTTTAATAAAATTTATCGTTTTGATTACAACTACGAATTTATAAACCAACGATTCTGAAAATTTAATTTTATTGTCTTTAGTCTCTTGAGTACATGAAAAAAGTATGCACATTGTGAATGAATGCGCCTCGATGAAAACAGAGCATAATACTGAATAAATAAAACTATCGATATTACGTTATAATTTAAACTTACGGTGGGTTGATAAAAAAAAAGGATTTCGGTCAAAATTGGTTTATTTCATCGATTAACTACAGGATTAACGATAATCTCGTTCCGTGGCCGAGCCCACAGGAGTTACTCTCACCAATAAGGGGCAAGTTTCAAGCGAAGCAACTTCTAGAGGCTACCTCAGTCGAAGTTACGGGTTAACAGTAATCTCGTTGACGAGTCTACGACACAGTCAGAATCCGTCCGACGAGTTCTACAATTTTTGAGGTCAAAACCGCAACGTGCAAGTGCGCTAGGGCCTGGCTCGTTAAGAAGTTCGCGAATAGCAGCTCATCGTGAACAGAAGTACGTTGCTCTCTGCAGGATTTGCTATGATCTCGGAAGCGTCGATCTTTTAGTTCTTTAGAGAAACACTTAGATTTCTAATAAATATATTTTCGGTTTAAAATCTAGTCTAATTAAAGAATATAAATTTTAGAATATCAGGAAAGTTTAAATTCGACAAAAAATAAATCTATGAAGTTGGCATCTTGAGAAATATGAGAAATATTTTTACAAAATTAATATGGATGTCGATCATCTCTACGAAATATCCACAATCGTTCATCGAAATAATTTTTATAGACAAATATGGATAAATAATGGACATTCGGAATCTATATATAATTTAAAAGAAACGCATTTAGAAGTTCTCAATATGAATTTGTTCAACTTTATTTTTATTTCTTTGAAAAGTCGATAAAAAATAATTTTGACAGTTTTTATTAAATGGGCAAATGTCACATCAATTTTGTAAAAATTCGCATCTTAAACTTCACAAACTTCAAAATAGTGCAAGTATACAATGTGTAACGCAACACGCAATAATTTTTAAGTTAAAATTCTAAGCAGAATTTGTTCGTTAAAATAATGAATAATGAGTTTATTTGCTTTTGGAGTTTTGCTTTTGGATTGGATTCTTTGTGCCTTGCAAATTTAGCTATTCTTTTTTCTTTTTTTAAATATGAAATAATGGAAAAGATAGTTTGACTTTCGAGAAGTTAGTGAATTTTATAACGAAACTACACAGGAGCTCGAAATTTAATTTTCATACTTTGACTCTCAGGTGTAAAACTTATTCGATTAAAAGCT